>VZRS01008521.1:146646-285862 GCA_013398055.1 Ifrita kowaldi
AAAAGAAAAAAAAAAAAGAAAAAAAAGAGTGAATCCCAAAATGGTTAGCATAGTACTTTTGATTCATAGGACCTCCTTGTGCCTTCCTCTCCACAGCATTACACTACCTATCCTTGCAAAAAACACCAGCACCTTTGATTCATTTTTGAATACTAATCTTCCAGTCAGCAGCAGGGTTTTATCCAGTTTAACTGAAAATGTCAGTCAGGCAGGTTCACCCTACCTCATGAAATCATTGTCACATACATAGTTTCAGAGAATACCTGCAGTCCGCACTTAAGACTAAACCAGGACTTAGTGTTCCTCATAGCCCTTCAGTGTCTCTACACTTTCTCACTGTAATTTAAATCAGCAAAGTTCTTGTGAAATGCAGCAAGCCCCAACCCTTAAAACGCATTCCTTTATCTTCTTAACCACTGAGTGTCTGAAAAGGTTTTCCCATATTAAGAAAAGGGATGAAGAGGAATGCTCAGGAACACCACCACATGGTTATCAGAGGCAGGACAGAAACAATTGCAGGGATAACCAGCAAAGCCAGAGCTCATCTTGACAAAGCCAATAATTGTATCCGTAAGGCCAGCAATTTCAAAGGCAGCCTGCATGAAAACCACTATGGAATGAAAACACGAAACTTGTGTCTCTGTGTTGTAAAGCAAAGCTATGCTGTATCCACAGTGAGAAAATTAAATCAATACTGTTCAGGGGCAATACTGGGAAGCCACTAACCAAACGAGCAGCAATGCGAACCTACTGATTCCGTACAGCTATACTTCCACACTCCTTTTCCTCATCTTCTGAAACATTTCCATCACCTTACGTAATGTAAAACTGGAGACTGAAACTCCTAATTAATACTTCCCAAAAACCCAAAGTCAAAAATCAGACAATTACAATGACCCTGGCAGCATTAAATGTTTGTCGAAACACATTAAGAACAAAAATTATTTTTTTCAATTATTCTGCTTTTTTAAATTATCACTTAGATATGACAACCTCAGGCAACTCAGCAAGGCTACCTGGATGGGTTTGTGATACGCTCTGCCTGACTGGAAACTGCTTCTGCTGAGCACACAGGAGTGCAGACAAAGCACATCACTAAGTCGGGGCAAAACCAGGAAAATGAATGCCTGGGCTTATTTTAATGTGCATCCAGAGACAGATAAGCCTGTCGACCACTGGAGACTCACATGTCCCTGTCTTCCTTCCCAGCCAGGTGAAAGACTTCTGGGGACACACTTACCTTGCTCTCCCCTCCTCCCACTTCTCCCCTGGTCTCAGGGTGAAAACCAGGGCAGGATTAGAAAAGGACTGGGGGATAAACACATCGGTAAAACAATAAATACCAGCTAGACAGCTCAGAGGGTCAGGAGATGTTTAGGAAGATTACAAGTTCAAAGACCACAGCAGCAGCAAGTACTGACAGATAAAGTGCACTGCTCCTTCTGAAAAGTATACACAAGTTGCACACATATGTTGTGCACAGATAACAGTTTTTCATACAAAACCTTAAATTTTAACTTTATATATATATATGTATTTTTTTTTAAAGTCCTGGAACATGAAAGCACCTTACTGCTGCTTTCCTATGGTAGAATGCATCCCCACAGAGTGCTGACGAGGAGACCTGGTGTCCGAGGCCTCCAGAGGGATTTCCTTAGCAAGTTAGAGATTCAGGGGTTTTAGCAGAAGCAGTGGGGGCAGCAAGAGGCTGCACAGGAACCCCCCAGCTTCCCAGTAGCATCTGAGGGGAAGCCCTGAGTGGTCACTGAGGCCACTTTCTGGCCTTGCTCCCTCCCCTCCTGGTGGAGAGCAGCAGCACCTCTGGACACCGAGACCTTCTCTCTGGGGCTGCGCACCATCCCCAGGTGGAGTGGGTCCTATCCCACAGCCTCCAGAGCAGGGTGCCTCGCCCCTGCAGCCACTCCTGACCCCAGGGCTTCCCTTTGATGACCCTCAAGAAGCCATTCTCCTCCCCCCATACCTTGCAGCTCAGCCTCCATGGTGAACCCAGTGCTAAGGATCTCAGAGACCCAGCAGAGCAGACACAGATCCCTAATGCTGCTTTCAGACCCCAGTCCAGGGCCTATCAGCTTGACCAAGAGGCCATTAAATTGCTAACACAGCTTTTAGGCCAGGCAGACAGGAATAATGGTTTGCAGAAGATTCTTTATCTGCGACTGAATGCCTTGAAGCCACCACGGAGCCCCAAAGTGCCCCAGCAGGCCAAAAATAGTGGGGAGAACATGGCTGCTGTCCTTCAGCTAGTGAAGAGGTCAGGCTGCATTTAAATAGTCAAGCAGTACCTACAGAGGCACCCTAAAAACAACACAGCCTTAGCAAAAGGTGGCTCAAGGTCTACGGTGCTTCCCCCTCTCCTCCAGAATAATCAGATTTTAAACATACCCTTCAGAGAAATGGTCCAGTCATTAACAGTAACTGTTTCTTATGTGCATCAGTAAAAGATGTAGTGCTACAGAGACTAAATAGGACTTGCAGAAAAGAAGCCATAAATCTTTGTCAGCCTCTCAGAAATGAACACTTAATACAACTAGCTTGGAGTACTTCACTTCTCACTCAGCCGAGGTACCAATTATGGCACCACTATGATATATTTTAATCACTGTTGTGTTAATGGCTCCCACGATTTATTTTATCCCCTCTCTGCACTAATGACCTGTGCTCAAAGTCTCATGATTCAAATACTTCCCCCTTCCAGCTGAATAAAGCAATCTTTTGGTTTTCGACCTATGATACCGCTGACCTACTCAAAGACATATGAAAGGACTTCAGACACTTGAACCTACAGAAAGTTTGGGTCAAAGTACAGTTACAATGCAGCCAGCAGTCATTTGTTTCCCTTTTCTTGCCCATAATTCTAATCCTGAGTTCCCTTGCTTATACCAGAACAGAGGTATCCTGCAACCCTACATCCTAGGAGTGACAGAAACACATCACTTGGATAACTCTCCCAAAGCAAGGGGATCAGCCACAGTGTGCAAAGTGATCTGGGTAGACTGGGTTCCTCCAGACAGGATCAAGGGTCACCTAGCAGTGTTAAAAAGCAGTAATTCAAAACATCTTGAAGAAATTTCCCCTGTCCTGTCTAAGCCAGGTAACTTGCTGCCACAAGAGGGTGATGAAGCCAATTCACAAAAGCAGCAGATGTTTATATCCCAGTCCCTAATCCTCAGGAGCTCACAAAATCCTTCTGACCAGGTTCTCCTGGAACCATTTATCAGACAATCTGGCAATCTATTTGCTGCTCAGGATCTAAGGAAATGAGAGAAGAAACACACAACTCTCACACACACAACTCTCGCATTTGCTGCAACAGCAAGTCAGTAACATGGAAGCAAATGGATTCTAACTAGTTTTTGCCATCATCCCCTGAGAAACTTATGACAGAAGTCATCCAAGCAAGAGCACATCAGAGACAATTTCTCTTCTACGTTAATGACTAAAAATAAACAGACAAGCTTTTATTTTTCTCTTCTCCCTCAATTTCCATCCCATCGCCTACCTACATTCTTTCTTAATTAGTTCTAGATTTTTTTTAAACGTCCTTCCTGCTATCTTATCAAGAATATGTGAATTTAAAGCAAAAGCAACTTTCAAAACTTTTTTTTTTCATGAAGATGCAGCGGGTTCAAGGCACAGCAAATCCCATATCAGTCTTTGGAACACCTGGCTAATGCTTCAAAGAAAATTCCCTAATAAATACCCCAGTGCCCCCTCTGCATGAGAGCAGGTTTCTTGATAGTGTCATGGTTTAATCCCAGACAACAACCAAGCCCCACACGGCTGCTCATTCACTTCCTCCCAAGTGGGAAGGGGGAGATAATTGGAAGGGTAAAAGTGAGAAAACTCGTGGGTTGAGATAAAGTCACTTTAATAGGCAAAACAAAAGCTGTGCACATAAGCAAAGCAAAACAAGGAATTCATTCACTGCTTCCCATGGGCGGGCAACTGTTCAGCCATACCCAGGTAAGCAGGGCTCCATCATGCACAATGGTTACATGGGAAGACAAACACCCTCACTCTAAAAGTGTCTCCCCCTTCCTCCTTCCCCCAGCTCTATTTGCTGAGCAAGATGCCATATGGGATGAAATATCCCTTGGGTCAGCTGGGGTCAGCTGTGCTGACTGTGTCCCCTCCCAGCTCCTCATTGGCAGGGTGAGGTCAGAGGCAGAAGAAGTCTCGGTGCTGTGCAAGCGCTGCTCAGCAGTGACCAAAATACCCCTAAATTATTCACACTGTCTCCAGCACAAACCCACACCAGCTACTGTGAAGAAAACTAACTCTACCCCAGTCAAAACCAGCACACATGCCCAAAAGACCCTAACTGTCCTCCACGAGTGGCAAAATCTCCCTCAGAACCAGTTTTATCTTCTGCAGAGCATTTGACACTGCTGTGACAGCAAGTACCTCCTGGACTCTGAAGCCCTGCAGAGCTTTGATTATGAAGCACCACCACATTCTACATAAACAGGGGCCAATTTCAGGGCTGGATCGTGGCAGTGGCTGTGTAGGGAATGGTCCCATGAAACACAGCAACACGTTTCATGGGGGATTTCCTTTTTACTCTCTTGCCTACAAACTCTGTGCCATATGGAGAGCTGGCAAAAGGGAGAGGACAGATGTCTGGAGACATAGTTACTGTGTTAACTGCATGCGAGTTTATTCATCAAAAGGTGATCACCCTTTGTTCTGGTAAGAATTTAACTTTCTTTGCAGCTTTGAGAGGTTGACAGCAAATCACTATTACACAGTTCTCAAAAAGTACCAGGTGATTTGCAGCCTGATTAAAAGGCATGGTTCTTGACCTGAAATACCAAACATTAAGCAAAACCTACAAGAGCAGAAGAACTAAGAGGTTATAGCAGCAGAAAAGGAGTTGAATGGAAGCCCTCTCAGCAGCTATGCAGGCTCTGTGCATGTCTGCACACTCAGGTGGAACACTGGACCAAGCTGGATGTTACGGGGGTGCACAGCTATATGAGCAAAAAAGTGCTGCTACACCAAGAGAAGCTTCTTTTTCTGCATTCACACAAAGGGGAGGTTTGGAGCACTTAAAAAGGCACCACGAAAACATGCTCCCTTTCTTTAAAACAGCGATTTGCATGTGCATGCTATAACAAGAAAACAAAAAACCCACCAGAGAAACTATTTACTTTCCACCAGTGTTTCACAGAGACCGAGCTCCCATGAGATGTCCTTTGATTCAACCTGGAGTTCACTTCCTGTGGTCTAGGAAGAGCATTAAATGCCCATGTGGTTCTTGGAAACAAGAGAACAAAATCATGTAGAAAATCCTTTCCAACATTAAATCTGCTTCTGGAGTTTCCATCCTGTAAGCAACACTCCCTGTAAAGGAGTAGCCACTGGCAATACAAATCTGCAGTCTCACAAGCTGAAGATGGAAGTTCAAGTGAGAATTCAGCTCAGAGATGGGCACAAAGCCCAAAACTTATCACACTGTTTTGGAGGCACATAGAGAGAAAAAATGAAGTCAGCTTCATCCAACATGAAGCTGAGGGGAAGCTACCCCAGCATCATCTTCACCTGAGCACCTGATGGACTGCAACAGTGAAATCATAGGCATTTGGTCTCTGGGAGGAAGAAGTCAACTATCCCTTTTCCCTGGGAAGGCAGGTTCCAGACAGAACTTTGCAGCACTACTTAACAACAGAGAAATCTCAGAAAATAGATGATAGAGTAGGTTGGCAAAAGGGGAGGGGAGCTGGTAGCATTTCCCTCAGACTGGCTACCAACACACCCACTATTTAGACAAGCTGAATTGATGGGACAAGGCCAGCTGTACGGTGTTCAACAAGAGCAAGTGCCAGGTACTGCACTTGAGTCACAACAACCCATTGCAGCGCTACAGGCTGGGGGAGAGAGGCTGGAAAGCTGCCCCGTGGAAAAGGACCTGCAGGATGCTGGTCTACAGCAGCTGAACATGAGCCAGCAGTGCCCAGGTGGCCAAGAAGGCCAATGGCACCTGGCCTGGATCAGCAATAGTGCGGCCAGCAGGATCAGGGCAGTGATTGTCCCCCTGTACTCAGCACTGGTGAGGCCACACCTCAAATCCTGAGTTTAGTTCTGGGCCCTCACTTCACTGAGGTTCTGGAGCACCTCCAGAGAAGGGCAACAAAGCTGATGAAGGGTCTAGAGGGTAAGTCCTACAAGGAGCAGCTGAGGGAGCTGGGTTGTTTAGCCTGGGGAAAAGGAGGCTGAGGAGAGACCCTACTACTCTCTGCAACTTCCTGAAAGGAAGCTGTCACCAGCTGGGGGTTGGTCTCTCCTCCCAGATAAGAAATGATAGGATGATAGGAAATGGCCTCAAGTTGCATCAGGGGAAGTTTTAGACTGGATATTTGGAAAAATTTCTTCACTGAAATGGTTGTCAAGCATTAGAACAGACTGCCCAGGGAAGTGGAGGAGCCACCATTCCTTGAGGTATTTAAAAAGAGGTGTAGATGTGGCTCTTCAGAACACGGTTTAGCAGTGGATTTGAAGTGCTACGCTTATGGCTGAACTCCATGTTATATGTATTTTCCAGCCAAACTGATTCCATGACAAAGAGGCTTCTCTTCAGCACAGGACACCTATCCCACTACTTTCCCCCAGCTGCTGTTAAAGGGTTATCAACTTTTACCCAGCCCATGGCTGTAGAAGACAGTGCAACAAAAAGGCTGCCTCTGTAGAAACAGCCTTCATTAAGTCAGACAGGTAGGAGGATGCCAAAAACAGATATGTCAGACAGGTAGGAAGATGTACACACACACAAAGAAGATAAAAAGATGAAAGAGTCATTCTTTATGTAAGTACCAATGTGTCCTGGCACTTAGTACAATGTAGAAATGGTTGCTCCCCTCCTTGGAAGAGTTTATCATTTACAATGGAAGGGGAAAAAAACTTTAAACCATGGTGAGGGAAATGAGAGCTGTACAGTTTAAAAGATAAAAAAATATCATTTGCCAGTCCATCAGCTATGTCTTCTGGCACTTGATGAAATCTCATCTGCCTGCCTGTTTTGTTTGGGTTTTTTTACCAAAATTCCGGTCAGTCACTGTCCCTCATTCACAGTGCCACAGCCACTCTGAAAATACACATCAAAGCATCAGCTCAAGAAGTGAGCTGCCAGACACCCTTGCAACGCAGGTCAGGCACACAAACATTTTTCTTTTTATTTTTTACCTGTGTAAAAGGCCATGCTTTTTCCCCCCAGAACACAAAACTCAGCCACCTGCGAGGTGGCAGAGAGAGAGAGAGCAACCAAAAGCTGCCATCCCATGGTGTCACCAGAGCTGCTCCCAGCACGGAGGTGGGGAACAACAGGTCACCTCCTGCAGGAGCTCCCTTCAACAGGCGGCAAGGATGGCCAACAACACCGGCACACACACCCTGCTCTCCCCTCCCCACTGCCAGCCCACACAGCCCAAAGCATGCCTGATCTTCCCAGGGCCCTTCACACAAGAGGGTTATTAAATAGGTGATTCTCTGAAGGAAAGAACTTAGGAGCAAAACAGAGACTATGATAATGAACTAACTGCTCACAAGGGCTTTATCTCCGCAGGGGAAGGATTTGTTGGTTTTACATTCTCAGCCAGTAGATGATGAAACACCTCTCCCCGGAGTTTGCTGACCGACAGTAAACAGCGTGCGTGTACGCCTCCATCTCTTTTTTTTAAGCTCCTCTTATTTTAACACGGGTTTAAAGGAAGCCAACATAGACTGCACTTAATGCAGAAACAACAGAGAAACAAATGCATGACCAAACTTCATGACTTTTCTTGCCTGCTGCAATGCCTCCACTCACCTGCTTATAATATTTGCACAGAGAAGCATGAACATGGGACAGGGACAAAAAAAAAAAAAATTGCAATATCAGAAGGCAGGTTCCAAGAGCTGGAGCCCCCATGCTTGACACTGGGCCAAAATAAAAAATTAGAAAATAAAAGTAGGGCAAATGCTGCCTATGTTAGCACAGAGAATCAAGGTTTCTCCATAGTGCTATCATCCCCTAAAGCACTTGAATTGCTTCTGTTTTGCAGACCATTGCTCTCTAATATTACTGTTCTTTGCCTGAAAAATTGAGAATTTTTTTTTTTTAAGGGAGAAAAAATACACTGCCCTCTCTTAAGGACTGACCGGATTATTTCTTTAAGTTTTTCCAAGTGTGGAGAAGGCAAGATGCCTCCCCCTACCACAATGCTGATTTTGGGGGGTTTTTGTTCACTCCATAGATCAGAGACAAAATCTGAAGCTGCAATTCACATGCAGTAATGGAACTGAAGGAGCTGAGATTTCAAGGAAGATACCAAAAATGGAGAGTTTCACAGTGAAACTGCTGGAAAAGGCAATTCTGAACAGTGGCTTTCGGCAGCTTGTGCTACCAGCGGACGCTGCTCTCATATGGAAAGACACAGCACCCTTACCCCAGTCACCATTGCTCACAGGAGAACAGGATGAAGAAAGACTCTGAGCTTCTGCAACAAAGCTGGAAGAATCCTTTGCTTGTTTAAGAAGCCGCTCATTAAACTGTGCTCAAGGCTAAAACAGCCAATACACCCAAGTACCACAAAACTGCCTTCGACAGACAAGGATTTAGCCTTAGCAGACATTCTTTCATCATTTTCAAGTGCTGTGTTATGGCCTCATCCAAACTGCACTCAGCCACAACAGAGAAGTACTCATGGATATTAATAAATGGGGAACTGATGCCTAGCTGCAAACACAAAGCATTATCTTGGACATCATACGTTTCCTTAATTAGAATAATAAATGTTAACATTAAAAGTCCTATTTGCAGAGACCAAATTGTTTCTACTATGATTGAAGGAAAACTGTGGAAATCAGGCCAAAACAGAAATGGCCTGCAAGCAGAAGAGCAATGCTGCTTGTAACAGCAACTTACTCACACAAGCATTAGAACTTCACCTGTCCCAAATACCCTGTTCTGAAACAAGGTAACTTATATCACGTTCCTTGGTGAATCTGTTCACACACCTAATTCCATGGTAAGCAGGACATCATTTGTTCCCTTGTGAGATCTCTCTCAGCCTGTTCCTGCAGGACAACAGCAGATGTGTGCCACGAACCATGGTGTACCACCACAGGTTCTCACAGTAATCTGCCCATGAATGAGGCATCTATCTAGCTGCAGGTACAGCCTCTGCGAGAAAGCACACTTTAAATTTCTGAATCAAGAACTGCCATCAGCAAGGGTGATGTAAATCCTAAACCAATCCCCTTCCCTGCAAGTCTGTTTCCTTCCCTAGCTTATTTTGGTTACCTGAAAGAGAAGCAGACAGCTCTTCTGTATCAGGCGATCAGTCAGCTGCAGTCTGTGTATATTACTACTAACAAAAGTGTTTTATAAAAATATTATCATTTCACAAAGATAAAAAACCCCACGGATCTAAATAACAGCCATACAACTTTATTCTTTGTAAATAAAAATCAAAACCACAAACCTAGAAACAAACAGTGTAATATCACATTTCAAAGTCACTTGGGAGAGAAGATGAGTATTCAAAGCAGGCACACACTGCTGCCCTATGTCCTGTGCACCCAAAAGGTTTGCTTTTTGCTGCAAGTAACCACAGGACCAAAAGCTGCCCTGGGCAACCAGCGGACGAAGCACCTTCAATACAGCACTGAAGTTTCAACAGCCAAGATGAGGGGAGAAAAAAAACAACCAACCAACCCCAAAGAAACAAGCAACCCACCAACCACAAAACCTCCAGAAAATACAAGATTATTTGTAGGATGTACAGGGATAAGAACCAGAGAAGCAAGATCCCAGCACTGTCCATCCTCAGACATGCTGCTGGCACAGGGACTGTTGGAAGCCCAATGCTAAGGGAGAGGAAAGGAGGGAAAGGATTCCTTGGCAGGATTCTGTCTGAATATGTGCAAGAGTTATAACAACATATTCTTGAGTACAAGAAAGGGTAGGAATAACAGCAATGCTTACGGACTACCTCAAACCCAGGCTACAGGAATCCAGAGAGAAGCAGCTTGGAAAATAAAAGAATTGTGACATGCTGGAGGCTAGAATGAATAAACTAGTCTCTCCCAGCTGTAAAAACCAGTAATAGCCAAATCCAAAGTGCCAGGCAAATAATTCTCCATCAATTACATATTATAAAACAAGGCACCAAGGCACACAACGGCTTTGAAGGTGGAAACACGGAAAAAGTTAAGGGACTGGTGGCAGACAACAGAGGAAATCACTGGCTATCAACTAATCCACTAGATTACAGCTCCTCTTACTCCACAGACAACTTGCTTTGAATTTATTCCTTGCTCAGATTACTTTCCAATATTTCCGCTTCATTTTTAAGCCCCTCACAACACACACACACTGCCAAGAGCCTATCGATTTCAACAAAATGGTATGTAGAGCAGGAGGGGAAGGTCAGTGCTGCCAGAGCCTCAGCTTTGGGAACCTTCCAGGTGGAAGCACAACTACACCAGATTTCTTCCTGCTTGTGCCAGTCAGGTTGTTAAGAACCCTGTGTTTGTACCATGTTATAAGGCCCCTCTGAGAGGGGGAAAGACAGGTCAACAGGATCATTTAACGTGGACTCAACAGCTACAGAAGAGAGCAACCCTGCTGGAAATGGGCCATTGTTGGGAGCAGAGTTATGGTCACCATTATTTCAGTCCCCAGAGAGCTCGGCAGGCCAGAATACAAATTAAAAGATTATAAATAGCACCAAGCAAGGGGTTTTGTTACCATGTCTGAGGCAGCACTGTGCTGACCTGCATTTAGGTTTCACCACAAATCTGAAATTCGGCTCAAGCCCCCAAGAAAAGTTCAGGGAAGTGTCAGCACCACCCCAATGATGGTTGTGACTTGGGATAATCTGCTTGCTTTTCTCCCACGGTGCCAGCAGAGTATTTACAACTTCAACTTGAAGCCAGATGTAAATGGATGGTTTTGTACTGTCTTAACTCAAGTCCAGAAGTTCACAGAAAGCATTCAGAGCAGTAAATCAGAGTTCTCCAAGGGAAGAGAGACGGCACAAAATCCCAAATCCATACACACGTTCCAGCTTCAAGCTCTCTTTCTCCAAGTTAGGCTTCACATCCAATTGAAGTGCTTGACACATCCCACCAAAAGTAGAGCTTTCTTCCTACCCTGCTTGGTGATGAGAAGTTGCATGGAATGGGAGGGGCAAGGCAAGGAGCTGGAATTTGGGAGCCTCTGTTCTGCTTACGCCTCTGCAACTCATCTGTGATATGTCCTTGTCTGACCTCCCTGACATACTTGCGCTAAAGCCTGTGTTTGGTTTAATGCCACTTTTCCAAAGGAGAGTATGTTCTAGTTTACTTATAAGCCTCAAATTGACTTCCTGATCCTTCAGGAAAGTACTTGGAACCATCAAGAGACACTTTATCGACCATGACTGAAAGAACTTGTTTTTATTTTTGGGTTTTCCAGTCACAAACCAAAATGTTTTCCCTGGAATAATTTTAGCTGAATGAAGATTTCAGTCCTGGCTGTGAGCCCCACTGCCCTAGGTGGTATAACATCAGGTAGCCAGAATCTTCAACCTCAAAGAGCTCACGATTTCCATATAAAACAGCTGATAGCAGGACACCAAATAAACACCAGTGACTAATCCTGCCTTCACATGAGAGAGGCCATCAGAATAATGGATCATTTTCATGACTGGGCTCTTCACAGTCCTGACTCACTTCAAGTATGACAAGCATCAGTACAGCAGCTTTGAGTTCATGGTCATGAACTCACCAGTTTCCAGCAAGAGCAAGATGGCTAAAGCCTTATCAGTTTAAAGGTGAGACAAATGCTAAAAACAGACCTCTTACTGCAGTGCTTTCCAGATCAGAGTGGAAAGTTTCTGCTTTTGATATTCCCCTCCAGAGTTTTTTCAGAAGATCTGTGAAAAGTGACTGGTCTGAACAAAAGAATCCTTCACAATTATCTACAAGCCTTTAGAAAAGGCTGATGTTAAATGTCACATTTTATGCTGCTATCTCACAGGCCTCAAGGAAGAACAGAGCTTATGTCAGAGTCGGTATTTGTTTTTCCTTCTGCAGAGATGCACACTTCAGTGGGAAAGCTTCTCCCAGAAAGATACATTTCTTAGGCGAGATAGCAATATGAAAAGCAGAATGTTTTGAAGATCCCTCTCCCCCTTTTAATTACAGAGTTTCAATATATCACTTGAGGTAATAAAACCAGATTATTCCACCAATATTCAAGCTGATCTGGGTTTAGCACTCAACAGCTCTCCCCAAAACCCACGGGATTCAGAAAATCAAGTTGCTGAACGCAAGCAAAGGCTGCAGAATCTGGCTCAAAGTGAATCTGCAGAAATAGCAGCCTCTCATCTCTACAGCAATCATTTGATGATAACACCACCATCACCGCTGCCCTACTCAAAATGGCCAATCTCTGCTTAATGACACCGATGCTCTGGGAGACATCTCTACTGAGCAAGGATCCAAAACCTCCCAGGTCTCTGGTGCTGCCACCTCTCCTTCCCCACCACCTCCGAGGAGTCGGCGTTACTCCACACAGCTGGCTCTGTACCTGCCCTCTCCTACTGCTGCCTTTCCACCTGGGCTGCTGACGTCTGTCTAACCTTGCTGACAGGACCTGTGACTAATCCACTGGTTTGCAAACACAACCAGACTTGCAGCTCTTCCCACAGGCATTTACCAGCGTATTTCAGGAAATGGTTTGCACAGATGGCAGCAGGTTGCTGGAAAACTGTTTAATCCTCCTCCATGTGCTTTGGAGACAGCATTATTCTTAGAGCTGGCAGCACTGCCTTGATCTGTTGTACCAAACTACAGATGTATCAGCCTTGGTATTATTAGACAGCGGCAGTTTGCTCCAAGGGGGGGAAAAAAACCCCCGAAACCAAAAACACTACAACAAACCAAGGCACTTTACTAAGCATTGGTCAGCATGAGCATGCATCTCCCAGCAGGAATACCAGAAAAGCCCTGGGATGAGCAGAGCTAGGATGACACCATAGTGGTCTGCAGTGATTCCTTCCAGACACACTTCCACAGACAGCAAGGAACACAAAGGATGCTGGAGGAACAGCAGTCATATGGCTGCAGCCTATGACTGCTCCTGCAGCAAACTGGTGCTCATCTAAGGACAAGCCCCAATCTGCCATCGCCCCAGCCAGCTTGTGGACAAGGTAACCCTTCCTCTGCTCCCCAAACCACCCAAAATCCACATGAAGGCCATCAGCTGGACATCTGTGAGGGACTGGATCCCACCCTGCAGCAGGAACATGCACACATTTCCAAAGCCCAATTATTTTCCTTGGCTCAGACAACATGCCACAACATGGCTTGTGATATTTTCCCTCCCTAGGGATGTGTCTCAGCACTCCAAACCAGCAGGAGCTAACAGCAAATTGTTGATACCCATTCAAAACTATACCGCAGCTCTTTTTCCTCTAGGGATTCAGTACCACTGTCCAAATCTACAAAATGCCCCATAACCAAACCTAAAAACCAATAAATCTCCTTCCAAGGAGGACATTCACCTGCAAAGCATCCTTCAACATCCTGAATTCAGAGACACAAAGTGTTGGAGATATTTCAAATTCACTTAACCCATTTTTAAAAAAGTACAGCCTGTTCAACACTGCAAAAACCACATTTCTTTCAAGAGGCTCCTCAAGTCATCTGTCTGAGATGCTACACCTGGGCTAAGCCACCTGCAGCAGTCTGCCACAAAAAGATGAGAGAGGATCAGAAAGCAACAGCATAAGGAAGCAGTTATGACAGAACAAAATGTCATGGCACAAACCCTGGACACGTCTTAATTGCCATCTGGAAACTGCAAATTTAATTTTTGGTTTTTTTTAATTTAACCAAGCAGCCCTCCTGCCCTGAAAGTCAGAGGGCCCAGCATAGATGACAAGCACTGGGCACTCAGATGACACACACCCTCTAGCTAGAGAGGTGCCTGTGTATGGGAGCACATCTGGCTGAGCTTCCTTCTTACGGATTGCAGCCAAAAAAGGTTTTGCAAATTTCAATGCAATTACAGAAAAAAAATTTCCAACAAAGAAGAGGGGATAATGGAGCAAAGGCTACGTTAAAAGTGTCGTGTTAGAAGACAGGCTTTTTGTCTCCAGTCAGACCTGTCCTATTCACTACTCATGTCTGGTGGAGCATCCAGTGATGGCAGAGGATTTATATATATTGAAGTGTGTATATATATATATATAAAAGAGTGATTTTGTCAGCTTTTAAAGTGAAAAAAAAATACACATGACTTGTTTCAATTTCTAGGCTTCAAATAAGATAAACCCCACACTTCCAAAAATGCAGGAGCCTCAAGGCACAGACATATTTCTGTCAAAAGTGCAACTAACACATGTCTGCATACCTGCAGGATGCTTAATCAACCTGACTCAAGTGTCAGAAATTGTGACAAGGGAGTCTTGTCCCACCACAGCTTCTCTGCTATTGCTGCCATGATAGACTTGATGAAAAGTAGGTCTCACACTGCAATTATAATTACAATTTACAGTACGTTTGTACTTCACAGACTTTCAATATGCTTTAAGCTGATACAGAAAAAATCTTCCTAACTAATGCCACCTTTAAAGGTGTTTAAGTGATGGAGAAGCTTCATTTTTTATTATTTTTAGTGGAGCTGCCAGTCCTGACAGGCATGCAGCCACAAACTGAAGGTGTGAGGGGCTTTGTCTGCTCTGAAGGCAAAGACATCAGCTCCTCTCCTGAAGTGCCTGCAGCCACTGCCATTTTCCGCTCAGAACTCACCTTCATGTGCTGGTCCAAGGGCTACAATGCCCCCAGGACTGGCTTGCAGGCAGAGCTGGCAACCCCAGCCACTGCCCCCAAAGAGATAAAAAGAGAGGAGATCTTCTTTATAACCCATACAACAAGCCCACAAAAATTCATGTTCAAAAAAGAGAGGAAATTGAAAAACTCAGGCTGGTTCCTAGATTACCTAGGCAGCATCCAGGAAGCTGCTTCAGGTACCTTAGTGATACATCATTGGGAGCTAATTATCTTCTGCAATTTCCTGCCTCCTTAGTGTTAAAAAGCATTCCACTTTGGGCTAAGAAAGTGACATTGTACTGGAGATGTCAATCTCCTTGCTGTATAGTCAGCAGTGACAGATTTTATAGTACCACTTCGTACCCCTGCTCACACACAGTACCTCAGGCTCAGCTCTCCTGCAGCACCACTTATTTTTTAATGGAAGATTCTTGCATTTTTTTGTTGTCAGTATTTGATGCACAGTCAGGTAACAAAGATTAATCTGATAATTTGATTTTCATGATTGATTATCTCCTGATAAGCAGCTTTTTCCTCCACCTTTCATGAAAGCAGTTATTGCCCAGCCCTGCCCTTAATTCATCACATCAAATTTGATCTCTTTTGTCAAACTCTGACAAGTTCAGAGTAAAGTCAGAAATGAGCACTGCCTTGCTGCACATCAGCTAAGCTTAGGGACAGCAGAGATAGAGAACTGACAGTCTGTCTTGAAATTAGCTCCAGAGTCAGCCCATGGCCACAGGAAGACATCTCACGCTGCTAGGAGAGAAGTCCACATTAGCTGGTTGTCCTGACTCCCTTCTCATGGCACTGGTGAAAGGGTGATGAGAAGAAACAAATGCAACCACCTGCTCTTTAAAAAGAGAAAGTTCTCTTCTTTCTCTTTCCACCTCCCTGCTTCAGAGCCTAAAGGGATGCTGCTTCCAACACCACCTCTCTGTGCCATGCCTTCAAAGTGCCACTGAACCCTCGCTCCGGTGACAAAAGAAGAAATTGCCAGCAGGGATTATAGCGCAGACAGCAGTGGCCACAAACAACCTAATTTTCCCCAGAGGCAGGCTGTGTACGCTTTTTTGTTGTTCAGAGCCATCTGCAAGGAACTGGATATTTGCAAATAAAAGGAGATTAGGACAAGACATTAATCCAGCATCTGCTGCTCATTCATGCTGTCCCCTGAAAGAGAGCCCAGATACAACATTTTTAAGTCATAACACTCAGTTCTGAGCTGCTGGTAAATAAAAAAAAAAAAGGAAGATAGAAATTAATAGACACACAAAGTTGTGGTATTACTTTTTATACCAACTAAGCCCTAGCATGGCAGAAACACGTGGAGCTGTTAAGAAAACAAAGTGAGATTCCCTTTGGGGAAAGGCAGCTTTCCCTTGGCTGTGCCCACCCATGCACCAAGCCTGAGGAGAGAAGACACGGTATGTCCAGAAACAGGGTGGAAGCAGAAATGGCAACAGCTTGTCCAGAAACCCTTATTCTTAGAGAGGCCTCATTTCTTGAAGCCTACCAAAATAACACAACAGAGCTACTGTTCCCAAAGTTGGATGGCAAAGACCCTTGCTACCCTTGGGAATTGTTTCTGCGGTTGGAAGGGTGCAGTACAAAATCGCATCCACAGCCTTTACAAAAAGCTCCGTGCACTTCTACACAAGAGAGCAAGGGCATCAACCCAGCAAGCTCATTTCTACTTTTTATTTGTTTTCCTCATATTCACAGTAACTATGTGGCTGTCAGTGCTGCTTTTCTGAAAGACAGAAAAAGGAAAAAAAAAAAAGGACAAAAAATAATTTAAGCTTGGGGGAAAACATCCAGTTCAGAAACACAGATGAAAAGCATTTCATCTCTGCATATTGTCTGTTTTTCTACCAGCAGCCACTTTTCACAGAGGATTTTGCCTAACAGAGCTGATAACCGCTCACCGCTGCTCAGATTTTGGGTTTGATACCTTTCAGATGTAGCTGGTGCATTTGGCGTTCAAAGGCATCGCACACGTGGCACCACCTGCATCCTGTGCCCTGGGAATCCAGAGCACATTTCACATTACAAACACTGACTGTCTACCACTGCCATCTGATGCTTTCTATTCAGCTTTTTTTTCAGCTTAATTTCATTTACTTTAAGATGGAAAAGAGATGGTTCATTAGAGGCACTTCCCACAACCTACTTAAAAGCACTGATGAGCTGACACACATTTTCACAGGTTCGGATTTCATCGCTTTACCTCAAGTTGCAGCTTTTTAGCAGACAGCAACAAGCCAGTCCAGTAAGAGCTGCCTTACAATGCCTATCCCCACCACCCTATCCTTACCCACAGCACCTCTGCAACCTGGAGTATTTCTACCTTACTAGTGCAGGAGCATCCTGTGCTCAGCAAATCAAACCTTCCTGCCACCAGCATTCATTTCAGTTACATCTGGGAGGAAAAAAAAAAAAAATCAATTTTGTTTTCAAGTGAAAAATTCAGGTCAAATTTCAGACAAGAGACCTGGACAGTTAGGAAAGACACTCATCAGGCAGTACCCTCAGAGGAAACACTCCTTAGTAATTTCTGTGTGGGACCTGAAGGGGTTTTAAGAACATGAGTTTCAAATACGTGGATGAGCCGACAGTAGGTGTTAGTCAGTCCCACCACTGCACACCAATCAGAGGAAAGGCACAGAGACACAGCCTAATGGGGTGGGCCAGCTGGTGACACACAGTGGGGAGACATGCCTGATAGTCACGGGAGCAGCTTGGGAGCAGGAGGTAGCTTACTCCAGCCTTGTATGGCCACCTCTTCTGAGATGACTACTAAATGAGTTGGCTGCAATTCCTGGAAGACTTGCCCTCCATGACACACGACCATTTCCCACCTCCCTCTTCCAGTGCTGTGAAACCAGCCTAAGCATCACTCCCCACCCAAGCAACCTTTTGGCATCCAAGTGGCATTAAAGCCACCCTTGTGTTGTCATTCCATTAGTTTAAATCAGTGTTACAGCCAGTTCCCCGATCAATGAAATGCAGAAACATGACTGCAGGAAGGAATTAGCAGCTGTAATCCCATGATTACATAAATCCCTTTGGTCAATCAGTTATTAATGGCTGTTATATTTATTGGGGTTTATAGCAGACCTACAAACCTGAGCCATTAGAAGTAGACACCAAAAAGACACTGTAAAAAAGCTGTTTGATTACTGACTCCTCACAGCAAGTGCTGACAGAATACAAATTTGGCTTGCTCTCCCTCCTGTTAGCGAGCCTGCTAATGAGCTTGCCAATTAAGAGCCAATCTGAAGACCTTGGAGGGGAAGCTGTCAAGAACATGAACTCCCCATGCCTCTGAGGAGCAGCTGCAGGACTCGTGTTGAGGGCCACCTTCAGTGCTTCTTGCTGACGCCACCCACTGACACCTTTATCTCCCACAACTCATCCCCCTCACCCAGGAAATACAAACACTCGTCACACAGGCATATTATGGCTTCTAATGTATGGACATTGAAAACAAACACAAGCTGAAGAGTAAAAAATCCTCCCCTGCTCCTGATCATTGCAGAGGTTTTACTAGGTCAAATGCTAGAATGACTGTGAAAGTACAAAAGCTTTAAAATAATAATAGTAATGAAAAGAGTCACTAATTACATATCATAATGTGTAATTATTTTGGGATGCATTTGGTATTTTTGCATGTGTGTATTTCTATTTAAGGAATCAATGACAGCTTAAGAAAGAGAATTTGGGCTCCTAGCTCCCTTTGGATATTTCTGTGCATGTTCCTACCCTCATAAGCAATTAACTTGATACAGTTAGTGAAAGGAAAGGCAAAAGCATAAATCCTACACCAGTCCAAAATCTCTGGAAACAAAACTTTATGACTTGCAGTAGCAGGGGCACATATGATCCACTTCAGTCACGACAACACCATGGCACAATGGGACAGGGTGCAAGTATACAAGGGCTGCAAGCATCTCACATCAGCCAAATCTTTATCTCCAGCACACCCATTTGACTACCTTGGTCTCTCATTTAAGCAGACAATCTCATTTCAGAACCCCTTAATGCTGCATTACTTTGTACTTTTCTTCCTGCCCAGTCCTTGAGCAGGTAACTAACAGTGGCATTTCCAACAGAAAGCTGTGACCAACACAGTTCCCCCCCTGAAGTAACACCCAGTGACTGCTCATAGAAGTTAATTTTATTGCAATGTTCAAGGGACTGTCAGGAAGCAAACAGGAGCAGGACTCCCGGCCCAGGTTTTCTTCTGGATTTTTCTGTCCCCCACTTAATTCATCACACCACGTGATGAGTAACCCTCTGGAAATAACCTTTAGCAGAAAGCTCTGTTACCTAAATAAAGAAATGCCATAGTTTCTCTGAAACTGTATCATTCTGCTGAAACTAATTACGGAGAAAGCTGGTGCTTAATGAAAGTTTGCTCTAATATGACTTATACTATTCATAAGTTTGCTTTGGACAGCATCCAGGTTTTTTAAATTAAATATTAGTAGTCTGTTAGCCTATCAAACAAACCTAAGCATGTCAAGTTAGTATTTTAATAGTGTTTTTTCTTCTCCTCCCAGCCTAGGTTTGGCTTCCTAATTGACTTGCTGCTTTAAAGTCAGTAAACTCAAAAGTCTGAGAAGAAGATGTCACACTTTAATGGTTTAGGAGTGCATGCTTTGTCTGGGTGATTGATGGATCAAATGTGTGCTGAGGAATGCCGCAATGTTTCTTTCATCATTTCTGCTTCTCATGAGGCTGAGAACTGGACTATCACTAAATTTCTTCACTGCAAGCAACAACAATAAAATTCTCATTCATTATAAATGTAAAATCCACCCTGGCATCCTGAAGGGCTGTTATTGAGCTGACATTACTGTGTGAGCACCGACCAAGGTGTATGTGCGAATTTATCAGCTAGGATGCAGCTGAATCCACGCACCAGGCATGCTGGGCTCTCTCTGGCTCCTTACACTCCTTTCCTGGTTATTGCCAGCCCCAACCTGTTTGGTGAATGAGATATGGAAGAGCTGCATAGACACAGCAGCAAAAGGTCCTTCAGAAACACAGGTGTTAAATGGGGTAACATTCACAGGTGACCGGAAAAGAAAGACCGAGGCGTTAATCAAGGGTTGCACATCTGACAAAAGGCACAAATGTAGATGGAGAGCCCTTATTAAAGCAATATTAAATAATTTTCAGAGTGCTTTTCAACTGTACTTATTTATTTTCAGTCCTGCCTAATCAAGTAAAGGACTGCAACATTTCTGATCTCAACATGAGGGCTGAAAGGTAGAAAAGGCTTCCAAATAATGAGTGTGCTCTCCAAAGTGAGACTACACGCATATTCACACACCTCCATCAAATTTTCTAGTGCAAGAACAGGTATTTCTGACTGCAGGCCCTGCCAGTGGGATGTGAAAGTCAGGCAGGTTCTCTAAAGCGCTGACATCACATTTATTAAAGGTTTTACATATACAGCTTAGTTAACAAATCCGCTGACGACGCGCAAGCCGGAATAAAAGCCTGCTCCCTCTCCAGAGCAGGGCGGCTCTCCCAGATTAAAGGCGAAACAGAAAGGTATTGAAACTCACTGAGGTCAGGTAAGGGGGCTGGCACAAATGTGGATACCATTAGAGCAAATCTGCCCAGAGTGTCCCAGAAAGAGAGGACTGCAAGAAATCTCTCAGGATGCAGAGTCCAATGCGCTCAAGCGTAAGCAGTCAGAGGAAGAATGGGGCAGGGAGGGATCAAAAGCACTGCCAATACCCTCAGGCCCTGAAATAGTAGAGGATTTGTTAAATCCCAGGGAGCAGCCCTGGCTGTATTTGGCAAAGGAGGATAAAGCAAAGCCCTGGCAGTGCTGGCAAGCCTGGAGGGGGTGATAAACCCCTTCCTCTCCCCACATCTGGGGAACCAACTCAAGGTGACGAGCAGGGCTGAGCAGCCAGGTACCCCAACATTTTTGCGCTCTCTCAAGGAGCCACTGGCCTGCCCACAGCTGAGGCACCGGGGCTTTCAGCACGACCCAACTTGTACTGCAGTCCCTGAAGAGTCTGTCTCTCATGTTGGTCAGGCATTTGTCTTCACTCCTCATCCCCACAGCTCCTTCAAATTCCCTTGCAAACTTAAATGGGGTTTCTGGTACTTCAATCCAATAAAATCTTTCCTTCCCTGACTCAAATGAACATCTTTTCATTGCAGTAGCTATATCTTTTTTCTTCCCTTTTTTTTTNCCCTTGCAAACTTAAATGGGGTTTCTGGTACTTCAATCCAATAAAATCTTTCCTTCCCTGACTCAAATGAACATCTTTTCATTGCAGTAGCTATATCTTTTACTATTCACACAAAACAAAAAAGGTGCTGTGCTTTATCCAGTCCCGTGCTGACTGCATTACATACCAGCAGCGAGGCGGACTCAACAGGCACCAGCTGTGATTTCTCCTCTGCTCTCCACACTTCTAACTTGCACCAACACTCTGGTGTATCTTCGCATTTTAGGCATACCTCTGAGACTGCTCATTTATCTAGAAATCATCCTCACCATAATGACAAGCCAGGAATGCCATTTTTCCTCCCTTGCTCTACAGAGAGGCAGAGAAAATGAGGCAGTGGTAACACTCAATAGGCAGGGACATGCCTCAACTTGGCCTTAGGAAGAGTCAAGCCAGGGGCCACCCAAAAGCACAGTCCCCCCTCTTATTTGGGGGCTGTGGAGATCAATCCGACCTGTGTCCACACTGCAGCACTGATGACATTTCACTCCACAACCTGCAAGTACAGCAGGGATTCAGCCACATCCAGGGAGAGGTTGGCTGCCTGGCCACGCTCAGGGCCATTTGCAGGACAGTTGTGCTTTCCTTTGTTCCCCATCTCTTTTCTTCAAACCTTCCTGGCTCCCCCTCCCATGCTCTGGCAGGGATGCTGAATGCTGATGAGACAATACTTGATCCATCTTCAAGCACTTATTTTCAGGCAATTAACTTGGCATCATAGAAGCACTTAAGAAACCTGGCTTTCCGGAGTGGGAGACAACTGACTAAAAAGCTAAGCAAAGTAGTAAATTATTGTCAAATGACTGAAAAAGAACAGGAAAGGGGGGGAAAGAAACCAACACTTTGATAGAAAACGCTTGCTGCTGCCAGGCCAAATCTGAGATCTGACAAAAAAAAGCCAATCTAACACTTTCAGCAACCATTAGTGAGAGCCCAATACTGGCCACTATCAATTGTGTCTAAAACAATTGAGTTTTGCCATTCAAGGGTGGATGCTTTCTTTTCTGACATCTCCTGATTGTATGTCATCAATTCACCCTTGGAAAAATTAGCCCAGGCAAAGCATCTATCTATCTATTTAGATAGAGCACATTACTCTAATGTTCAAAGGCTAACCAATCACCATGTGGTCTTTCATCACTAACCGTGCCTGCTATAATAATTCTTTTCTATATTCAGAAGCAATTATTTACACATTATCAACATTTTACTGATTTACCTGCTCTTGAATTCAGTTTGGGGTGGGGGGGGGAAGAACTACAATCAATTAATTCAATTTTTCATAAACCAGAAATTTCCAAGTCTTCCTTTGTGGTGCTATTTTCCTGTCCCCAAAATGACACTTCAAAGATGCATTTGCCTTTCATCCCTCAGATGCCAACATCAGGAATGGGGCATGAAAAAAGCCAGTCTGGCACTGCCTGAGCAGTCCCTCTGCTGGGCACCTGAGTGTTCCCTCACGTTCCCTACTCGGCTTTGGGAACAGTGGGGATTTTTTGTAGATCAGAAGCTTGTTGATTTTGCAGACACAGCTTCAGATTTAAAGTGAATAAATAAATATCAGTCTTCCCATGCATACTTTACAGCTACCTTCTGCATTTTTCAATGGATCTCGCTGCAGATCCCTACAGCTAAAAGAAGCCTACAGACACGTGCATAAGAAGTTGTCCTTTAAGGGAAAAAAAAAGAAAAAAGAAAAAGAAAAGTTTTTCAACTTGTAGTTTATCCTACTGGCTATTCCAGCTACCTCCCCACCTTGTATGTGTACTGCTGCTGCCAGTGAGCAATGTCCTGGAGCTGGAACTCCTGTGGAACACACTGCTCTGCAGGCACAGGGGCTGGGGCTGCTTTCAGGAACAAATGGGAAGAATGTAGGGACAGGCAAAGAGGGAAATAAATTCCCCTATTCCCCATGCTTTCAAAACCCAAATTAAAAATGTTTCCTTTTGCCTCACTAAATTGACATAATGATGTAAAACACCAACATATGAAAATCCACAAGGTGAATACAGAAAAACCTGACCTGCCACCCTTCTATCTGCCAACTCACGCAAAGAAGCAGAGATCTCAGACACCCAGACTTATTCCTATTAAATATTCAGTGCTATAAATCAAGCCCTCCCACCTTATATAAACACATCACAGCTCTTGCACAATAACATCCTGCTTGCATACATTTACATTATTCCCTCAAATGAAAAAAAATTATTCCATGAAACATTATCTGTGCAATCCTCTTAGAAGAGTTTAAAGGAAACAGAACCCAAAATAAAAGCAGACAATATCCTTAAGAGGAAATACCTTTAAGACAGATAGTTCAGGTGGGACATACAGCACTTCCAGGGCTCAGGGGCAAACTTGAAGTCACAACCCTCTGTGTAATATAACTTACAACACACCCGAAGTCAGGGCATGCAAGAGATGGAGACCAAGCCAAACAGCTGTTCTTTCCCAATCTGGTTGTTTCCTTCTACAAATAAACACTGTACTACCACCTGGTATGAGCTGCTGTCACTGCAGAGACACAATGGGAACAAAAAGAAAAAGAAATAGAAAAGTACCTGGCTTACTGTTTTCACCAAGAAATTCATTTTATGGGTAAACATGAACACTTAGATCAAGGCTGAATTACCAGTTGCACACTAAGCAGATGAACGGCATTCAGGAGGCACTATTACACCCTTCACCTTCCTCTTGCAGCTGCAGCCCTATCGGATACACCTATGTGCACTGGGCTTCAAGGGCACCAAACCATGACAGGGACCATTGCAAGCTGCCCCAGTCCTGCTTCCCAGGGTACCCAACACACCGGTTCTGCTGCTGTGAAACACTTTGTAACTACAGCAGGATGGTCAGGGTTTATCCACCAGTTTTAAATGCTGGAAAATAAAAATTACTTGCTCTCCTGGACTTCCCTCACACTTGTGGGCATGTTGTCATCTTTTTGTTTAACTGGGAACACCACACATTTCAGCCACAAAAGCATCAAGGGAAACCACAAGCTACTTTTAAGCATCTATTATCTCTTGATTCAAATGGCCATCCTAGGCTTGATATGCCATTGTCTTCAAACATCCCTACGGTGGATGCCTAGCCCAGAGCACTAGGATGGGACAACCCTTTAGCCATAGCCCTCTACATGCTTTCCCAGACTCAAGCAATCCAGAGCCCTGAAATTAAGCAACAGAGAGTTCTGCATGGAGGTCTTTCCAAAACTAACTGTCCTCATTAGCACCAACCCAGCTGCAAAAATATTTGTCAAGGCTGCATGAATGCCAAATGGGCCCTGCAAGCACACAAGTTTTGTCAAGAGAACCTGAGATACTTGAAAGGTAGGGTGGGCTTTTCCCTCTGCTGTTCTGGTTTTCTTGGCCTTTCCATCCTCTCCTCTAAGTTCAAAAGCTGGCAGCAATTTACAACAAATTACTGTGTAGAAGGTATGCATGTACACATGTGCATGCACACAAGCTAGACAACTCAGTACATCTCTCTTAGGGAAAGAATCCCACTGCAAGGGGCTGTACTCAGTCCTTGATGGTCAAAATGGGGCATTTGCTAATCACAGTCTTAGGCAAATATTACATCCCAGATGTTTCTCCAGAAACAACACAGGAACCATTATGTTCCAAAAGAGAATCAAGTTTGGAAATGCTTTAATTTCCCTGTCCTGGAGGCCCAGATAGCATCAGCCTGTAGACTGGAGTCCCTCTGTGTACCAGCTCTACCTTACTGTTGCCCCAGGCCGGGAAAGAGGGATTTTAGGCCTGGTCTTCAGCACTTTAAAACAAGCACCATTCAGGAAAGCAGCACAAGAGAGTTTACCTTGTGATATTTACACCATTCAGGTATGTAATTACCCTACAAACTCCCCTCCCTTCGAGTGCCCAAAAGTACAGCTCTCTCAACTTTCCATCATGGGTTTGCCACAGGACTAAGCATGCAAATATTTCTTTACTTCCTTTCTTCAAGTCCAACAGACAACACTAAGCCATGCTTTTCTCTCTTCTCTGCTCACATCTATCTGGACGAACCAGCAGCATGGTCTGTGCTGACACATGCTCAAACTTGTTACACAGAGAAGAGGCACACTCCATCTCATTAATACAGGGTTTCTACCTGCTCAGAGAGATGTATTTTGTCAAAGCCCAAGCTTAAGTCACTCAATCCGCAGTAGTAAAGACCATTGACAATACAAAACTCTTTGCTGGCAAAACCAAATGAAATGGAGCACAGAAGGACATAAATCCACAGTGCATCAGAGCAGGATTAAAAACACCACTTGCCTTCCCCACAGGCTTTGTAACCCTCATGAGCCTGAGAGGGATGGATTTCAGCATGTTAAGATCCTGAAAGAATACTGAAAGAAATGGCATGCTGTGGGTGGTTATATGATCTTCTGGTTTACCAAAGTATTTTGCAAACTCCCCCAAACCTTTCATGGCAGATCAATGAAGATTATTATGCCCATCCACACCTTGTTGGGGGTTTTCAAGTCTCCCAACCAGCAAAGATAAGCTCATGGACTTTACAAGTACTGCCGACTGGTCTGTCCACCTGTTAAATTTCATGAGCCCTGATATGAACAAATAATTCACGGAGAATATAAAACATATAATTTTGTTAGAGCAGTTTGTCAGCTCAGAAAACTCAGAACACAAAGGGCTCAAGGTGTATTTTAATTTCCACTGGAAGTGTCACCCATGGGAGTTTACAAGGTTCATCAACCAACTCAGACCCACACACATCTTGTAGTATCAGATTTGCTCAGGTTAGGAGGACCCCACCACAACCAGAAAAGAAGTTCTGTTCTGCAAAAACTTACATCAGCCACAAGAAAAAAAAAGGAAATTACATTTGTGTATTCGTTCTGTAATGCCACAGAACCTCAAACTCACCGAAGTACACACTGAGAGAATCCAGAGCCAAAAGATAAGACCTTTCACTTCTCCTTAGATGCTGATGCAAAAAGGGAAAAAATTGCAACCCAGCACTTTGCAAACTGGCACCCAACCCTGAAAGAAGCCTCCATGTATTCCTGCTCAATGAAAAAAACGGCAGTGATGGATGCACACTTAAACAGGGCCTCTGTGATTATTAAAAGACCTTTAACATAGCCAAGAGCCTTTTCTGAAAATGCTTCAACCCCTCCATCAGCACAGCATTCTCCTTCTCCCAAGCTATTTCTTGGTCAAGAGAGAAACAGGTCATACCTCCAAAGGAAAAAATGCCCTCTAATCCCCACCTCCTTCCTCCAGGAACTGGTGTGGAGAAGAAAAAGAAACTAAAAAAATGAAAAGAAATAATTTATATTCCAACTGCTTCATGGTTTTCCTGCAAAGTTTTAATAACTTCCTCCAGCTTGTCCACTCAGTATATCATATTCAGAGTACCCAAATGAAATTTCCAAAAGTTCAGCAGGACTTCTAATTGCATCGCTTAAAATGGTTCCCTGTCAAGGGCCCATGCCAAAAGCAGGTTAAAGGCTTCCAGATCAAGGATATTTCAATGGGTAGATAGAGATTTAGACACAAAAAGCCAAAGCGAGGGAGCACACAGAATTTTTTATATACTGTGGCTACTCAGTATCTATTAAATAAACACTTGGGTGCAATATAGGGTGTAGTTTTTAATATCCTCGCTGTCTTGCTTCTCAGAAGTGTTCAAAACATTGCTCATTATACATCTTTGTGGAACAGGCAGACTGGGGTTCTTCACATCTTTGTGAACACGCACATTTCAACAGACCACGAGTCTGCACAGCACAGAGGTGTCAAACGAAGAAAGAAATAGACTGCCTTCCAATGAAGTTCAAATAAGGAAAGCATTTAATTATGCATACTTCTCCAATGCTTTGGAAACTGCTTCTAAAGGAGAGAAAGTGTCATAACTCAAAGGTATTTACTCTAATGAAAAACTACGATTGTTCAGGCTGTTTCCAATATATTCAAATAAAAGAAGATGGGTTGAGATTTTTTTTCCCTTCAAGAAGAACACTCAGGAAATTGCATCCCATCCAACCCTTCCCCCTCATCTTTTTGTCAGCAAATCCTATAAACCCACAAAATGCCAGGAATTAAATGCTAAGGTTGGCAATCTGTTATTGACATATGTTCCTGCCTTTTTTTTCCCCAAGTCATGAGATAAAGCTGCAGTTTCAGCCTTAGCATGGAATTTCTTAGCACCAGTTAGTATTTGGTGGCTTCAATTCTCCCCCTTCCTTCTTCTCCTTTCCCTCTTCTCATCAGTGTGATTTACTTTGCTATCCCACAAGCCAATTTTTCAGGAGTCACAACCCAGCTTCCAGATACTTGGAGGAACTCTGCACAAGAAACAGCCTGCTCCAAAGCAACACCATCAGCTTTCCAAGCATGACACTGGACAGCTCCGTGATACACTGCCACAACAAAATAATTCCTTCCCTTTGGGAAGCCCTCAGCACAAGCTGTCCAAACATTATTTACGACTTCAAGTGTTGCCTTATTTATGGCTGAAATTCTCCCTGTTCAGAAGAGAGAGAAACTGAGTAACTTATTAGGAATGTTCCTGGGGAATGGGGGAAAGGGGGAAATGAGATCACTCGTAACTCCAGAAACATTTACAGCTTTTATGCAAAATTTAAAATTGGAGCATTATCAAAAAAAGGGGGGAAAAAAAAAAACTAACTCAACCCAAACAACCTTAATCTGGTAGTTTGCCAAACTTCAGGTGGGTTTTGTAAGCAGGGAGAGGATTTCAGCTTTCTTGTTTGGAGAAGAAAGGCAAGCATAACTTCTGGGAAGATTAAATACTTGAAGTGGATATATTTACACAATATGTGGGATGTGTGAACAGATGCTACATAGGAGGCCTTTCTCATGACAGCATCTCCAGAACACAAGACAGTTTTTCATTTGGATTCTGTTTGTGTGGTATGGTGGTTTCTTTGCAAGACACAAAAATAAATTTTACAAAGTGTTTCGCAATTGGAAATACTGGCTTCTTAGGCTTTCCAAATGCATCTATTAATAGCTTTTTTGGTAGTTAATAAAAATAATTGTTGTTGTCTTCCTATGTGTAGATTCCGCTACAGACTGACTGTGTGAATATTGAATTTAAAACCAACATGTGTCCTTTTCAGCAGTGGTAAATACAACTGTTCCTACAGATATCTCTCAAGGTTACAGATGCTCCACACAGCTGCAAACCCAACCCAGACCCTCACCTTCCCAAAACTCTGGCCTGCAAGCAGAGGTTTTCAAATCAATGGCAGGGAGATTGTTTCTTGCAAAGATGCCTTGGAATAGGAAAGGCATAACAAAGCTCACCTGAGACCAGATGGGCAAAGAAATCAATGGGCAAATTAGGAAGCACAAACAGGACACACACCACCAGAACTTCTGTGTTTAGTTGGTGTTTATAAAGCAGAACCCACACCAGTAATGACAAAGGAATGATACCATGATTTGTTTGGGTACAGCTACAGACAGCAACACTTTGTGAAGAGCTGGCAGCTCCCAAATAGCTGACTTCCACAGAGTTCAGTTAAATATAACCCTACTGCCCGAGCCACAAATAAAATCTATTCCATTTAATGTGATTTCAGCTAAATCTGAAGAGTTAACAGCCAAAGAGCTACATATTGATTATGCCACTTCCATTCTGATGAAAACAACTTTGAAACAGCACCCAGAATCCAATGTTTTCTTTAATTCCATTAAGTTCCACTGCCAAAGGCTTCCTATTTATTTTTTTCCATAAAGTATCCTACTCACAGGTATTCCTCCAGGTTCCAGGGCAACCCAGACATTTACTGGCCCATACAACAAATACACACAGACAAAAATATCCCCATGCACACACTTACTCTTCCACATATGCTTTCCTTTCAATATTTTTAGGGAAGAAAAAGTATAAAGGAGACTGAATTTGTTTCAGTGGCTCAAGCCCACAAGGAGATTGTGCCTGCTATATTGTTTTCAGGCTCCCAGCTAGACAAGAGTTAATCAAGGCTGCTGATGGGAACACAGTCATGCATGCTGCTTTATAAGAAAATAGAGAAATTAAAAAGAAAAAAAGTGATATGCACATGCATGAATACCATTTACACCAGAGAAAATGCCTGGTTTGATAACCTCATCCACTTCTAATGCTTCACAGTGATTTAGCTCTCTACCCTGAGGGTTTGTAGGTAGATAGGCAGGCAGTTTTTAACACTCTCCCCTAGCTCATTAAAAATATCAGTTAGGGGGGGTCTCTCTCTTCTGAAGCTGAGTCGGGTACGATCCACATTTAAGAAATCAAAACTACTTCCCACTGAGGTCCACGTGGTGCCTGTCCTTGTGCATAGTTATAACAAACTCTTAAAACTGGAAAGGTATTTTCTTCCATCTGTAACTGTAGAAAAGCTAAGAAGGGGAGGGGATATCCCAAGATGGTCATAAATCAGACTGTGTTATTTGCTGTACTCATATCTTTAACTAATCTTCCAAAAAAAAAACCCCATAAGTAACATGCTGTTCTTCTGGATACCATGAACTGACTATGGGTATCATACTCATATGCATATAAGGTTGATCAATGGAAAGAGTAAAAAAGAGAAACACTGAAGAAAACCACACAGCAAATTGACAAATGAGGTCCATGGTTTTAACTTCTCAGATGTAGTAGATGATTTTGGTAAGTGATTTTTTTTTCTTGTACTTGATAGGGCTCCTTAGTGTAACAAGCAGCAAAGGCAAAAACAAAAAATCAAAGAAACCTTTTATTAGGTTCATGAAAACAGCTAAGGGGTAACGGCTCATAAATACAGTCCTGCGCACTTCTTTCATCAGGCTGTCGGCCGTGAGATGCCCTGAATGTTTGCTCACTGTTTGCCCTGTCAGTGGACTTCAGCTCCACCAAATTCAGACCAAGAACCAAACTCATGACAAAATAACACAACTACAAGAAAAAACAATCCAGCAACGCCCCTTAGGTATGAGACAGTACCTAGACAGCTGCAGATGAGAAAGCAAATAATCCCACCTCCATACAAAGACGAACAGCCTTCTCCCTGAAGAAGGCTTGAGCCCAAGAGACAGCTAAAACCTCCTTTAGTTCTGATGCTGTCCTCTGCACTGCCTGATCAGCTTCCAAAGATAAAAGGAGAAAGCAAGCATAGTAACATTTATTCCCTTTTTAATCCAGTTCCAGTATCAATAGAAATCCACCTGCAACATAACTCTTCACAATCACCTTCGCCAGGAGAGCACTACTTCACCTCTTGCAAGCAGGTGCAGAACGTCTCGTGCAAACTTTAGTAGTATATTCTGAATTTTTCAGATTTCTTCCTAGAGAAAGATACTTGCCCCAGTAACAATATGAAGCCAATTTGTGTTTTCTGTTCACTTGGCTGTATTTTCCAGTCCTCCTGCCACATTTGGAGGATGGGCATATGCGGAAGGGAGAAGCTGTGCAGTGCCATCATTTTTGACTGGTTCATCAGCCTGACGGCAAGTTGCACAAGTAGAGTTGCCTAAAATGGTGGCATCTAGTTAACAAAAGAAGCCATGATTTAGTGCCAAATTAGTATGCGAGCAGCTAAGCATGACTAATGCTGGGCTCAAGCATATTACTCCTGTCTTCACGAGCCCACGAGCTGCCTTAACCTTTCTATACAAAGAACTGTCAGGAGAGGCACCATCAACACAAACCAAGTGTGTAAATCCTGCAAATCACACGAGAGGGGGAAAAATGAGCTGCAAGAAAAACAATGTATAGACGTATCATATGTTAACCATTCAAAGTAGGAACAAAACCCCAGTAATTATGTGTTAGCTAGAAAGGCTGATCTCAAGACGGACCTAATCACCAGCAAGAGCTTCGCTGGGGCCAGATGTCCCAGAACTATGCCTGCCCCCACCATCCTCTCTCTCTCTTTCCACAGAAAGAAAGTTGGGGTCTTGGGAACATAAAAATAAAAGCACAGCCCTCTTCCACACCCAGCATCTTCCTCCTCTGCTGCACATGGAAAGACTTCCCCTTCCACGCTTTACCACCAGGAGATCAGTAAAAAAATTCAAAACAATTTTTCCTACATATCTTAATTTTTCTCTGTACAAGCTACAGACATGGAACAGCACCTACCTGCAGCTGAGAACTAAAATGCTTAATGCAACATTCAGAGAAACTCCAGACAGAGTCCCAAGCAGAACTTCGAAAAAGCTAGGGGGAAGAACTGCTATGAGAAAAAAATCCCTCCTCCCTTTTTAGTCTGATTCAACAAAGCAGAGCAGCACTACTTCCTCCAGAAATATCCCTCAATTCAGCACTTCAAGACCTCAATATTTGGGCCAAATTTTCAGCTCTCTGCTGCGCATACTGTGCTCCCTATTATGCAAGGCCTCAGGTGTATGGCGTAAGTCAAAGCCGAGAGTACAAATAGCAGGGCAAGAGCAACAAGCAATCAATCACTGAATGCAGCTTATTCTTTAACAAGTGTTTTCTCAAAAAAAGAAAGTTCTGAAACCCACATGGCTTTTAACTTTGGTTTGGCACACAGACAGCAGCTTAGTTTCTGGTCACTTAAGCAACGTGTTCCCAAGATCCAGGCTCGCTCCCAACATCACGTTGCCTCCGTTTCTCAGTTCACACGACTTCAACTCCAAAAGCAGCTCCAGCCCTCAGCAAACAGATGCCACAGGCTGAGGATTGATCTCAGCTTGCGTCCAGCCCCAGGGTTCTCTTTGGGGAAATGCCACAAGGAAAGCTGAGTGGGTGTGAGGGAATGGCATACCTGAGTTACCAGGATCAACATCTGGCTCATAATTCTGCACCACACTTTTGCTTCTTAATGCTTTGATTTAAAAAGTGCCTATTTAGGGATCCTTAAAGACTTTAAAGCATGGGAGGAGAGGAGGGATGGGATGAAATGCTATTTGCAGCATTTTAAGAACTAGTGTGTTTCCTCCATAATCATTCTCTCAACTTCAGGGGGACCAGGCTTTAAAGACAAACACAGGTCACTTATAAATCACTGGGAAAGCCCCTAAGAGAATCAACGTGAAAAATACACATTAACTCAGAAATAAAACATTAACTTCTCCTGCATGGGCAGACCAGACACGAACTGCAGGAAAGGGTCCAGCAAGAAGGTGACGCCTTCAGTGGCCACAGCTCAGTGAGGGTAAGTGAAGATAAGGCAAGGAACAGCACAACCTGTACAGAACTGTACACAGCACCACCGAAAAGACAACAGTGTCTGTCCCATGCTGCATTAAGCTTCCCCTGGCCTTCAAAACAACTTGTGATAGCTCATTTTGTGAATTAACATTACCACTGTTAGAGCTCCTGCCCACAGCCATAAACCAGATTTTGTCTGATCTCAGAAACTGAGCCGACCTAGGTTTGGCTCCTGCTTGGGTGGAAGAATAAATTGGGATCCTGAGCACCAAAGGCAGAAACTCTTGTTGGTCAACTAATGTGTGTTTAACTGTGGGAAGGGTGAGCAAAGTCAAACAGGGAGCTTTTAGCAGCAGACAAGACTGGATGAGGAATGCTATGGCAAACACCATTAGTCTCCAAGTCTTTATTACAGCAGTGTCACTCCTTAAGTGCCTGATGTCATTAGAGTTATGCCAGCACCAAACCACCACAAAAAGAAAAGAGATAGGCTCATAAACTTTGAGTTTCATCTGTGAATTTCTGAGTTGTAGAACTTCTGAGTTTGCCTCACCGTGAAGCTGCCATTTGAGGGAGATAATACCACAGTGCATGAATGCTGAGCACCAGCTCAACTCCAAGCATGACTTCACAGTCCCTAAGCTGGTCTCTTGTTAAATAAATCACACACAGACTCATGCCGAGTTGCCTCCTTATTTCAGAGCCTAAAACGAGATACCAATTTGCTTAATGTGTAAAAATTAAGCTACTCAGAAATTAATTATAAACATTTGCCTCACTTAGCTGAAATTTATTTGACACAGCAGTCAGGAGTCAGATTAAAACTGCAGCCTGTCCAGCTAAATTTCTCCAACTTAAGAAGTTAATACCTTGTCATATTACAGGTGACATGCTTGCCTCATTCCACTTTGCATAGCATTAACTGCTGATTTTCTTCAATGCTTTGGCTGGAAACAAAATCACCTACATACATGTTTGGTATGAACAGTACCATGCAGAAACCAAACCCAAACATCCTCATATAGAAGAGATGTGATAAGACTTTTCTTATTTCAATATATATATTTATATGTGTATGAATATATACACACATATATAGCGTAGTTTGCTGGCAGAGTGTTTCATTTTATTTTTGGAAATATTTGGCCTGGCCTCTTACGTACCAGGAACATAAGCTAAAAAACGTTCTTGGAGCTTTCCCTTAGAGAAATAAGTTTCACTCCTGTATTCCACTGTGTTTCTCCAAATGGCATTACACTGTAGACTTTTAAGTCTGCAAAACTAGGGATATTTGTTTGCCCTTTCTGCCTCCGTAGACCTGTCAAACAAGGATAATTCTTTTCTCTCACCTTTTGTCCATCTTGCCTACCTACAGCTGTATATTTTTCAAGATGGAAACTGTTTATAACCAAGAGGCTCTCACCTTCAGCCTCATAGATAAATAAGCACTGGGTGCTCCGCTTGCATTTTGAACTACAAAAAAACTTTTTATGAAAATTTACAAAGAATAAAAATATTCCACTGAAGGCAGTATATTGCATGACGGGTTTGGGGAAAGGGAAGGGAGAGCTCATTGAGGGCTTGTCTATACTGGAAAACAGCATTGTGTTAGAACATGATGCTTAATGAGTGCCATTAACAGCTGGTGTCATCTGGCACTGTTCCTATAATTATTTTTTTTCCAATAATACTTGCACAGATTTGCACCAGGCACAGGCCTCCTTCTCAGTCTATAAGGGAACACCTGGCTGAAATCACAAATGCCCTCTGAGCATAAAATATCTTAGGACAGTTCAAACAAAACTGACCTAAACATGTTCCCCCAGAAAAAAAACATGAAATAATTTCAAAATGCTTTTCCAGACCTAAAGTTTAGCCAAGCTAAAGCAACACCAAGCTAGGAAGAACCTATCCTATGCCTGCAGAAGCACTGGGTTTTCAAAAGAGAAGCACTACAGAGAAAAAACAATCAAGCCAACACAGGGTTTACACCTAGTGGTTTATATATACAGAGTATGCAGGGTGGCACCACCTGAAAATTGACCCATTCTGCCACGTGCTGGCTTTGGGTATAGGATTTCTGTCTGTTTGCAACCCATAACCATGCATCCCATCCCACCTCCTTCCCAACACATCTCCAGTTCAAGACAGAGCGAGTGTGAGGAGAGGGGCAAAGCACAGTCACCACCTTTGCAACTCTTGTAACGTTAAACAAAATGCGGTTCCCGTGCTATTCCGTGAGAAGCTATTGAAGACAAATGAAAATAGCACAACGTTACTTGGTTTGTACCCCCCTCCACCCCAGAATTTTGTCTCTAATAAATTAGACAAAGAGCTTCTATGCAAGCAGTTTTGTTGACAAAAAAAAAAAAATTGTCAGTATTCTTATTTCCAAAGACATGTTTATCCACTCCTAGCAAGTGGTACAGACAGGTCATGACATAAAACTTCAGCTTGGGGCCCAAAAAAAAAGGTCAGGAAAGGTCTGGTACGTGCTGTTCACAAGCACAAGAGCTACAGGATCTCCCTCCTCCTCCACTGAAACCCTGCCTACATTTTCCCATACCTTTTGAGTCAAAATCACTTTCTCCACATAACAGAAAAAAATTCACCCTGAGCAAGGAAAGCCCTGCTACGTGCAGAAGAACCACCACCATGGATGTTTGGGTTACTTAAGACAGGCATGTTTTTCTTTTCCCTGTGGCAAAATTATTTAAATGCGTATGAAACAGTAGATTGATTGTCGTAGGAAAAAAATTACTGCTCCTTTTTCTTTCCTTGCACTAACTTACAAGTCATAAAAAATAATAAATTCAGACTTATGTCCTGATAAACAAAACCGCAGCAGAGCATGGCATAATTTCTCCTCTTTTGCTGCTGCCTAACTTAGCTTTCTTAATTCATGCCATATTTAATCTACGTGTAGGAAATCCACATTTGTTTCTAATAAGAGAAGGAAAGTAATGAGATGTCAAGGAACAGTTTCCTTAGGCCAGAGAGACTTCAAAGGTGAGTCTGGCAGCTTGTCCTGCATTTATTGTTTGCGTCAAGCTTAAGATTTTCTAAAGAGCAACTGCCCATTTAAAATAATTATGACCTGCAACTTAAACCCGAACAGCACATGAACGTATGATAAAACACTTACACCATCGTCCAAATTTCGACATCAGCCCTATATCAGAGAACACATAGCTCCAGATGCTGGATTAAAACAATAAGTACAAGCTGAAAATGAGCATATAATTCTTTCGGCTAATGCAGAAGGGTCATGCGGCTTAATGCAAAAGCAACATTAAATGAAACTACGGACTACATTGCCTCAACATATGAGCTGCAACCACAGCCACTTCTGGTGTGCCTATCAGCTGTATCTATCCTGGAGCAAGAGGCAGAGCCCCCAGCAAGAAAATATTTCCACTGAGGGATTTTTTTTTCTTCTATTATTTTTGCCAAACTTCTGAGTTATGGCAGAGTTGGGAAAAACCAGGAATATATCACAAAAAAGAAAGTAAGACACTCTGCTTATTGCTTATGCCACAGAACTGTACTGCTCACTCATGCTGAGTCTTGCTGCTCCCAAAGGCAGGGCAGAGGCTTATCCAGGAAGGGGAAGCCCTTAAAATGAGGGCCACAGCAGCACAGAGTAAGCATTAGGATACAAGTTTAATACTAAAAATCAAAATGAAAAGGGCTTACCTCTGCACCAGTAAATGCAACACAAAAAAGCCCTGCAAGGTCCACAATGCTCAAGCATCGAGGCAGGCAAAATTATAAAACAGGCAGCCAATCTGTGTATCACAGGCAGCACTGCTAAACACAAAGCACACCTTCTAATTGATTCCATTTTCTAATGTGTGTTTGTGTGCATGTATTTATGAACACATACACACTTTATCATCTCCCAGCACACACTCTGAGTCAGCAGATAGAAGGAAATATGTTTGAGCGGTGTTTAAAATGACACCCTTTACAAATGAAACCATCTAAATCCGGTGTTAGAGAATTAATGAGCTTCTCATGTAAATCACACATAATTTACAGTGGAATTTGTTCTTGTGCCAACAGCCACTTGCACTGCGTAATAATGAAGGCAGGGCTTCAGAGACACACGAAGCTCCCTGCAGCCCATTTGTGTCCTGCCTCTGCAACCAGAACACCATAAACCCTTTCAAAGTGCAATAATATGAGGCTTCAAATAACACAGCCTTCATCTTACATTTCTCCTTTTCCCTTCTGGCTGAGATACGTTACCACCACCAGGAACACTCATTTTAAGAGCTATTAATTCACATTTAGTAATGTTTTAAGCTCGAGCATAGCCTAGTTCTGGGTTGAATACCTGAGACAAACATGAAGCCTTTTTAACACCATGTAAGGTATTACCTGTGTTTTTAGGCAAAAAGAGCAGCAACAGCATCAAGGAGTGGAGAGGATTAGAGAGGACCACTGCACACCACTCAAGAGATGCACCCAGTGGACATGGACTCAGTGCCTTACTGCAAATACATCCATCTAATTTGACCTAAATCCCATTTCTGTTGATCAAGAAAGCCTCAAAGACCTCACAAAACCAGCCCTGAAAAAGCCCATTTTGCTGATAAGAATTATCAATCACTAAACCCCCGACTCACATACCATCACCTCTGGCAGCCTCCTCTCACTGCGATCACCCACCAGGAGCACCCCAACAAGCTGTAACAAAGCAGGATCCCCTCCAGCATCCAACATGGAAACCATCTGAGAGGAGAAGAGCTAAATACCTCCTCCCCAGGCACAGCTGAGGCCACAGCTGAGAGCCATAATGCCTCATTCCCAAGGAACAAGGCAGGGCTGGGGGCCCAAATTCAGCATTGATGAGTAGTGAAATTTCCCTACTATCACCCTGAAGCTGTGGCACCAAAGCAAAACAACTTCTTGGTCCCTGTCCTTTTCCTTCTTTTTTTGAAGACTCATGTGCTGTGTGGGTTTGAGGGGTGCTTGGAGACCCAGCAAGGCTCCCAGGGTGAAGGAATGAGAGCAGCACTGAGGGGCATGCATGGAAACACCTAATTGTCCTTCCCTCCCGAAGCCACAGACACAAACCCGCTTCTGTATCACCTCCACAGCCTCTTCTAAATGCGTTTACAAGGGCTCCCCTGCCTGTTCCTTCTTGTTATTACAAAGCATTCATATTTGATGCCTGGGCAATACAAAAGGACCTCTCCCTGTTCTTTCCCACCCCTCTGCCCAGCAGCCACACAGAAGAGCTCATTAGTAATACCACTGTCCCCCCAAACCCCAGCAAAGGGAGCCCATAATATAAAACCTGGAGGGATCACACTGTCACATTGTGTGAGGCTGTGCAGGATGAAGCAATAAAAGCGAGAATTTCTTTTTTTTTCAAAACAAAGGACACATTCTGCTTGAGGATGCTGTGGCAGCAACCACTGTCGTCAACAGAGGTAAAAGAGCAGCAGGTTGGTAAATATGCCTGGTAGTACAGCTTCTGTATCTGGGGTGTCAACAGTCCAGCCCCAGGAGCCAGAAGAGCATTCTCAGGTGCTGCATATTCCCCCTGACTGGTGTTTTTCCTGCTGAAGGTCCCAGCCTCAAATGTTGCTTGAGGCATTTATTACTATTGGACGAGGCAACTGGCTTTAGTGGCATCATATGTGGAGTTCTCCACTCTTCTCCTTTGTTGCTAATGGCATTGCCTGTCCAATCCCATCCAGCTGTCTTTGCTCTTTTGAGATTTCTCTGCCTTCTCTTCTCACTCCAAGCCTTCTCTGCCATCCTGGTTGGTCAATGACTTTTATTAGTACCAGTCATTAAACATCCAGCTCTGAAACAAGACCACATGCCCAGTGAAATAAAACTCAATGTAGGGAGTAAAAAGTATGTCTTAGGGACATTAAAAGACAATGTCCCCCCCTCTTCAAGTGGAACCAAGATTTTACCTGAAGTCCCTGCTTCCCAGCTTAATTATTCAAATGAATGAGCATTTCTTATTTCACTACTGGTTTGAAAATCTGATGTCCAACAGATGTGAAGGTACACCTCTCCTGTCACCACCCTCTCTATTTCTTTGTTTTTCTCACTGAGTTGGCCCAGCAAAACCCCTGGAGGTTTACAGTGGTGAACTCCACTCTGTGAGAGTGCAGACATGATGTTCTGTGCCTCGTTTTACACAGCAAATCTGGCACAAGAAGAAGTACACCTGAAATTTCACTTCCGTCGAGCTGAAGTGCATCAACATCAAAGCTTGTGCCAAGCCCTCCTGGAAATCCTACCAGCCTATCCCAGCTGAGCAGCAACACAACAAACTTCTTCCAGCCACCACAGAGAGCTGGTATTTTCTTCCTGTTACTTTATTTTATAAAGGTATCACACAGGCTGGAAGCAAAATGTCCAGGCAGCACCCCTGCCAGAGCATGAAGCGAGTCCCATGCTCATCTGAAATACTCATTGAATAAAACTATACTAATAATGGCCTCGTTGTCCATGGGTGGTGAGGAAATAATGAGTTAAAGCTCTAAGTAACCCTGACTTCTCAATTGCTTATCTCAGTGGTCATTAACTGGTCATTACTGGTGGAGACCCCTAATGCATCCCTGTAATGCAACATTGGCTACATATCTCCACACTGTCCTACCCTTATGAGGGATTCATGGCAGACAATAAAAGTGTAATCTCATGCCATATATCCCGCCTGCAAAATAAAACCAAATAGGAAGCTAATCCCTGAGAAATGGCACTCCATGAATAGAGCTGGTAAAGGGGGAACAAGCATCCCTTTCCCTCCTTCTCTTTGCAGCCTTTCCTCAGGACCCATCCGCTCTTCATTACACATAAGTAAAATTAATTCCTGCTCTTGTATTCCTGCTAATGAAGCTTCTCAGAGCAGCCCAGAATTACAAACATTTACATAATGGCTTAATTTTTAGAATCAATTAGGAATTTTTAAGGAGTCTTTCCACCGCCAAAGCTCTGCACCAAGCCAGGTGCTCCAAACACCTCCCTTGCAACTGCAAGCGAACTTCCTTTGACTTGCAGAAGGCAGGCAGCACTCCTTTGGCTTTAAAATCCATCAAATTACAAATATAATGACTGCATAAGTAAATTCATTACCTTGAAGGTTCACCAGAAGTTTCACCAAATTTAAATCAAATATGGGGGGAAAAAAACCTACTGTCCCAAAAGAAAACCCACAAAAAACAGCCCACCCCACAGCAATAGTGAAGTTTGTTTAAAATGAAAAGCAGCTTTTCCCTCTCCCAAATTTTGCAATGCAACCTTTTTTTTGCATGTTTCCTAAGGAAGCCAGAGCAATGCAACCACCCTTTTTTGGGTCTCTTTTAATTGCCTTCACTCCCTCTCCTGTGCCTCTGAACCCAGGGGCTCTTTTCAATCATATTTGAAAGAAGGGCAGAAAGACAAGTTGTTTTTTTTATGATTTGTGGACACTGGCAGCTGGACAGAGGAAGAGGTGCCAATCAGACTGCTGCCTAGGGAAAAGGCAGGTAAAATTCAGCTGTTGGACACAACTTGAAAGTGGATAGGTGACTAACTAGTAGAAGCAAGTGAGAAAAACTAAAAGCTAATGTTTCACCAGAAAATGAAAAGAGAGTTAAACAGAACAGGAACTACGACACGCTGCACACAAGGTCTCATGTTAAAATCAGCTTGAGTGCCATAACCCAACTCAGTAAACCAGGCTCCATGCAGTTCCACGTGATGCTGTTCTGTGCTGGGGAGCCTGGCCATGCAGCCCTCTCTCCTTCCAGGAAGGTTTTATTACAAAAACATTCACCAGTGTACAAGAAGCAACAAGAGGACATTTTTCTTCCTCTCTCTGCTTCTGCTCCCATTTTATCTTTCCCGTTCTACTTCCCAGGGACACTGCGGGCCTGCTCACTGTGGTCCTGCTTACACTCTGCTGTGATTCAGCTTTGAGCGTGGTCCCAGCAGGTTATTTAAGCTCACCAAAAGCCAGGGTGCACCTGGAATCCTAAGGCTGTGCTTTACATACACACATTTTCCTTGCTGTACTCAAGAAGGGGTTTTTTTATGGAGCTCACAGCTCTGTAAAATGTTTGAGCCCTTCCTTTCCAAGGACTCACGTTTTGGTTACTGCAACATCCTCTCCTGCGGCCTCGCAGAAAATCATCCTGGCCCATTTGTTTTCTTTCAAAACGCTGCCATGAAGATCCTTTCTGCACCTTGTTGCCTTGACCACATCCCACTTCCATGTTTTTCTTTCGCGGTTACCTCTGTTTCACACATCCAGAACAAACACTGTGCTTTGAGTTCCAGGTTTTTTTCATGGCTTACCTCCAATTTTAACATCACCTCTCCTGCTACCAAGATGTACTTCTACTCTGCCATGGCCCTTTTCCCCCTGAATTTGTATATCTGAAAACCAAACAAACATGTTTTCTCTTACACTGGCATGCAGAGGAGAGATACACTCATTGCTGGAAAACTCCCTCTGGTCCTTCCCTAAACCCCTCCCCTTGCTGCAATGCCAAAGACAGACCCCATATCTGTTTTTAGAGGGTCTAAAAAACCACTCCTGGCCTTGTAAGTGTCACTAAAATCAACACATGCACCTCCACTTGCATTTATTTGGTGGATTTTTAAATAGACTCTGCTTTCTGGCATGCTGAGGCTGACATGTAGATCACTGATGTAGATCACTGTCCCACAGCCTCCCTACACCCCGTCTATGACACCTTACAGTGAGGGGGCTCTGGGGCAGCTGTCCCTCTCCGCTCTGCAGTCATAAAGCACAGACCACATCTGGTTCCGATCCATGTCTGGGCTTCCCAGATGTTACAGGAACTGGATAATATTTGAATAAAAACAATAACATGCCCTGCTGTTTGTTTTACAGCACCTTTGTGGTCGTCAGCATGCCTTATGCGTTACTTCAGTTTGGTCCTTGCTGTCTCTACATAGCAGTCTTGCAAGAGTCCTAGAAAGCCTGATTTCCCTTAAAATCATTGAAAATCCAGGGGAAAAACTTGAGATGAGAGCTGGTTGGCATTCCTAGCAGCTCTGCTCCAACACAGTTTTATATCCTTGCTCTCTCCCAGCTGGCTCACCTCCTGCCCTGTTTATTTTCAGCAGAAGGCAGGAGGAGCCCAAATTAATGGAAAACAGGGAGGTTTCTGGTTTTCATCAAAATCCACAGAGTTCTGACCAGCATGCACAGGAGAAACCACTTGACAAGGGGTTTGCAGGACAGAAAAGCAAAGTCACAGGGATGTTTGCAGGAGTGAGCCCATGAGACTGAAGTGCTGCTTCAGCAAGGGCAGCATCCCTGCATCCTCAGGGAGCAAGCACCCCAAGGAGATGAAAACTGATTTTATGTACTTCTGAGTTCCTCAGGCTCCTTTGAAAGCAATGTAGGGAAGTAATTTTGGAAAAAAAATGGAAAAAGCCAGAAAAAATCACAGACACTTAGACATTAAGATTATTTTCTCTCTGCACACTGTGTATCTTGATGAGCTATTTGGCATTCCAAGCCTTGTGTCTGCAAAGAGAATAAAGGAAGACAAAATGTTCTGCAAATGCAAATATACAGCTCTACATTAAGCTGAGTATCTCCTGATATCTCTATATAAAATGAAAGCAGTGCTTAAATTCTAGTTCTGGAGTACCTGAACTACATAGAGGAAAAACAGTTCTTAAAAAGATCTATTATTGAGCAGTCTGCAGGATGACACATCTGCTTGTTAATATACAGTAGGCTGGGAAGGCTGTGCCTGTGAGTGATGGATTCTGAAGTACTGCCTATGTACATCAAATCAGATCGCTTTTTGTCAAAGGAAAAACAGAGGTCTGGGAAACTGAGAGCGGGAGAGAGAAGTTTTCACAACAAAAATGTAAGAGTAATAATTATTAGCTTCCACTGTTTCTGCAGACAAAAGGGCAATCACTTTAATTCTTCTGCATCTTGGCAAGCCTCTTATTTCTTAACTCTAACAATTAGCATGCCAAATGAATGTGAACCAGGATGCAATTACTGAAGAGCCAGGGAGGGGAGGGGGAGATGGGGGCAGAATGACTGCATGCTCAAATTATTTCACTTTAAGGAACATCTCAGTGAAACCAGCCCAGGCACACTATTAATGGAACTAAAACACCATGGAAGAAGAGATGTGAATCTAGGCCCTCCACTCCCTCTCCTGTAAAGAGAACCATTCCTACCTCCCTATCAAGGATTTCATGTTTTCCACTGCGCTGTTGATAGGAACCAATAAAAACCAAATGTTTCTTCTTTCTTTCCAGCTGACATCTATTTAAGACATACATGCATCTCATGTCACCAGCATCCTCAAATCTTAACAATTGGTTTCCACAGCTTTACTTTTTTAAATCAAAAATCAGATATGTGTGAGTTCTTTGTTCTCTTGCAGCTCCATAAGCTTCCAGACATGAGAAAAATACCATTTTTACTGAAATAAATAAGTTCTGCTAGCAGGTTAATATTCCTATAATTTTAAAAATGTTTCACAGGAGGGAAAACAAAATCTAAAATCAATTTTCAGAAAGTAAGATGAAATCCATATACTTAGTGGTTGGTTTTGTTTCCAACTTCCTTTTCCCATTATAAATGTTTCCCATACAAACTATTACAAATGGACCCCCGTTAGCCTCTGAAAGGGGAGGGATGGGGCAGGGCATTCACAGCAGCACAAAACAGTCAGAAACAGAGGACAACCAGGAAGGAAGGAAGGAAGGAAGGAAGGCAGGAAGGAAGGAAGGCAGGAAGGAAGGAAGACTTCAGGATGAATAAATTTGGGACTCTATATACACACAGGTCACATGGTGATTTTTAACCTTTTTCAGCCTGCAAAAAATAACAGAAATGTTCCAGTCAAGTTCATGTAGTTTGCTGTTACTGTAGAGGCCCTCAATGCCCTTATGGCCATAGAGATCACCCAGGGCAGAGAGGTGGGGGTGTGTAAATTTGCAGTTGGGTCAGGTTTGCTCACAGAGGGGGCAGTGGTTTGTTGGCAGCTGCTCAGGGTGGACAAACCTTTGGCTTGGGGTGTAAGGGTAATTTTGCACTTACTTCCCTTTTCTAGTACAGCACTCACATATACATTACCCGCATAAGCATGTGCATGGTTATATAAACCTTCACAACCAAAACACTCGACTCCACATCCATCTTTCCCTGGGGAGCAGATGAAAGAGCATGTACAGATGTGCACCGCTGGAAGCTATTTGGAAACTGCAGCAATAAGGGTGATACCAAGAAACGACTGAGGAGAGAAAAACAAAACCACACGAAACCAAGGCCAAGCGGTGTGTCCACCTGACCCAGTCAGATTGATCAAACAGATTTGCTTTTAGTTAAAAACGACCTTAACTGGGGTGCTATCAGTCCATACATGTGGATACATAATACACATTTTTCATAGTGAAAACACATAAGGAAGAAAAACCATGAGAGGGTTCCTCCAGAAACCCTAACTGTGAACTTCCCAGCACAGCAGCAGCTAAGCCCCTGCCTTAATCATGCATGTGTTTTGCATTATTTTTTATTGACTTTTGAAACTCATAAAATGAGAAAATAAAAGAAAATCTCGGTGACTAGTCACACAACCAATCTTTCTGGTCCTATAATCCCACAGACCTCTACAGCACAGTTTTATTTTAAACACCTGGGTAATCCTGTTGAAGTCAGGGAGATTACTCATGGACGTGAAGTCAAAGCCGTGACGCACCGAGTGTCCCTACCGACGGACAAGGCACGATTCCCACGGAGACCCTCTTGAAACACACAGCCATAGTGGCAAATTTTTTTCCGCATTTTTTCGAGGGGAAAGCTAAAATAAGAAGCGATGCAAGCATGAGACGCCTCGGCTGCTCATCTCAAGTCTGTGGAAAATCAGAAACATCTCAAAGGCGACTGGGGAGCCAGGGATGGGATGAAATGTTAATGCAACCTTTGCCTGACCCACAGTCACAGCGTAGCAGCTAAAGCCATAGTGGATCCCAGCAAAAATGAATATAACCTGCAGCATCTTTACAGAGACTCGGCAAAATACAGGAAGGTCACCAACTAAGTAAACATCAAACGAAGGATTATCTTCATTTATAATGAAGCAGGACCAGGAGGAAACCAGGCCAGGCAATTTCCATCTCCATTGAGGTGGGATCATAGCTACCTGTTCGAGCTGAAGGGAATCGACTCCTTCAATAACAATTCTGCTTAAGGTCAGTAAATATCAATCTGATGCCCTGGAAGAGAAACATATTTCACAGACACCTTTTTTCTTTTTCCTTTTTCCTGTTGCTGATCTACAATTCAAGTGTGGACCGCTTCCAGCCGTGATTGTTGTTTAAAGTCACACGAACCCAGGTCTAATATTTCAAGCATCCAGGTTTGGGTTCTTTAATTGCAACTTTCTGTGACTTCATGATTTATTCATCTCAGGATGCACTCAAAAGTCTAGCGTATCGCTGACATCCCCGCGCAGCATACTGTTAGCTTTAAAATTTCATAAACCACCATGTACTTGACAAGTTGAGAAGTTAACAAGGGTTATAAGGCAAGGAAAAAAAAGCATGCTGAGCTCTGATCGGCTCAGCCCCCAGAACTCCAGGCTTTTCAGAAGTGCAGCACACAGCTTGGTATTAAAAAGGGAGACTCTATTACAATATTGTCGTTATGGCCCGCATTTCCCCATTCCTCAGCTGAGCTAAAATACATGTCTCCTCTTTAATGAAAGCCATACTTACTTCATACACACTGGCTGTAAACCATCAAACAGGGTCTCTCTCTAAAGCATAAATTAAGTCTTGCTTGCAGCTTTTTTTAAGGACCGCTGAAAAGAAAATGGCTTGTGAGGCCACTCACTCCTACATGGCCACATGAGCAGTTAGGAGACACCAAAACCTGCCCTTCACCCCCAGGGGAATCAGTGGCCACCTAACACTGGGTACAGAGTGCCCTGGGGACAGACAGGAGAAACCCAGCACATTTGGGAATGAGAGGTGTCTTAGTCTCAATGACTATGCAAGATGTCTTGTTTAAAAGAAACCTCTTTCCAGAAAAGAAACGCCAGCAAGTTCATCCTGAGAACATTTCTATGGGAGTAAATTAAAGTTCTCAGCCTACAATTAGCTGGAAAATATTACAGGCAGACACGGACAATGTTAGAACAAAAATATATACATAAATATGACCTATACCTTAATATATAATACCTTACCAACATCACAGGCATCAAGTTGTACCCTAGATGGACCCAGAGACTTTTTTTTTACATCTACTGAATTATCCCATCAGTTTTTGTGTGTTCCTCCTGATGTGTGGAACTTCTGCTATTCACAAAGCAGGTCTGTTCTGATGAGCAGGCAACAAAATGAGAAATACAAAGGAAATGTCTTTTCATCTCACCAGTGATGGTGCAGCTCTCTCACACATGCCTAGGCTCAGCGTCAGCTACCACAGGTCTCCCTCGGAGATGAAGGGGCTTTGGCCATACACACGAACCACCACAAGAAGGTTTAGAGGATGACAGAACTGCCTTTCAACCAGTTTTCAAAGTCTATAAACAGCACTTTCAGAGCAGCTCACATTTCTGTTGTCCTGTGAATGGATTTCTTCAATGGGAAAGCAACAACAGTCATTCACTTTCATCCCAAACAAAACAAAAAGACCACAGCTAAACGAGAAACCGTATGTGTACGGCACCAGAATATTTGATTACCACTTCTGAAAATATACCTGCATAGCATGAAAAATCTCCCAGCGGACCACGCTGCGCTGTGTTTTTGTTTTACAAATGCAAATTGAATTTAAGGAGCTTTTGCAAAGCCTGTTTTGTTAAGAAAATCGGCCAGCAATGTGATGTAGCCCTGCCTCTGTTTTGCCTACATTAGCAAGGACAGGCTCCAATCTGCAGGATGGGGCAGGGGGCAACAAACACGCAGGCAGTGATTTGGTTTCTGCACCAAACTCAGAAATTACGCAGGCCAGGGAGAAATTTCAAGCTCACTTAGTGAACACTAAGCTTATAAGAAAACACATATTATTACAAAATGGGCTGCAGTGGGTTCTCCTTGAAAAGCAATGCCTCAAACTCAAACAGAAGTATAATTTAATAAAATGCAGCGAGATTCAAGTGAATAATAAAACCTGCTGTGATGAGAAGACTAAATGAAATTGCTTCTTCTTGTCCATTATACCTTTATTTTTGATTAGGGAAACAAAAGCTGGGAATCAAAATGTCAGGCTTTTTCATCCCCAATGGGTTCCTATGGATACTGAAAAGGGAGAAAGTGCCTTGATTCTGGCAAAGATAATTAGCATAACTTCAGAGTGAAAAATAGGTAGAGCCATTAGCAGCAGTCACACAGCTCACACATGGATGCAGACTTCTGCAAAGACCCTTTAATAAAAAGGCAAATCTTATCCCTAACTTGATTTCTAAAATGAGTACATAAAAACACATTTATTTCATGCACTTTCCATGACACTTCATTACTTTTCAGAAAATTATATGCACTGGCTGTCTTTTCTTACATGCTAAAATATACACTGCACCCCACGCTGGCTCTTGTTTCTTACACGCTACATTTTGAAATATGGAGTGGAAACCTCCTTGGGCAGAGAGGGTAAAGGAAATGTATGACTCAATAAAGTTAACTGGCATTACATGCAAAATTCTCCTTGTGTTACGCTCCCCAAACTCTTACCCTCCTTCTGCTGAGGCCATTAAAGCTGTTAAGTTGGGTTTCTTGTAATTTCTGTCCCCACGCTTCTCAACCAAGAAAGAAAAGGCTGATTATTAAAAATCTCTGATCCTTCCTGAAACAATACTCACTTGCATCTGCCCAAGTGTTTCAGCAGCAAGCCTGCTGTCGTAAGCACTCTCTCCATAAATCTGTCATCCCTGGTCCACTCCTTCCAAGCGCCATTTGCATGGTGAAATAAAGCCACATCACCGGATTACTCTCTTAATTACTCTTATTTGAATGTCAGTGACACCCACAAGGCCAAAACCCCAGCTTTGTCGAGTATTTCTTCAGGCATCCCCGTGTGAAGTTCAACAAAGTAGGACAGCCTGTTTCTCCTCTTCCAAGCCAGAACATGACTGCGTTGGTGGTGGTGTTGTTTAAGGACAAAACATGCCATTAGATCACTCTCTAAACTGTCAATACAACTGTCTTTCACTAGGACTACCACAGCCTGTATGGATAAGATGATTAATCACTTCAATTCTACCAGCCATTATTTCTAATTAAAAACCAACCCATAAATACCTATTTTATCACTAGGACTGTGGTGGTAAATAAATTCAAGTGGTCAGTAAAACACTCACAAAGGAAATTACATTTAAAAAATGACTTTTCATTTCCAAGTGTATCTTCCTAATTAAAATGGCTGTTTCCCATACATATCCCAGCAGCACAGTGTGCAATAATTTAGAGAGTCTTTGAAAGCACAATTCTCAACAAACCCATTAAAATAACTTCTTACCATCATCTGTTCAATGGAAACTAGAGCATTTTAATATTATACCACACTTCTCAATGTTGACACTATACTGTTTCTCTGTCTCCCAGCCAGGCGGTGAAGAATTAAAGCACGAGCAAAAGGAGAAACATGCAAAATGTGCAACTTCCTAAACAGGCAACTTCATACATTCAGATTAATTACCCTCTGTTGCTGATGACAGACGCAAATCTGTATGGGTAATTACATCAAACCTTCCTCCCAGGAACATCTCAAACCTAAGGGGTTCTTGGGGCACCTTGGGGCTTTCCTGGTAAGGTAAAAAACCCCTTTTATGAACAGTGCAAAGAAGCTGCTTAGAAGGAACCCCCCAGGTTAGGACTGCCAGGCCAAGACACTGTGTGTGGTCGGCACGAAAATGCAGATGTTAATACCCTTCTAATCATCACTTCACATCTAGCACAGTCATAACTTACTCTATATACAAGGAGCTGTTACACAAACTCCTCTGCCTTAGGAGCCCCAAAAGGACATGCTCCACAGAAAGCAGAGCAAAGTCCTCCAATCCTTATGGAGCATGTGGCAAAGAAACGCAGCCCTGCTCCTTGGTACAGCCCCAGTGACCAGGGCAGAAAATGGGACCCAGAATCTGAGGGGTGTTTTTCACATTTGCATGTCCAGAGGAAGGAGCAGAAGGACCGTGCTGGGCATGGGCAATGTTTACATTGCAAAGGAAGGAAGGAGGAACGCTTCAACTGAGACATGAAGAAAGGCAAATGCTGCAAGCAAAGCACAAGCTGAACTACCATCTATAAATATTTGAATTATTCTATGCAATATTTCAGAACATAACAAACAGCAGTGGGATTTATATTAAAATGATCCCTCTGTGTTGTTCCTGGATGTGTATATGAATCATACATATTCTCCTTTAGATGCACTGCATACAAAATTATAGATCATATAAAAAGCTAAGAACCACAGTTTCAAAAGCACTCAGCACACATTTAGATACTCACTGTCAGCAGAGACTGCTGGAGAAATCAGCTGACTTTTCTTTGAGGACAGCAAGGATGGCAGAAACCACCACCATGCTCCTGAATTTTGCTGATACACAGCCTGGATGTGAAGACTTTTCCAAAACAAGGCCACTGTACTTACACTCTCAAGTGTGTGCTAAATGCACTTGAGAAAACCTGACCCTAAATGGCCAATTTTACCTGTGCTGATTCTGCTAAAAACCACAACAAAGCCATAACTTAACATCTAGCCCAACTACAGCACATTTGAAACATTTATAATGTGCCTTATGTATTACTAGTTATTTATTCTTTAATATAAACACTTAAAAAATTAATTACACGCTCTGTCAGAGCTGTCTAATACATAGGCAATCTCAACTATAAAATACTGCTGTGCTCTTTTCTATAACCACCCCCACACCTTTTGAAATTACCTTCAGATGTTTGTTAAGGGACATTAATGCCTCTGAAATCTAGCAAGAGGTAAAGTGTTGCACTCAGCTCAGTGCCATGTATATAATTCCTGCATCATTAACTGGCAGCCACTAATTTTATCCTTAAACGACAACACAATTTTATGGGACTTTTCCAGAGACCAATTATTGTAACTCTTACCACTTTGGGAGGACACAAAAAACCCTCAACTGCATCAAACCAGTCTATCCTGAACTGCAATTCTTCAGCTCACATGGTTTTATAAGCCTTTAAGTGCGCTGCTGTGGGGGTTTACAGCGTGATTCTCCAAATGCCTGGATGGACACACAGCAAGAACAACTCTGGTAAACTTGCCTTCAGCACCACTTCCACTGAGATGCAAAGATCTCCTTGGGAGCAACAAGCAGCCAAACGCTGGAGTGTATTTCATAAAGCTGCACTGGACAACAGGGCATGGGAAGGCTGGCTTGGATATACAGCTGTAAGCACTGAAAAAGGAAGATACAAATGTGAATATAAGTAAAACTTAACAGATGACCTTTCTAGCTCGGGATCTGTCGAAAATGATCTCTACACCTTGGAAATTATGCAGGAGGAAATGAAGACAATGAATTTAGCGAGAGGTGTTTTCCCTATTTCATTAACTGCAGGGTGATTACCAATCAGTTGTGAAAGTTATTAAAGCAATTTGTAACTTTAGGCATCTAATGGCATTTATGCAGGTGGGAACTGGCAATCAACGCTACCTAATTCAGCTTGAGGTGTTTCTGGTTTTTAATATATGATAAGCAAATTATGGCTGTGCCTCTAACAATATGCCACATCTGAATCTGGCTCTCAGTTTGCACTGTTAATTTCCACATTTTAATCTGAACTGCCAACCAAGGATGGCATAAGACTGTTTCTCACCCTCTTTGTCCCCCTTTTTTGACATATAGTCAAGAAACTGCTTGACACCCTGTTTTCCTCTAGAATAAATAACATTCCTCCTGAATATGCAAAACTCCTTCTAAAGAAATAGAGACCTGTTTACCAAAATATTTTAATCCTACTCAAGTGGGACTCCTTAATTCCCTCACTTGGAACAAGATGCAACAGCAACAAACCTGCATTAAAGCCAGATGAAGGGCTGCTGTAACAAACACTCATTCTTTATTCCACAACCAAGTCAATGAGACCTCATCACCCACATCTTCCCTCACCTACTTTTAACCTACTTTTAACCCTGTCCAGACAGACTTTTCCTCATCATCAACCTGATGAGTTACTGAAGTTCATAGAAAATAAAAGCACAACCAGCCAAACAGAGCCACCTTTTACAAAACCACAACTAATTAATGTAGCAAACACAAAATGCTTATAGAAATCAGTTACCCATTAATGGCTTTTTTGTTGTCATTTTTGAAAAGCGGAATAATCCAGAAAAAACCCAAATGAAATAAACACCATGTAGCTCTATTTGGTTCATAATTGTCCATTATGGGCTATTTTCTCCTACACGACTATGGGCCAGTATGTTCTCAGTTGGAGCCCTTTTGCTAAGAAATAACTAAAATCTCAATTGTCTGACATCTAAATATAATATTGACTTTTGATTTGCTATTTTAATGGTGTGTCTAAGCAGCATGAATACAAATGCGCTATGCAGAAATGAATTTCTACATTTCCACCACTGAAAATAAAAAAAAAACAGAAACAAACCTCAACAAAAAAACCCCACGCCATGATTTTCTTCTCCACTTTTTAAGAATTATTTTTTTTCCTTCCAGGTGTGACAGTAAATCTGTCTTTCTCTCTTCACTTTTACAGACTCCAGCCTATGGGCATTTGCTGAGGTATGTGTCTCAATTTCTGACACCAAATACTGCCGCATTTTTGAGGAAGGTTTTGGGAAAGAGTCAAGCAGTTCTGCATGTCTCTGCATCCTCACAGACGTGACACAGGTACTCAAATAGAAATGAAAACATCATAAAATTCTTTTTGTTTGTTTTATGGACTTGCCACCAAGCAGCTCTTGCTACAAACAGAGAGACCTGCTGGCTCTTGATATATCTGTAAAAAGGTATTCCCTTTGTAGAGTGGTTTCTATGATTTAAAACCTGAGACCTTCAAATCTTCCCTCTTTATAGTCAGCAGGTTTAGGTGTCCAATCTAAAAGCCAGGTGCAGTTAGTACCTGCAAGATGTTGGTTAGGGGCAGGGTGCACAGGAGCGTTTCTCCCCATAGGAGAGACTGAAAAAATCATCCTTGTGTTCTGGCATTTTCCAGGCTCTGCCACCTCTCTGTGCTGAGAAAGGATGAGCACGATTTTTCCCTTTAAGGGTTTTCATTCTACATCCACCAAAAAAATGCAGTTTTACTGCAGGAGCTGGAGAGGAAGGTATGGTGGGGCAGATAGTAAGTTGATTTGAAAATGACTGAAGAAAGGCTTTTTCTCCCTACTTATAACTCAAGACTTAGTGAAGTTTAAAATTTGAAATGTTCAGGTTGGCTAATCCCCTCTGGGGCTTTGCATTACTAGTAAAAGTTATGACAGCAAAAAGACCTGGATTAGAAGTGGTTACAAGCTTCAGCTTTCTGGGAGATAAAATGGATGGGACAGCACACAGGGGAAAGAAGTTTCAGAAAAATTCCAGTTTTAATACCATGACACAGGTAATACTGCAAATCCACTCTGCTGTTTTGGCTTCTTTTTAGCGGGGAGGGGTTATATCTGCACTTTAATGCACACCTTAAACAGTGAATGAGTATCTGCATGGGTAAAAAATACCCACAGGGTAGCTCAGTCCTGTGTGTGGGCACAGAAAGGAGTTACACAGGGATTTTAAAGAAAATCAGTGACTGTCCCTGTGCAGGCATGAGGGAACACTGCACTGCAGGAGAGAGAATAAGGGAAGCATCCTTCCAGCTGTAACTCCAATGAATCAGGATATGACTGAAGGGAAGAAAAAATGTTTAGGGTTTTTCAGCTGTTGTGACACACAGCAATCCTGATCTGTAACCCAGCAATCCACACAGCCTCTCTCCTCTCTACAATTGCATCCCATCATGAAAACCACTGAACCAAGCTCACAACCTAACATGGACAGTTCCAGTTATCTAGCAATCCTGTCCTCTGGGAAAGAAGAAAATAAAAAAAAAAAAAAAAAGAAGAACCAAACAAAACCAGGAGAGACAGGTGAAAAAATACTGGGAAAAAACCCAAGAAATAATTAGTCTCTTTTCAAACAGTTATGCATTCAGCATTTATGTATGTATTCCAGGGGGGTAAAAAAAAGAGGCACAAGTTGTAGGACATTCATTCTGGGCATTTGCTAAACTGCCTCTTACTGCCTTATACAGAAGTAGTTTTATTTGTACATTGTGTTGATTTACAGCCCTCCTTTCTAAAAACAAAAAAAACCAACCCTGCCTATTCTCTGCAAGAAGGGTTAAGTGTTTAAACCTGTCACTTCTTCAGAAAAATTATAAATTGGTCTATGAAGCCAGCAAGAAATAAAAAGAGGGGGAAAAAAAGAAGTCTTAAATGGATAAGTCATTTCAGCAAGCTCTCTACTATCTCTTTTTTACATTACATGAGAAATCTAATTAAATGCTTCAAGGGGGAAAGGCAAAGTAGTTCTCAGGCTAACTATATTTGACCTTCCTTCCTTCAAGGTGACAAACAAACAAACAGGATGCTAATTATTGTCTCAGCTTGAATTTGCACTTGGAAGAAAAAAAAAAAGCAAGTCTTGCTTAGCTAAGACTATAGGGAAAGCTGTAAACTCTCAGGAACTTTTTAGTTCATCTTGACTTTGTTACGGCTTTTGATGTCCAAAAAAGCATTCACTTGGGACGCCTTCCCCAAGCTTATAGCTGGAGCAGAGCTGTGAGCACAAGCATCTGACTCCTGTCAGCTCAACTCTGACCTGCACAACTGGAATCCACTTGGTCCAGAATTCAGTATGATCAGCACTGGGCATACACTGAAGAACAGCGCTGCCAAACATCACTTCGATCACAGGGAAAACACCAGACTTGTCTCATCACCAAGGGAAAGGAATAATTCAGTCTGGGTTTGGGAAGAGCCCATCAGAAGACATGCCTATTGGCTTGGCAATGTTCCCACTACACAGCCCTTGATGCAAACCACAGACTGTGGTCACCTAAATGACTGCTTAGACCACGCTCTCTGGTTAGAAACCCCCTCTGAGGTTGCCCCAGCTATGTCTCCTGCACCTTTCTATACAGCCATGTGGGAAGCAGGAATGAGAGTTTAAGGCTGCTTTTGTGTAAAAAAAAGGCCATTTTCTTTTTCTCTCTGACCTTGAACTCTATCAGGACACACATCCCCTCTAATTCTATTTGGGGAAATCCTCAGACTGTTGAAGATGATGGCAAACCTCCCGTCATCAGCATGAGAGTGGGCCAAGATAGTACTCTGAAAACTTTTGGAAAATTAAAGCCACCACAGGAAACCATGAAAACAAGCAGGAATGAGAAGCCCAAGCCCTGGGCTCCTCCCTTGTATAGGTGTGCTTCAACATTTCACGTAGTCAATCCAATAGACATTTATCACTTAAATGGTATTAAGCTTTGGGAGTTGCTAAGATGTTCTACTTGCAAAGCTCTTGGATTGTGACTATCCTGATTTCCACACAAAAGCCATCTCCCTACCACACAGGCAGGTGGTTTTTTTGTGCAAAGCAGCATGAAGATTTGCTGAGACAGGAAACTCAAAGCAAAGAAAGGAATATGTTCCCTTAATAGGTCTTGATGACTACATGGTGCAGGTATTTGGTCACTGTCATGAAAATTTTCTAATCTGAGCTGCAGCACCAGAAGGAGATTTATTTAATACAAACACCATGGATGTATCCACCTGTTCACCTTTCAGCTGAGATGGATATGCAGCTTTTAGGAGCCATGTAATGGGTTTTGAAGAACAACATCTCACTGGACAGAGTGAAGAAGTCCTGCTCAGACAAACGCCTGCACAACACGGCCCAAGCCTAGGCTACTTGAGTATTGAGTGAAAAATGAATCAAAACCAACAGGTCAAGACACAGTGAGAAACATGTAGAAGGAAATACAAACAAAAAGCCATTAAAAGAAATCAATGCCACAAACAGAGCTGAAATTACCAAGGCTTCTCCCAGTGCCACTGGTTGTTTGCTCACCTTGCAAAAGCTCATGAGCCACATTTTGCCCGGTAAGGCAGGGTTCAGCAGTGAGTTTAAAAAAAGTCAAGTCGAGGGTCAGGAAATAGCTCCTCAAAATATAAACTGTTAGATGCAGCACAGAAAGTGCTTTTAGAGACATAAAAAAGAGTTACGAAGCAGGTTCTTTACAACATGTTGGGAAAGAACTTTTGTCTGGTGAGACTGCACCAAGTACTTCTTTTCCTCCTTGTTCTACGCACTGGCACTTAAGCTATAATGAAAAACAATCCCATGCACCTTTAAATATTCCATTGTTTGAATCAAAATGGCTCTACTATGCCTAAAATGGACAGAGGTTTGTTTTTATCAGGAGATACTGCAGCAAATCTTTGGGAAATCTTTTATCAGTGTTCCACTTTGCAACATCCCCGCCGTAAATTTTACCGTGAGGAATTCATTACATAATTGGATGTGGCTCTACCCAATTTATTTTTGCTTCCTGAGAATCCAAACATAATTCATGATTCATGTATAAATTATATCAGGAGCAAGTGATCTGAGTGCAAACTGCATATTGCATTAAAGAAGACTGAGCTGCTCAACTTCAGGGTGTAACATTTTCATTTAAAAATGGAGAACAAGTATGGGAAAGACTTTTGAGCTTCCCTCAATATGTCAGAGAGTGAAACACAGCAAGCCCAGAGGGTGAAGCCTCTGTCAAGCCAAGACAATGGAAAATAAAAACGTACATTAGTAAACATGCAATTTATATGCAAACTTCAGTTATGCCAATCCAGAAAATGTTAATCAAGGCAACCAGCCAGCAGGAGCTGGCACTGCGGAGAGTTATATATCGGGGTGTTGATGGAGATACTTTCTAATTTTTTCCCCCTCTCTCTCAGCATGTTAGTGTATTACTCAGGATAGCAAGAATAACAGGAGTTTTAAAATGCTAAACTCTTATTAAAAAAAAGGGTTTTACACCCTCAAATCTCACCAGAAATTATGCTTCCCATCTTCAAAAAAGCAAGACGAAGCTTCTGACTTTGCTTTTCTCTCTACCTTGTTGTTTCCAGAAGGGCAAAACTGAGCTAGCTGGAAAAGCTCCACACATTTTGACATTTCACCAAAATTCCAAGAAGATAAAGTATTACGCAAAAACAAAATTCCCCCCAGGAAACCTAAATTATTTCAAAGACAATGAAAGCAAGTCAAAACTGTCTTGGAAACAGTTTTCCATCAGCTGGTCCACTACAGTCACTCTGGCAGCACTGAAATGTTCCATTTTCTCCTGTAGTCCATGTTCCCTTGATAAAACCCCTTTGCTCATCTACCAGTGGGTAGTGTGGAGGTCACACAGCTGTAAAGCACCCACAGAAAGCACTCAGGCAGGGAGCTCAGCCGGCTGTGGGAGTCATGCAGCACTTGGGGAGGACCACCCAGCTCAGGATGAGCGAGCCAGACTTGCAGGTTTTAGCAGTGTTAGATTCTTCTGCATGATCAGTACTAGAAGTGGCCTTCCTTTTTCAATTTCTCCCATTCTCCCCTACAGAAAGCTGACACTTTCTGCAGCAGCCAAATCCTCTTCCCTTTCCACTACTGGAAAACAGGTTCAGCTTACATGACTTACAGCAGCCCCAACAGGACATGGCTGGAGCTGTGACAGAAATGGGCATCTCCCAGCTGAGAGGTCTCGCCCCACCACCAGCGAGCATCTTCTTTACTGGGGCCAGGGAATCCTCCCATGGGAACATGGGACCTACAGGCTCCTGGGGTGGCATAGTGCCCTTAGGCACAGCTCAAACGGACTCAGACTAGAAAGACAGAGAAGGAGAAGAACAGAATGACCACATATTTGCTGAAGCACTGAAAAACACCTAAGAGGGCTTTAAAAGAGGCAGGCAATAATCAGCAACACTTTTGCTCAGACTGAACCTTCATTTTTTCACAGAGCTGCCTACCAGTCACACCTGGGACCCAAGGAGGAGACAGATTTGAAGAGAATAAAGGTACGGATGGGAGATGAGAAGAGAGGAGATAGTGACCCAAATATCCACACTGATGGAAAACAGGAGACTGGGAACACAGGCAAGTCTCACTACAGGGAAGCCCATGGAGGATACAAAGAATTAATGCTCTATCCATCTGTAGCTGGTGAAAAATAGGTTTAAGTATTTTAGGAACTCACTCCTAAGCATTCTTTGAGGGCCTGATTCAGCACCCGCTGCACTCGATTTAGCCATGTAAGTGCAAAAGCACACACTAGAAAAGAAGTTACTTACAGCATCATAAGACTGAAAGAAAGAATCAGGCTTCTTTTACCAATAGGAAGTTCAACCTAGCCTTCCCAGAGAAATCCACCAACAAAAATACTGACCAGTCTTTCCAGAACAAGACAAGACATTTTATCCACTTACAATCCTAGCCTATTCAGCACTAAAAATACATCAAGGTTTTGACAATCAGAAAACCACCCAATGCTACTAGGCACCTCTTCATAGCAAATTATTTCCAACATGGATGTGAAAAGATCTTCATCATGTTGTTCTCTAGGCTCATCTGGAGCAGAACTGAGCTTGCAGAGTCATTAAAATGCCAATGACCTGCCATTAAAATGCCAAAATGCCACCATAGCTAACAGGGACATAACTTAACTGTTATTTTTAAGTGAATACAGAAGCACCTTGAGGAACTAGTAGAAGGCTACTGAAATACCAAAGCCCAGTAATGGGAAGAAAACATCCACAGCGTTATGGCCATGGGCTGACTGCGAGGTCCTCTGCTTGCTGCAAACCAAATCAGAAATGTGCTGCAATAAAGGAGAAGAACAGAGCTCACATCTCTCGTTTCAGAGTAACTTTTGGAAAGCAATGGCCGTTGCTAAGAGCCACGCCTTCCTACATCATGCGTGGAAAATGATCCAGTTAAATACACACACACACAAGTAAGAAATATTCCAGTTTCTTATTTACAAACAGTGGGAATAATTTCTATTCTAAATTAGAGCTTTGTAAATAAACGTAGAATTACAGAGGCCTGCTAGGAACACCAGTGAACAGCTTGACTTACAGTGTTTCAAATAAACCAAATCATAGCACTCAGATCATATGAAAGCAATTTTTCTGTGGAAAATTGGTTTTGCAATCCTCAAGCTCTGCTGTAATAAAACTCCCTATAGTGTATTTGTGTGTCCACTGATTCCAGGGACTGATTTGTGCTATATGTTTGCAATTATTTGGTAAGGATATACCAATGACATAATTCTTATGACTACACAGGCTAAGCTCACCTCTTAAAGAACAATGCTTGGAAGTGTTTTTTTTCTCGTATTAATTCTCCACGTACTTTTAGTAATTTATGGTTACTTAAAGTTTTACAATTCTAAAAATTCTTTCTAGACTAAACCAGATGTTAATCTTCATTTCTAAAAAGCGTTCTTGAACCCAACAGAGAGATAGCACCATTGATTAATAACCAAATTTTCTGTCATGTCATCTTTGAAGGATAGTTAAGGAAAACTCCCTTGTGAAATGTACTTTTGAAACGTTACTGATGTCTGAATTTCTTTGATTTTCCTCGCTCTCCTTTCACTGCTTCCACTCCATAAAAGCTTCTTTGCATCCTTCAGAAATTGTCTTATTAAAAAAAAATTAAATAAAGTTCCTAAGTAAGTCTGGCCCTTTGACTAAAATTACAATTAACAAGCTATGGGACTGAAATCCGTCCCTAAGGCAGATGCACGAACCCAACAAAGTAAACTGGAATAGCTACTGTTGACCTCAAAAGTGCCAGAGTTTGGCCCACTGCAAACTTTATAAGAATTATTCAAGAAGTAAGTCACCGGACACCTATCCAGAAATCACGCAAGCTATTCAAGGTTTACTCTTGCTCTATCTTTTATATAATATGAGAACCAACCTTAGCTATCATTAATTAGATTGGGAATTTGTATGGCCTCGATAGTATCATCCAATATAAAGCAAAACATATGATGGCCAGCTATTAAAGAAAGAGCATTAAATATTTAGACAGCTTTGCTGGCTTGCAAAATAAGCCAAAATTAGTGTCTTACAGCATTGCACTCCACTAGGATATTATTTTAAAGGTGGCTATAAGCAGCAGCAAGCCCTACAGCTGGGACACAGGCAAGTCTTGTATTCTGTTTGGTGAAAGACCTAGGAGCGTTGGCCACTGACATATGAATTTACATTCCAGAATCTGACACCCTCTCTTGAATCACTCAACTGTTTACCCTCCTCTTTGTCATCTTCCCTAAATCCTGGTAGACGCAAAGCATCTGCCGGGAGGTCATGCTGAAATCAGCAGGCAGGTCCCATGGAGGAGCAGCTCTGATCCATGATGGCTCCAACCACACAATGCAACTGGCACCTTCCTCGGCTTGCTTGGTGCTCGCCAGCCAAACGGGAAAATGCAGTCTGATTAGAGGCTGCTTTTTCAGCGAGTGCCAAAATAAAACTTTCGCCTTCCAGAGGGACACAGATTATTTATTAGCAATTATTTCTCTCGAAAACCCTCTCTTCCAGGAAATCGTCTTTTCTCTCTTCACTTCACAAAGTTTACACACAGCCTTCCAGGATGTCACTAAAGTGCGAGCAAACTATTTACATTCCTGCCATATGTCTATTGATACCCTGCAGCTGTCTATCTAATTTACAATTAGATACCAAACTCCTGCTTGTGTAACCATTTGCATGTTTCCCTATTACGTGTTTTTAACACAGTTAAGTAGATGTCAATTGTTTTATTTTTTAAATCCAGCTTATTTTTTCTTACCTTAAATTTGTTCATGTCTACACATTTTTCCCAGTAAAAGAAGAAAAGGATTAAAAATAAGCATTCAATGGTATTGGCAGGTCATAAGAGAGACAGTGCTACCTCCAGCCCTGGAGGTTTTTAAGATAACAGCTGTACAGTCACCACCAAGCTGGTCTCATGCAGACAGTTGTCCTGCCCTGAATGGGAGACTGGACCAGTAACTCCGCAGATCCCATCCCATTAGCTCTCCTATAGCTTCCAGATCCTACCATCCTGGCACAGGGAAAAAAGCATACCCTAATTCCTTCTGAACAAAGAGGTAAGACCCAAGCCACACACCATGAAAGACAACCCTCCTCCCTAGGACACTAAGTCCAGTTGTATTTTCAGAGGTCTACAGATACTATAGGCACTAAAACTTGACTTCTGCGTGCATCCATATGCCTGCTTTGAAATTCAAGCATGTGCAGTGACTGACTTCATGAGCTGAGCAGCTAAATGCAACAGTCCTTAGTTAGAGCCACACAACAATCAGTACCACGCGTGAAGTAACCCATCCCACAGGCACTTCCACTGCCTGTGTGGTATTTCTGGAGTGTAAATGCAATATTTAACCTCCAAATTCCCCCCCAAAAAACCACTTTTTATAGCTCAAAGGTAAGATGCAGCTGAGACAATACGAAAATTCCATGCATGCATCTGTGTGCAGGCTGAAAGCTGGAGCATAGAAAAACCTCTTGGGAAACTGAACGAGCACTGGTCTTGCAAGTGTGTGTGTGTGTGTGTGTGTGTGTGTGTGTGTGTAAGGCTGCTATAAAGGATGAGCAAGTTCCTCACCCATTTGGTATCCCCCAGCATCCCCTCATAATTGTCATGCAACGGAGGATGCAACCTCTGCAAGGCCTGGGGAAAACCTCAGCATATTTGTCTCTGCAATGAAAGGCTGACAGGTATTTTTCCAGGGCTCCAGGGGGAAGCAGGGAAAAAAATTAATTTCCTAATCCAAATAAAAGACTTGGAGATTTTAATTCTTTGTTCCATACCTGAACTAGTATTAAAAGTATATACACATATCAGAAAAAAGCTAATCAAGTTTTCCTTTCTGGTGAAACAGCATTCTAGAAAGTTATTTTCGGTTAATTGAAATAAGCTACTTTTGATGAAAAGAGAAAGTCTCATTTCCCTCTTTTGCTATTAAAACAGAGTAAGAGTTGCAACTCTAAATGCAACACATTGAACACAAAAAAATATTATCAATTCTGCAACTATCAAGAACACATTCTGACATCTTCCAAATTATTTTTGTCTTACTTCTGCTCGAAAGAAAACCCCATTAAAATTAATGAGCTTTAACAAGCAATTTTGTTTTGAAGAAACAGCTTTTTCTAAGAGAAAATTGTTTCAATGGATTTTTTTTTCTGTTTTGATCACTTACTAATTATTTGAAGACACTGGAGTTCTCTGATCCTGAACATATGACATGGATTATAGTGAAACCAGCTGGAGATTAAATTTCTAACTCACATATGGAGCTCATGACCCTCTTTATGAATCATCACACCGTTTGTTTAATATTTAATGCAACTCTTAGTTAGTCTGAAGAAAACGTTGAACAACAGGGGCCCATAAAATTAAAATCACACAGCAAAATCACAGCTACTTGCAAACCCTCTCTCTTCTGTGGGACTTCATCATGAATCTGTCTGATCTAGGTTCATTAAGTTTATTTTTTCACTCCCAAGACGGTAAGATATGATGGAACACTAAAATTTCATATAAACATCTTTGATTACAGCTTCCAAGCCTCAAGACATCCAGCCTTGCCTTTCATGCAAACCTAGGCATGGTAATATCTTGAGATTAAAAAGAAGTATTTCTGAGCATGCTAATCTATTGAAATCTTAGGAAGAGCGGGAAATTAAAACTGTGCAGTTCTAGATATAATTTTACTATCTTAAATGCATAGAACATGCACACTGGAAAAGCAACTGTCTCAGCTGTGATCTCTCTTTCCTTGCCTCCTTAACTCACCAACTTGAACAATAAATTCAGAAAACTATCAGTAGGATCTCAGTGAGTGCAAACCTGCCATCAGGAACATTTTATCGACCTATTTTGGCAAAGCTAAAAGAAATACACTTTTTCTAAATACATCTGCACAGCTCCCAAAAATTGCCATGGCGATAATCATTATTAAACGAGTTGTGCAAGAAGTCTAAAGCTTCACCACCACCTGCTCATCTGAGCAAGGCCAGCAAAGCCTAACCAAAACCCAGCTCCCCTCCTATCAACCTGAATCTGTCTTTTGCTCAAAGACCCATTTCCACTCAATATGAATACACCTCTTGCCTTCAGCTTTCAGACCAAAGCATAGATTCACATCCAATTCCCAAAAGACATCCAACAAGCAAAATCTCTTTCCAGCCATGTTATTTTCTGGCATCAAGCATCCCTCTGCCTTCCCTTTCTGTTTCATCAGTGCTCCCACTTCGACTTACCCCCATTATACCAAAAAATTGCACACCTTCTTGCCCCTAGACGCCTGCTTCAACCTGGAATGGATTGATACAACATTAATCAAGTCATGTAAGGCTCATGTGATTCTCTGCTAATAATTTGGCATCAGTAGGCACGATCTTTTTAAAGCTCCTTTTAATATAATGACTGGTTGAGTGGATTCGGTGTCTGGAGCTGTGTTTTCACTCAAAAGCGGCGCTCCAGGCGAGTCTCAAAGCGCAGGCAGGGTTGATTGCCTCGTGCCAGAGCGTGTTAGGTGTGCAGCTGGGAACTGCTGGTGATTGTGCCAGTTTTGGATGCTGCTGCTGCTGCTCCGTAGCTGCTGCTGCCCTGCCTGTGCAGAGCCAGCGGCAGGGGATGGGTGAGCACTCCTCATCCTCTCCAGGGCAGGTTACTGCAGCCCATGCCAAAGGCTGCTGATGCTGCCCTTAAGAGAAGATGGAAGGTTTTCCCACAGTCGTTTCTGCAGCTCTGCTGAGCTTTTTCACTCCTGCCCAAGCCAACATCTGCATGGGCAAAATGGTTTTTCGCATGCAAAGAGCCGCCAGTGTAGAGCAGAGCACTGTGCACCTCCAAATCTGCATGTGCCGCAAGTGGTTTATTCATTTTCCAAGTGAAAAGCATGCAACTGCAGCCCTGACTTCTGCACAGCCTCTCTGCCTCAGCACTGAGCATCCACAGAGCATTTGCCTGCCTGCTCAGTTACTGTCTCTGACACCTTGAACCCATCTGCAGGGGGTAGATGTCGAAACAGAAATCCCAGGTCGCCCATCTACCCAAGCAGGGCAGCAGCAACATTCTTCCACTGAAAACACCAAGCACCCCCCTAATGGAAAAAACAGGTACCTAAAAGCAATTTTCTGCCATGAAAGCACCTGTTGTGCTGTGCTCTGCTGAATTATGTATGTAAGCACAGACCTCCCAAGCCCAGCAACACTGTCCTTGCCATCTCTTGTGGCTCTGCAGTTTGCATAACTATTCCAGCAGCACCTTCTTGTACACTCCCCAGCAGAATTAATTAATGTTTGCACAGTACTTTGAAGATGAAAGTACTAAGCGACTGCTAAATATCAGGCCAGATTCTCAGCTGATTTAAAAAATAGCATTTGCAGTGCAGCATCTGGGCCAACAACTACCCTGGCTCATTAGACTCTGTAGCAAATGTGGAGGAAAAAAAATAATTGAGTAAGAAAGAAAAAGAATGTAGAAAAGGAAGAATATATGCAGAAAAGCAGCACTAAAGTAATAACCAGCATGTCTTTCGCAGAGTCCCTCTTTCTGCAGGAGAAGAGTACAAATCTGCAGAGCCACGACACCGTTCTCCTTCAAGCCTCCTTAAAACTCACCTCTGCTGAGATGCCTACAAATCATTCAGCACTGATTAGCCAGCTGATGTACTGTGACTTCTGCACATTACACTTACCATAACCATCCTGCTCTTAATGTTGGCCCACCCCATCTGTTTACTCAACCTGCTGCTTCTTTCCTATCCTCTGCCTTGAGCATTTGCAGGTTTTGCTTTCTTTTATTTGGTGTCAGGCCTAGCCCAGCGATACACTGACACTGACAAAATGTCTTTCCAGTCTTTTGCAGGCTCCATGTAATAAGGACATGCAAAAGTCAGTCTCAAAGGGTTAGCCTCAAAAGGTTTAGACCCACTTACTCAGTGTGTTCCTGTACAAAATGGTCAATCATGGAAAGAAACCCATGAGGTTTAAGTCACGCACATGAGATACATAAAGCAGCTGTGTGCTTTTACAAAAGGCACTGTGCTGGTGCAGTTACTGTTTATGCTATATATATTTTTTTTTTAATAGCAGAAATCGCTCTTAAAATTGTAGATATGTGGTCCAAGAAAAAAGAGAAAGAGAGGAGAGGAGGCACCTGCAGACTGCACTCATCTGCTGTCAGGACACCATGGCTGATGGGAGAAGCCCCTCCATCAGTGCAGGATGAAGCACCAGCAATTAGTAATATCTGAGGATGAGGTATCAGAGTGAGCCATCTCACTGATCGCAAAGGGACCGATACTGCGTGACTTGGATCTGGTCCAATCTCTCATCATAGCCACGTGGTCTAGGAGCCAAACTCAGGCTCACTTCAAAAAACACAACTCCACTTACCTCAGTGGGAAGTCATGCACGCAGAGGGTGTAGATACTCCTTCCGTGGCCTCAGCAGACCTTACATTTTCAACTTGTTCACTAAATCAGTCATGTGCACAATTCACAGAGATACAAGAGGAGAGCCCTCAAGCCTTTTCCCACATGCAACAGCAAGACTCTACTCACTCAAATGCCTAAAAATAGCACTGGACTTTTTGGTATTTAAATTAAAATATTACACCAAAAATAAACTTCCATGCTGTGAGATTCCAGCAAGTGCTACAAATCCCAAGGTCACTACCTTTGTAAGAACGTGGGCGTTATTTTTTAAAAAAAAAAGTAAAACCAAAGAGAAAACTGGAGCTCAAGTTTTACATCTGTACTCCCTTGGTGGAGCAGTACACGAGAGGAGAGGATGCCCCTACCCACCCAACAACAGGGAGGCTGCCCATAAGCACTTTGCCAGAAGCAGAGAGTCACAGATGCAACCAAGTGGGTTAAATTCCAAGCCTTGGGCCTTGGGCAAAGCTGGGTATTATTCCATCTGGATGCAAATCTTTCTTACCCCAGTCTGCTTCGTGCTTCTGCTGTCCACATGAAGCCTCTCTCCACTGAGAAACATTCCTTCTGCCTCTTCAGCATGATTTAGGCTGAGGCTGTGCACTCATAGCCCTAATCTCTAGAGAGGTGGGATGAGATTTTCAAAAGCACTTAGTGTTGACCTACCTCTGCTCCAAATCAGTCTGATCATATTAGGTTAACTATATTTAAGTTTGGCCATGTACATTTTGTCATAATAAACTTACCCCAAAGAAATGCTGCTGCTTTAAAACAAGATTACGAGACCTGCAACTATATTTATGCATCTCAATAAGGAATCTGATTTTCCAGTTTCAGGTCTGTGGAATTATTTTGGAGCACACTGAGTATTTAGTACTGGCAGAACAGAGGTCAATGCAATTATGTCCCCTCTAAACTGAGTGCTAAAGAAGCACTGCAATGGAGACCTTAAGGCTCAAAACTCCAGAACTAATACTTAAAATTAATAAAGATCTCAACCCAGCCAGAATGCACCTTTTTTTCAGCATACCTGAGTGGCTCTGCACAATGAAGACCTAAATACCAATATACGACTTTATCTTTTACCCCCTCCTTTTTTTTTCTTTTTTTTTTTCCCCCCCAAAGAATTGCCAGGCAGTGAGTGTTTCAAAATGGTACAAGAAGTGACTGTCAGCTGTCACCAGCTTTTTTCCAACACACAAACACTGGAGAGCCATTTCTCAACCTAGTCCATATGGCACCTTCAGAAAGACCAGAGTAATAGTTGAGGAGTTTTGGCCACAAAGCTCATACAGTGTAGGATTAAATGTACTCTTACTGATGAGTTGGGTTTTTTTTTTAAATTAGTATGTTGAACCTTTTTCTGCTGCATTTTCTCTTATGATATATATATTTTTTTAACCAAATCCATAATCGGTCTATCTAAATGATTGACAGCAAAGGTGAAGGAACAGTCTGTTAGTCTTGACTGCTGGAGTAATGAATAGAGAAGCTGACATGTTAAATTTCTTCACCTCTAACTGGAATTATAAATTATAGACTTCTTTTACATTATCATAATACCAAGTTCATCTTAAAAATAGAATGATTCCTTGGGGGTGTATTTATAGTGAAAAAATACATATCTAATGCTGTACTTAGCATATCTTCATATTTTAATAAAATTGGATTGATTGTTCCAATTTTGTTCTTATTTTTGGAAATTAAAAAGCAGGATCAGATCATCTTGCATTTTTTTACAAGGTCCATCATTTTGCTCCTGCAGGACATTCTAAAATTTTCAAAAGCTCTCTGTAATTTAACATATCCTCCTGCTCTCCCTACAGCTACTTGGCACATTACATCTTCCCAGTTTGGCCAAGGGCCACTTTATCTGAGTCTGTACAAACTTTGCAGGGAGTGGAACTGAGATCTGAAGAAGTCTGTGGAAATAAAGTTTCTACCCTATAAAACCCCCTTAATTCAGCCTTCATCCCTAAGCAAACAACTTCTGCGAAACAAATCATTGTGTCCAAATGAATCAGTTTGTGTGAAAGCAAACACAGCCCATCAATAAAAGCAAAGCAATAAACCTCAGGAAAATGTCTCCAAGCCAGATACAGTGCATTTAGACTCTCCAGTGTACTTTGCATGAGAGGGAGGGGAGAGAGCTCTTTAAACTTTTGTCTAAATTAGATTTAAGCTCAAGTCATGCTGGTAAAAAATCTCAGTGCCCAGCTCCTAATGCTTTAACTGTTTGTGGAATGCAGAGAGGACAAAGATGATCTGCACTGTGGGATGCCAAGAGGAGGGGGTTTCTGGGGAGGGGGTAGACGCAGTCACCCAGACTCCAAGTCCTGTCCTCCATCCCAAGGCAGGCCCAGGCAATAAAACTCTCGATCTGCCCCAAATTCTTGACAGCATCTGCAGTAGTGCTAAAGTCACATCAGAGCAGGGGCAAAGGGAGACACCTTGGCCACGGTTCTTTCTGTTCACCTGAGTTTTCCATACCTTTAATGTATACAGCCCTGTCGGCAATGCTGCTTCCTACTGACTATCCCACAGGAAAAAAAATCAGCCTCAAGTCATCTGCACGATGAATTCCCCTTCAGCTCTCTTAAGTGCTGCCTGCCTTCAATTACATTGGTGTGCCTTGAACTTATAAAATATTTTCAATTTCCAGAGCAGTTCTGACACGGGGAGAGAGGAAGGGACAGCAAAGAACAATGCACTTCAAATAAAATTTGGCACCGTTCAGGATTTCTTCCACCTCAGAAAAAAAATCCTCTAAGACATAAATAAATGTCTCTTATTAAGTTAGCAAGATATCTTCTCCTAATAGTGCAATTAGCTTTCATAGGAGATAGGCCCATGTACTGTCTTGAGAATAGACTCTCAGGCACATATAAGCACATAGTATCAGGCACACTTCTCTCAAATGAAGGGAAGCCTTTGTCATTTCCAGTGCTGACACTGAAATAGCAGTGTTTCAAATGCTGTGTTAGCATAGGCTCCCAAGGGACCTCCTGAGCACTGCCTCTCAAGGAGCAAGCCCCTGCATCAACTCCTGCAATTCCCTTTCCACTGCCTGAAGGAGAAGCACTGCTGGGGAGCATCCTTTGCACGGGAGGAGGCAGCAAGACCCACAACACTAAAATGAGCTTGTTAACAAGTCACAGCTAAGACATCTGAAAGACTCTGAGACTTTACCTCTTGCAACCACGTAAGGAGCCTCAGCAGCAGCCCCATCCCATCCTGAACTCCCACAGAGGTCCAGAGCCCACCCCCTGGCTCTGTTGCGGCGCTCAGTGCAGCACACAGACATACCTGTGCATCACCCACCACTCTGCACATTAGGCAAAAGCAACTCTGTTTTACTTCAGTTCCTGCAGGCTTGGTAAATTGCAGCCCTTATCCATCAAGAGGATGGACTTCATTAGTCTGTTCCCCATCATTTAACACGACTACAAGCCATCGCCAAACAGATTACACCGACTATTTTATTAATATCCTGTATTCAGCCAATGGGGAAGAAAATGTATTATTCTGGTAACTGTTTCATGTTTGCCACCAGAATCACCCATGGGTAAGCGCAGACACTATTCAGTTGCAGGGAAGACACAAGAAAAAACTGCAAGGAAAGAAAAGCCAGCACATGGATCCAAAAAAAAAAAAAAAGCTAACAAATACTGCCGTACCATATCCAAGCATGCAGTGCAACGTTTTATTGCACGCTTACAATTAGTATGATGCTGTTTTCTTGGTATCAGCACAGGCTCAAAATGCCTGATCCCTCCTGCTCCACAAACCCTATGCAATGACAAAATCTGCTCTAATTTCTGTAACCCAAAGAGAAGCAGCATTTCTAGAGCACCATTTGCATTGTGGATGGGTGAAATCACCTTTTGAGGGTGCCCATGTTTGTCAACCAACCAGGACAAGGCTCTTCCTGCAGTTATCCTGGCAGAGATGCATCCTCACCCAGCTGGAACCCTTCGGTGATTCCCCTGGGCTAGGCTCCAGGTGGTGGGCAGGAGGACAGCAGTAACAGCACTCAGTGCTGCACGATTTCCAGCTTCTCTTCAGCCTATGCTGTTTAATATCTGGAACATCTAATAATTATTATTAATTGCACTTAACTGCAAATTGTAACATAAACGTGAGGAACGCACAAATAAACTGTGGCACACCTGCAGCTTAGCCCCTGCTCTTCACTTGGGTTCTGCTTTACCATGCAAAGTTTGAAACATCTGTTACATACATACTATAACCAAGCTTTGCAGAATCCGTCAACCTGCACGCCTTGGCAACAAAACCAGCCCAAGAGACGTAAGTGGCAATCTGAGAAGATACTCCCCAGGAATTAGATTTTGTAAACAAACATTTCAGATAATTGCATTCTTGTTCTCAGTGCAATGAAGGCCCCATTTAGCCAGAGCATTTGTCTGCAGAGTTTAGTTTCTTCCATTTAATGAACGTTGATCCTGTCTTAGCCTCGGCTGGTATATCATCAGGATCAACATGAAATGCTAATGGAGAAAGATGCTTAATATCATTTCAAATGTTTAAGTTACAACTGCAGCTATTAAGGCAAATCCATTTTACCTGCTCCTCCTCAGGCTCCCCAGTGAGACAGATTTAAAAGTTTCCATGGGGAGAAGTGATTCATAATGGCTACACAGATGAGAGAAAAAGCCTTTCACCATTAATTACAGCCAGCATTTTCCAAACCCAAGCTGGTCATTTCGCCAGCACAACACATAATTAGTAAGGCTCATTTTATTTTGCTGCCTTCACAAATCAGTTCACTTCTTAAAAAGCAAGGTGGCTGCCTCCAGCAGTAGGGATAACCATGCCAACTAGACAGAAAAATAGAGCTTTGTCATCCACTTGCAGTCCACAGCAGAAAAATCCAACAGGTCTCCCAGTTTTCACTCCCCTTGCAGGTTCAATGTAGGAATCAGTGTTGCTCCCTGCGGCATCCCGAACATGAGACTTTGAGGTGCACCCATGTAAGACAACCACCGCCAGTCCTGTGAATGTAGTTCTTGGCAGTGAGAAAAGCTTCCTCTGTTTCAAACTTTCCAACTGCTCTAAGTGCAGAACCTGCAATAGCCAGAGCAGTGAGAAGGAGAAGGATGCTTCCTGCTCCTCAACCCTGTAAGCAACTGCACTGTGTCCAGCCTCAGTGGCATCCAAGGCATCTTCACAGAGTGTGCTTTGGAGAGATCACAGAAGCAGAAGGAGGGGATGATGCTTTGTAAGGGATGCTGGACTTCACTCGCCCAGAGAGAATACTCTCAGACACCACCTGCATTTTAAAGCAGGACTGTTTCTTTCTTTGTGTGGCTCGGGGTGCCCCTTCAACCTCTTTGAGGAGCAACTTCTCCACAGCAGAGGCTTCTGGGGGATGCGCCTGTGAAGATCCCAGTTTTGAACAAGGCACCCAAAATAGTGGTTGGAGCCCCTGGCACCCACTAGACAGAGCATGCTGCTGGAAGCTATTGCTGGAAATACTAAAGTTATCCTCATGCAGATTTTAAAAGGCCACTATTTATGCATGTAAATTCTGAAGGGCATTAGCAGCATCACTGACACACGCTGACAGCCAGCCCAGCTTTGGGAAGGGAGTAAGCAGCAGCGACTGCCTGAATAATTGATGTGCTTTTACTCTGCCCCATGGCCCAGTTATTACATTGCTCACTCTCTTCAACTGCCTGTGGTTTCTAAATTAATTAGAAATCTTAATGTCATGGCCAGCCAGTAAAAAAAAAAAAAAGAAAAAAAAAGACACCGAGAACAAAAGAAGAGAGCGCTTCTCATGCCCTTGAGCCGTCGGATTTCCTCCTTCGGTCTGGCCATGCAGGAAATAAAAGCACAGTCTCAATTTCTGCAGCTTTGGACCCAGCAGCACAGCATGAAATCCACTCCACTGCACGGGGGTGAACATCCCCATCAAGGTCACTACCTCCATAAGATGGGGCAAAGCCTTTCCTAGGGGCTGGCTCGTGAAGAGCAGCTACTGTGTCTTCACTGCCATGAAATACACCTGATACATCCCCAGCCCGGCCACTGCAACCCAGTGCCACGCAGCACCAAATAAAAGGACACGGCTGCAGTCTGCAGGAATAAAAGAGCTCATGGTTGCTCTGCTCACACAGCTGACAGAGCTAAATGACTCTGTGGGATCCTGTTCACAGGATGAAAAAAAACTGTGTGTAACTACATGACCTCACAGAGCAGGAGATCAAATATAACAACATGAGTGGCCGTTTTTTTGCTGCATATACACCCTTACCTACTTACAATATTGCTTATGTGAAACTTTAAAACAACACCTATAGCTTTTAAGAAAGCCAGTGGGAATAATTCCCATGTCTGAGCCACATTGCAAAAGTGTGGGTAGTTGTGTTTCAAAGCCTCAGAAAGCACGTAGCCATGATGAATGTGGGCATGTTTTTAATCTCTTACTTGCAAAGAGAAATACTGCTTTTTTTAAAAATCTCTTTACAGCTGTACCAAAAGCATAAATAAACATAAATGACTGAACTTGTAGAGATTATTTTAAATTGCACGGATAACTTAAACCAATATTTCACCTTCTTATAAAAAAGCAGTGAAATACCAGTGAAACTCAACAGCATGGTACAGTCTTCCTCTTCGCCAACATATCGTGTCATACTGTAACCTGCACCACCTTTCCGTTATTCCCCTTGGAAAACTCACTAGTTTAAAGAAATCTGATTTTTCAACCTTTCTTTTTGACATGGATAAACAGACTTATACTCAGAGCACTGAACTTTCTGACTCCCAGTGAAGTTATCCTACATCTCCCATACATGTCAAGTGCCCAAACATGACAGTCCCACAGCAGAGAAATGAGCTGGTGATGGTGACAAAAAGCATTACAGAGTAGTAAATGACACCATAAATCCAAATGGAAATATCCAAGAAAATTACTCCCATTTGTTAGGACATGGAAGGTAGTTCAAAACACTGTGACCCCAAATACAGGAGAATGTGGTTCTCCAGAAGTTTAATGCACTTTGATCAAGAATTTATTTGCTCCAAGAGCTGCTTCTTCCGTCTGCTCTTTTTCTTCTCCTGTCATGACTTTGCACTAACTTGATGCATGCAGAGACCACCACAGGAAAAATACACAAGGTTCCACACAAGTTGCAAATTTAGGCCCTTGAAGTGTTTTTCAACATGCTTCTTGAGATGACACTGCCATTTGTAGGGTGGAAAGATGGACTTCCAGAAAATTATAATGCTGATACACGGAGAAAGCAGAATTGTTCCACCCTGTGATTTGTCTGTGTTTGTCATCTTGGCTACTGCCTCTAAAATGCACGTGCTAATTATCAGCAGCATGGCACTGCAGATGTAGTGAACACAAGATGTCACTCACATGCATATTTCAAACCCAAGGAATGAAATGAAGTGTCTTGCAAAAACGTGTCACGTGTTCAGACAGAAAGTTTCCTGACCCAAGCAGCATCTGCTGTCTCTCGCTCTCTTCACATCCATGTTTTTAAGTCTCACTAGGCTTGCTTTGCTATACTCAAATTTACAGACCTTCACATAATATATTCATTTTGTTCTTCATACTGTCGTCTACCGACATCTTTTCTTACTTTGAAGTCATTTTATTAATTACTACAAAAACTTACTGAAAGGCTCACCTCATGCAGATTCCTCAGCTTAACCCCAGTAATAATCATGCCCTACACAGACTTCCAAGGCAGAGGTAAGTTCCTGGTCCCTCTTCTGGATCACCATACAGCTGAAGGGATGTACCAGCTGAAGCAGGACCACCACTCTTCAACACGGCCATGCCTGCCTTGTCCAGCTTTTACTTCACTTGCCTCCAGGGAGAAAAGAGTGCAAAACTACTCGAGGCCCTGTAGGGGTGCTCACCTCTCAGCCTTGGAAAGAAGGTAGAAGAAAATACAGGAGATGGCAGCAGTACGGAGCAGCACAGCTCTGCTCGCTGCTTTTTGGAGCCTACTCTTTCAAGATGCAGCCCCTGGCAAAGTGTCTCATGAAAGTTTGATGAACGGCATTTTGTTTAACACCAGCAACTGAGCCACAGCCCTGCCGAGCTGCGTTGCCCCAACAAAATGTCACGACCCAGGAGGATCAAGAAACTCGATTGCAAGAGGCAGGCTTGCAGGCAGCAGAGCAGCTCACAACCTCTGGAGCAGGGTGCACCACCCCACCAGGTACTCGGTCACTGGAACATGAGCAGGCTGCTGTAACACTGATGAACACTGAGCCTCCTCCGACACTGGCCCAACAGGCTGCAAGGCTGCCCCAGGCAATCTTGCAAACACAGCCAAGTCTGCAGCCCTTTTTCCACTGGCATATACAAGCCTGGATTTTTTTTTCCCCTCTTTTACCCTTTTCACTTCTACATGCATCGAAAATATTCACAGTATGCTCTTCCCTACCATTTGCTTCAGCATTTTCATGCTCTGCTGCTTTTGTTCCCCTGTTCCCTTTACATAAAGGAATATTCTCAAGAAACAACTGTGCCTACATAAGTGAAAATACACAAAACCCATATGCAGAGACGGTGTTGGAGGCTCATGCAACGTGATCAGGTCTAAATATTTTAGCACAGCAAACAAACGAGGCTAGACTGTATGGTCCAGTAATTACCTTTCCTTGTTCTTCAGGTGTTAGAAATCCACACGCTATTTTTTGCAGAGTGCTGTATTCAACATTTCTGGAAACAAAGAGAGAAAAAAAACAATTAAAAAACATTGCTATTTGCCTCTGAGGACTTATTAGGCACTCATGAACTTTCGGCTATACATTTACCAGAGGATACAGCAATGAACAACTGGTTATGGTCTGATTTTGAAAAGCCTGTAAGAATTTTTAATGTCTATGAAGCACATCCCTACATGGGAAGACAGTACTAACACACATCTAACAATGGTCAGGCGAAAAATCAGTGGACAATATCACTGCCAATAATTTAAAAAAAAAAGAGATTCAAGTAGATATCAAACACAAATGCAGGTACATGAGTATCTCTTCACCACAACAAACTCCAATGTCGTCTGGATAAACTAGTGTTAAACCAGACAATTTATCAGAGGTTTTTAGAGGTTGCTGCACCTGAATGAAAAACATGTAGTTTGAAAAGAAGCTAAAATAAATTATGATTTGCAAGGATTGTAATTCCTTTTCCTCAGCACCTACAACTTAGAATTTCTCTGTCCCTTTACATCTTCAGTATTTTCTTTTAATTATAGTGTTAGATGCTAAATAGAACATTAATTGACAAAACAATGAAATGGATGGATCCAGGTCAGCCTCCTGGAAGTGTTGGTTTCATTACGATTAATTACACATGAGAAATTGCTCCTCACAGTTGGGATTGCTACAGACAAAACTTCAGTGAGAATCAGTCTTGTCAGAGTCAAACTGGATGGCACAGGACCCCAGGACCTCATCCCACCCCAGTGAAACAATTACAAAACATAATTAAAAGCCAATACAAGGGAAACATTGCTGCCTGAATTTTGCTTCCAACATTAAGTACAAACCCAGCTCATTTTCTGCAACCTGTAGGGGAGAACACAAGTCATGTCGTTTGAAAGAAGTGTAGTGAGATGAAAAAACTTTTAAGGCTGATTAAAACAGGATCCAGTGTTAAACTGGGGCCAGTTGTTCCACTTGCAGCGGTGGGTCCCCAAGCCTTTCCCAACCAGGGCTGTAGCACAGCTTCCACTCTGCTGCCATAGTTCCACACCCTGGACTACCCTACACCTTCAAGAAGTTTCGGACCAAAAAAAATGGTCCTGAGGTTTCCGTTTCACATCTTAGCTAATTAGCAATGGTCTCACTTTAATTTTCAATGGCAAAAAAAGAAAGTTGTACCCCAGTTTTAAGCACTCCTCCGCAGATCCTTCCCTAAGAGCATGAGAAGAACGAGGCCAAGGCATTGGTCCCTAACGCATAATTCACCTTATTTATGTACTGAAGAAGCAAATGCTTGCATTCAGTAACCTTGGAAGTCAGACAAGTAAATTAAAACTTAAAACAAGGCTTGAGAGTCCAGCATGCATGCTGCTTTTTGAGTGATTTCTGTATAATGGGCAAGTATGGATGCTCTGGAAGAAAAAGAGACCTATTCCAGCTTGCCTGTCAGCAAAATTGCCTCTGTAAGCAATAAACAGGCTTTGGATCATCTAAGAAATTTACAGGCAAACTCAGGGTAAGGCCAGTTATTATTCCTCACTGTACAAATGAAGAAGTCTCTAGATGTAGGGACTATACCCGTTTTCAGCCTTGGATTTTGACCGAATATATACAGTTTCAGTAGGAAAAACCACTTTTACAAGTGTAGAGCCGACCAGGCAACACCTCATAAGGGCATCCATATACTTTATTTCTAGGAAAAATGCCATTTGTTTAGACTACTCTGCTTGTGCTTCATAGCAAAACCTTTACCTGGTTCCAAGAAGCTTTTGGAGAATAATTCTCATTTGATGGGAGCAATACAGAGCAGAGAAATTGTAGTTTGACTAGTTTGAAGAAGTTAATGTTTGCCACCCCACTGCCTTGCAACGGCTTTTAAAATAAAATTAAACAAGATCTTTGTTTCATTTATGATACCCCACATTTTACTTCTGCTTGGAGCATAAAGGACTAGAGATAGCACAACATACTGTGGTTTATGGCTCTTCTGTGTCATTTTAGGATTCAGCACATGCTCTTCTCCCAGCTCACCTTTATTTTATCATAATGTGAGTGTACTGACTGGTAAATTTTTCTTGCCTTCCCTTCCCAAATGCCAAATGTGTAACCTTGAGTTGGCCTCTGCCATATGCTACTTCTATGCAGATTTAAAATGCAGATTGGGGAATTCTTGTTCTGATTAAAATAAGAAGGGAACTATACAGGGATTCCTGCAAGAGCAAAGATCTTGCAAAATACTTGTTAGAGAGTCGGCGCTCACTGGCAGGGGTGCGCTGCAGGAACTACATGGATTTGGCATTAGCCCTAAAAGAGAGAATAAACACACCAAAGACAGAGGCATTCCTTTACCTCTGACTCCTCCTAATACTCAGACCAGTGGAGCTCCTGCCCTTTATGCAAGGGAACCTTGTTTTGATCCTCCTTTACTGCTCTCCACGCCACCTGAGTAACCTGCTCACCCTCAGACCTACAGTGCTTCTCAGAAAGCATTTGCTGCTTCTTTCCCAGTTCTCCCCTGGTCATATTCTGCCTGGACAATTTGGAAAGTGGCTTCACTCAGGATGCTAAGGAGAGGGGAAACCACCTCTCTCCCTTGCTTCATCCCATATTACCCTGGAGCTCTACCTGGCAAGTTTACTGCTAAATGAACAACGTAGATCCTTCAACATAGCCCATTTTTACTAACATGGCTGCTGGTGTCCATGTGGCTGAATATTTCTGAATCCTCTTCTATGGTGAGTAACGCATCCTCCCAAAGAGGACTAGGACACATTGCTCTGCATCACTAGATGCCACAAGAAGGGTAATTAATCTGCAGACTGGCATGCTGCTGCACCTCAATCCCAAACCAGAAGATGCTGATAAGGACAGCAAAGATAAACACTCTGGCAACAGCGAAGGCTGGGAGGAGAACCCGTCAAGATGGGATGGCTCACCCTCAAGCAGCTGTCTTCACTGCAAAAAGCCAAGCAGTCCAATTTCTGTCACAAATGCTCACAACAGAGGGACCCACAAAAAAGCACATGAAGTTTTTCAGGCAACCAGTAGGAAGCTTCTGAAAAAGCCTTGTTTGCTAAAACGTACCAAGCACCTCCCTTCTGGCTCTGCAGAAGCAGAGGAGGGAGCACCCAGCGTCGCGCTTTTGGGGATGAAAACCCATATGGAGCAGCACTGCCTTGCTCCCGGGTATCAGCATCTCCACATCAGCCAAATGAAACCAAATCAGCAACTTGCACCCACAGTGACTTAATTAACAGGCACCCAACAGATTTCTCCAAATCCTCCACACTGCCATCCTCCATTACCAAGCTCTTTTGATGAAAGTGATTAAAGCTAACAATTATAATTTCTTTTAGAGAAACCCCTAGAGGCTTTGGCGAGGCTCAGACTTCATTGTGCACAGAACACAATGCAAAGAAATCGCTCTCCTGAAGAGCTCATCCTCCAAGAAGACAAGGCAATCAAGGAATAGCAGAAATGCATGGAGACACAAAATTGTTGCTCAAAGTCAAAAAAGCAGGCCCCTGACAGAGTTAGAACAAAACCCACCTCCTCTGGAGTACTCATGAGGCCATGCTGATTCTCCAAAATTAAGCTGATCAACTAATACTCTTTATTTATCAAGTGTCAAGAGCAGGTCAAGTAGTTCAGTGTTACTTGCTCTTCTGGTTTTGATCATGTCTTTTGTGGTGGCTCTCCAAGCAAAGCTAACCATGACAGTGAAAGGGTTACCTCCCCTTCATGTTCCGAAGAAATGCTTCCCATACTTTTCTCATGCAGATTACTGACAAATCAATCCCCCTCAAATTTTTTATTCTTCCATCAATGCTCTCAACAAAGAGTGATTGCTCAAGCACCCTTCTCAACCTTGCACTTCCAATTTTTTAAAGAATGGTCAATCTCAATATGCATAATTATAATTGCAAATGGATCATTTCCTCTTGCACTCTTCTGTTTTAATGGGATTATGTACCATCAAATCTCTACAGTAACATTTAAAGTAAAAATGTCCTACGTCATTCATGTGGGGTTTAGATATTTAAAACATTAATATGCAACCTGTGATATTACAAAAGGTTAGATTTCTAACTACCTGGCTCAGTTATGACACCATAAATCTGATGGAGTCTTCACTGATTACTAGAAAAATCTTTCCAATGCAGTATAACCGTAATTTGATAGAACTTCTTGACATACAATTCATCAGGAAGAGAGTGGTTCTGTTGTGCTTTGCACAGGGACAGAACAAAGCACAAGTGTGCAAAGCGAGTGAAGCTTTTAGTCTTTGCAAACAACTTCAGTGCATAAAATATTAAAAGCAATGCTAAACTAATCTCTGGCAAGAAGTGCAGGCAATTCACTACAACTCGTATTACAAATGCCTTTGGTTTACCATTTAAAAAACATTAGAGTCTACCATTATGGTTGTGTATCACAGTGCTGTACATTAACCTCTGTAATTTTCCAACATGGTATATTGCAGTAACACAAATTAGGCTATCTGGCAAAAAAAAAGCTTGAAAAGACGCAATATTTAAAGAGAGCAGACAGGAAAGCTCCTTGCTCCTTCCTGCCAAAGACAGCAGGAGAAAGTCCAGTCCTCTTTTCCTCAAAGCAAATGGTAAAATCCCATTAATTTCCCCTGGAACTGACAGATCCGCAGCATCTGGGAAAGGATTCAGTCTAAATACATCGCAGACATAACAGATGAATGATTTGGGGGAAAAGGGTCGTCTGCTCTCATTTTAACACTTCTGTGTAACAGGAACGGAGCAGGTCATTTCTGTAAGCTTGAAAATGCTTTGTGAGCTTTCAGCAGGATTTTCCCTTCAGCATTTTTTGCCTTCTGTCTCCATTTTCTCCTTGTTCATATGCTTAATGGCTTTCAAATCTGTTGAGTGTACAAGATACTTAAAGCCTACGCTTGATATTTACTGTTGTAGGACCCACATGGTTGAAATATTGTTCTCCTACAATTAATAGGAAAACATTTACATTTCACGTATTTTCGAACAATTATGTCTTCTCTGCTAAAGAAAAAAACAGGAAGCTAAATTTTCACTTGCACATAATATGGAAGTTTTCATACCAAGACATCTATTTCAGGCACTGAAAAACAATCATAATAAAATGCTTATCGTGTTTGCAAATTATTCTAATTTCCATGATGAAATTTGTCCACTCAGAAATACGTCTAATAACTAAACCAGAAAGATTTCATTGGCTTTGTAACCATTTTTGAAGATTCTTTTCTTTTTTTTCTTCATGGGATAAGAGCCTTCTAAAAACATGTAAAAAACTAAGAAAGAAGAAGAAAGAGAACACAGCCCAACACTGAGACAGCAACACTCACCTAGGGCGTGTTGGAGTCCTGCTTCTGCTGTGCAGAACACACACTCATACCTTGCTGCTTCCCCTAGGAGGCCACTGGCTTGCTGCTCCCCTTCCTATAGAACTACCTGGCTCCTTTCCCTCACTCTCCACTTCTAATGTATCTGAAACTTCATCCAAACTCAAATGCTTCTGTTAAATATATTGAGTTTGAGGAGAAAAAGGTCAGCTCCATTTTGTCTCAGCTGGCTCTAGCCCCCAGCTGTTGGGACCAACGGGTGCTGGGGTTAAGTGAGAGTTTTTGAGCCTGTCTTTGAAGCAGAGAGCAGCCATTATTTCAAGCTGGCACCCCAGAGATATTTTCTTCCAAGCAATATACTGGTTCCAAGTGGTTTTTTGAAGGAAGCAACCTGGCAGCTATGTGAAACCCAGGATCTGGTATTGGAAGATCCAGAGAGCTCCCTACCACAGCAAGGCATTTAATGAGAGAGGAGAGGGGAGCTTGGAGCCCTGCCAAATCTAATCCTGGTTATACGTGGCACAGCTGGATATCTTCAAGTAGGGGCTATTACATTGGCACACTGCTGACCAAAGTCTTCTGTTTCGTGTAAATTCTCTGCAAAGACCTTAGGAGATAAAACTGATTAATCCTAATTAAAATGAAAATCAAGGAAATGACACAGTCTGTTGAATCTACTTGATGAATCAAAAGCTTCCCTCATTTCTATGTTAATTGTCTTTTTACAAATGTGCAGCACTCTCATATGCACAGAATAATGTTTTCATATTTTTCTTCACTTGGAACATTGCGGGACAGATGTTACAAAGCAACCAGAGAGCCCTTCTGCATTATCAGGCCCCTGCAGAAGTGCCTAGCTGAGTGCTGACTCCTTTCTCAGACTTCTCATGGCTTTAATTTTAAAAAAAATAAAAATTCCCAGTCTGCAGCAGTGCAGCAGCCCAGACACTGAAGCTGGGAAAGGACTGGCACCTGGCAGGACACAGCACCTTCCAGGATGCTGAAAGGTGTGCGAGATGCCCCATTAGCATTGAGCAGGGAATGTACCAGAAGTTAAATTCAAGCAACACAAACACACCAAATCCCTGCTCTCCATTTGCATGGGGCCGATAACACTTCCATGAAACATCACCGCTTGAGTTTTTATCAAAAGCCTACTTGCACATAACACCGTATCACAGAGAGGACATTTGGGAAAGCAATCAACCTGCAAAGACATTCTTGAAGTGCAGAAATGCAGAACAGACCCTTTCAAGGACAGTTCAACTTAGGATGGGAGTTATTTAAAGAGGAATGAACTGGCACACACTGCTAACACCAGCTGATTAAGAGGTGGAATGCATAGAAAGGTCTCTATAGATATGTATGTAACACATTAAAGAGATCCACATTCAGTTTGTATGGAGTCAAAATCACATCTTGCCTAAACTTGTACGGGGCAAAACTAACCTAAGTGGTAAAGGCACACTGGACAAAATCCAGAAGCTGCTGCATTACTTGCTTAGACACCATTTATTGTGGTTACATTTTATTATACAGTAGTAAAAAATTACAAGGCAACATCCTGTGTTATTTCCTGCTGGGATAAATGATACAGATGTACTATTAAACCTCAAAACCAGCACCAGTCTGCCAGGCTACATTCCATTTGTGTCTTTATAATGTGTCAATAGGCTGACATTTATGCCTTCTGATGGTAAAGCGAATTATGTTATAGACATTTAAATGTGCCATAAAATGCTTAGCACTGCACAAACTTAGAACTCTTCCAATCTTTACCAAAACAACACACACAAATCAAAAATCCCACCAGACACCAGCATCCAAACTTAGGGCATATTGGCTTCCTTTTTTTCCATGCTAAATTGATTTTTGTATTGCTGTCAGCCACAATTAGGAAGGCACTCATGAAGATCTGCCACAGTTTACAGCCCAAGGGCATCCTAAACCATGGAAATACACCAGAAAGGGATGGTCGTACAGGGATCTCACTGTGGGTCATAGACTATATGGGAACTCAGACATGATCTCAGCATGGTCAGTGGTGCTGAGGGTTTGAGGGACATCAAGTTCAATAATTCCGATTTAAAATGAGCTCTCTCTGCTTAGTCACCACCAGCTCCTTTGAAAAGGCCAGCCTTGCAAGAAATCAAGACAAAACACTCATAGATTGGCTATTAAATGTCCTGCTTGTGGGAAATGTCAACATAAAAACAAGGACACTAGCATACAATGGATATTTTAGGCCCATAATGCCATCCACCAAAGTTTGTTAACTTGAAATGAGGCTCTACGAAATGCAGGTGGCAAAACCAGACTGGGGAACAAAGAAAATCATCCTTGGGGCTAGATGGTTACAATTAAAAAGTCCATCTATGGCCTAATTACAGGGGCTGTCTGGGCTAGAAGTAGATTGGAGTAACTGGAAGTGGTGAATGGGGATGCATAAACAGCAAAAAAAGATGGGTTTGGTCTAAAACCAAAGAAGCTCCAAGGCTGTGGTTGACATCAAATTCCTCAACAATATAAAAGATAAGCAGGCAAAAGCAAAGGAGGAGTTCAGAAATATGTAGCCAGGAAAGGCATGCTGGAAGGAGGGCTGCATGCTCCAGTTACTATCCCTCTAGCAACCGGCACACGAGGATAAGGAAAAGCTGCAAACATACCAATTCCGTAGTTTTCTGCAGGGATCACATCTTGAAATGATTATAATTGGAATAAGGGGTACTGATGCTTCAGGGACTTGTTTAAAAAAACATTCTTAAAAGAAAATTATCATAGAAAACAAGTTTGGGGTATTTTGCCTCGGAGAACATTTAGAGCTTAGTGCATTAGAAATTCAGCTGCATCAGATACTGCACTAGCATTGTCCATGATCAAGCTGCAGGCAGGAAAATGCCAGGCTGAGCCACTTCATTACAGTGCTTACCATCAAAATGAGACACAAAGTGGCTGCTTCTCCACTCTGACAAGTTTTTAATTGCATCTAGAAATTACCTTCTACTTTAAATTTCATTCCAAAATTGTGTCTAATAGAGGCTGCTCAAGATGAGTTTGTCACACTTCTAAATAATTATTATTAATGTGACACTAACATCTTTCCCTGGAGTTTACACCACCTAAAGCGTCTTTGAAAAAATGTCCTTATCATTAAACTTAGCACCAAATGTGACTAAAATGCAGAATTATCCTGACCTTATAATTCCAAGTGGCTTAGCAGCCACAGTCTTCCTCCAAAAGGACACCCATCACCTTTTCTGTTTTGGTGACACTTGTAAACATCTTTTGAAGGACAGAAGAACACCTTCCCACATCAGAGCACAATGAACACACACGCACAAGCTTAGATGATACTCATAACCAAGACTAAAGGTTATTAACAGGCTGCATTGTCTCAAGACAGCACAGTCCAATCTCAAAGTCCCAAGATCAGATTTTCAAGGGCATCTTCCACAAGCTCGTTCTGTGAGCTTTGCATCCTGTCAGGGAAAATGCAACCCCAACACAGTGAAGATCACCAACACGGCAACACTGACAAAGCATGGGCCTTGGAAATTCTGCACCACCAGGATCTGAAGCCACCAGAAAAGCAGAGGCTCTCTATGCAGACACCCTCATGAAATCAACTGTCCAACAATCTGCTACACAAACTCAATCAGAAACCCTCCAGCCTTTTAAAAGGAAGGAAAAAAAGGCTCCTGCTCCTACTAAAGCAGAAAATGAAACTTTCCCAAAAGGAGAGGCTCCAAGGAAACTACATAGTCACGCCTTGAAAAAGTTTTCTTTTGATTTTCCACAGGGCGAACCATCCTACAAGTTTTAAAGATCTGTAAATGCAGCTAATCTGGACATTAAAAAATCACTGTAAATGTAAAATAAATAAATGAAATGTAGCATGAAGAAATCCATGAGAGGAAAAATCTTAACCAGCATGTCTTCACACAGTTAGTATGCAATATTAGGATTCAATCACCTTTTTCCTGAGAGATGAAATATATATAAAGACTGGCATATAAAGACATCTTTGGCTACAGTTGCTTTGGAACTGACTTAAACCATCTTTGTTTTATTACCTCAGATAGCATGATGTCATCAGAAGCCTTTTAATGTCTTCTAAGACCTTTTCCAGTTATTCTTAAATTATTAGGTGTGAATATGTGCATGTGTGTGGCATTTCTTTATTCCTGCAACCATGTGATAAACTGCAGTGCCACAAGATAAATTGCATTCAGTTTACAAATTTGACCTCCTCACTTGAACTCTGCCTGCTAATCCATTTCAGCTGGGACTATTTCTAATATGCCATACTTCCGAACAGCATTCTAACAGCTGTAGGGGCTTTTTCTTTTTTATGTGTGTTTTAAAATGGATTTCAAATTAGAAGTATTTTCTTCTTTGCACCAGAAAGTGGAACAGATCACAAGCAGACAGACCCCAGCTGCTGGCAGCTCCAGGATGGAGTGTCAGACACATTTCAAGCCAAAAGGAAACAAGAGCTGCTCTAGGTGTACAGGAAACTTTTCTGGCGTGGGGTGCTCGCACCTTTAATGGTGTGCCCCCAACAGTATCTGCCACACACCTGCAATCCCATTAAAATCCTCAGGGGTTATCCTCCTGCATCCCTCTGTAACTGTTTTGATGAAGGTTTAGACACTCAAGCCCGGCTTTCACGTATGTCACCCCATGTCATGCAGGTGAAGCATCACCCTAACACAGAGCTCTCAATTAAACCAGGTGCTGTGCCACTACCTGCTCAACTCCAGGCGAGCAGTTTGGGTAATCCTCTGTTTCCACAAAAACTTCTAGAATTCAGAACAAATGCCTCAAGTTGTGCGCTGTGATATAGACGGGGTAACTAATAATCAAACCAACTCTAGGTTTCACTTTGGAACAGATCAATGTATTTTAATTGTTGTAGATGTTAGTTTTCCAGAGGTAGCACACAACCAGCTCTCACTAACACATCTTTTCTGTGTTTGAGAAGTTCACTGCTTTTCAACAGCTTTTTATTTTTATTTTTTTACTTTATAAATTTCCTTGCTTGGTTCCATCCTAATTTTTTTTAAAAAGGTACATGATAAAAGTTTTGTTTGCAGCTAGCCAGCATAAACAAAACATCTCTCAACTACTCAACACAATTTTTCACAGAAAGGACAAGAATAAGTTTTTTAATAACTTGCTTAAATATCCGTGACAGAAGAGTCCTACTACTGCCAAGCTGCCACTTGCATTTGCCACACCTGACCAAACAGCAAAACTGCTGCTTTCTTGGCCTCTCCTTGAATCTTAGACAAGATGGATGCTCAGAGTAGCACTTCTCATTGAGCTGATGGGTGCATTTTACTAAGCAGAACAACCAACTGCACAGTTTAAGCATGTGTTGAACTCTAGATATGCTCTGAGATATCAGGACCCACCAGATCATTACATCCCTAGTACAGGGTGTAAACCTCAGCATTATTTCTGCACGAGGAAAACAAGCCAGCCCCCTTCTCAGCTTCAAATAACTGAAAAGTCCAAGCAGCCCCCATAAAACTAGTGTGGACAAAAATTAAGGATGCGGTTAAGGGCCCTTGCCAGACTGGGGTCTTGCTGTATTTTTCCAAAAGAAGTTTGATGGCATCAGATATATAAACATGACTGGCTTAAGCAATTAGACCTGCATTTGCTATAAACTCTGCAATCAAATATTCATTTCATTTTGCAATGTCATCAGTAGTCTGACACGAGTAAAAGCAAATTAAAAATGCAGGAAAGTATTCCAGGTAATCATATGCTTTTTTTAAGGAGCTAAATTACTTATTTAAATTACAGAGACATACTGAATGGGATGCCTGTGAGAAAAACCTACTGCAGGAACTGGCAGAGACACTGGTTTCGAGTAAATCAAAACTTTGTGTGATGATACTTGATAACAAAAGCACCAACCAACAGGGTGACTTTTTTTTTTACCCACTCCAAGCCCACATTATAGATACTTTCTGCTTCTAGAAAACTGCACAATCAGTTGAAGCCAATAGCCAAAACTTGACTATCTTCTAGGCATGTTTTTGGCTGATATGTTTTCCACAAGCCACATAAATTATTAATCCTTTCTGAACGTATAAAAAAATAAATAAAGGCATTAAGAAGAAGTGCACTTTTCTCAGGTGATCCTTTAAGAAGTTCTGCACATGGAGGTCTCAATGGATACCACAGTTTTATTCACAGTTGGCTTATGTTTAGATCTATGAAAGGAATAATCAACTCTTAATATGATGAGCACTGCTCAGGACTTCCTTTACATGGAAGAGGAGATCTTACTAATGGTTTGACCCGAAATGAAGAAGGCAGACCTCCAGTAATTACAACAAAAAAATGCTTTTAATTTCCCTTCTTTTTGCATAAACCATTTCAGAGGTCATTTGGCCAAAAAGCCTCAGCAGCTGAACACCACAGAGAAATGTGTCTTGTGAATCTGCTCTCTGCTGAGCCTCACAGAAACCCCATTCCTGCTGGTGCTTCTTCATTGATACAGAGAAGTATGAACAGAGACACAGTATCCGAAACATTTTACCAGAGCAAGAATACTGGTTGAAAAAGCAGCAAGTGAATGACAAAAGGAGACTGTAATTGTTTAAATAGTATGAAGAGTAAAAAAAAGAGCTAGTCACTTAGCAGAATATTGACAGTCAGTATGGGTTCATCCAGTAGTAGATTTACCAGTAAAAACCCTGGACAGAAAAATTAAAAAACATCAGGTACAGTTAGGATTGAATACCACTCTCTTGATTGACTGGAAGTGCTGGTGAGACACTAATGACCTAAAAGGAAAGAAGGATGGACAAACCCATGGTGGCTCCCAGATGTCAAGGGCTGCTTCACACCAGATGGCTGGGGGGAACCATGACAGCTGAGGTCAGAACCACCCTGAAAGGCAGTCTGTACACATACCTGACCAGCATCACAAGTCATGTTCAACATCCTCAAACTGCAATTTATTAGCTGGCTGGGATCTCCTCGAACACTTATCAGAGGCATTCACACCTATCCCCGCATCTGGAACAAGTGACTTCACTAAGCATCATATTAGGGTGATAAAAATTATAGCAACTGGTCTAAACTGGGATCCCAGCAACCCCTGATGGCTGATGTACACTTATCATGCCCACTCTGAACTCCTCTAAGAGGTCCCAGTGCCCGCAGACCTAAGCAAACCCAAAGCAGTGGGCGGTCCCAGAGGATAAATGTGAGAAGCTGCTTGCAGAAGCCCATCTCAAGCCCTTGCTCAGTGCCAGCTGCACAAGGACTTCTTTGTAACACCAATCTTCACAACCTCTAGACTGTACTTCAGTCACTCATGTGGCACCAGCAGAGAGAGCACAGCAAAAAATTTCAGCTTGCAGCGTTGAACAAAATGTAGTATATAAAGGAAGCTGACAGGAAGGTGCATTTTTGCTGAGGAGTATCCAATAAATAAATTATAAAGAACTGTAACTACTAACTATTAAGAGACAGATTTATAAGATAGCTAAAGCTTTCATAGTTGAGGAAGGAACGTCCAATAAAACGGCACAGCTGTGATTTAGTACGCTGTTTAAATTCATCGTTACATATATTTTGTATTTCCGACTGGTCTTCGCTACCAAGTCATAGATTGGTTTTGCCTGATATACGTACCCTTTTTTGCATATATAATGAGCTTATCAGCTTCCAGTAGAAAAGGCAATTTTAGAGCTATCTTCTCCCAAGGTTTGCGCTTAAATACGCCGGATGACTCATCCGCTGTACTAATAGACACAGTGAATCCAACAAGGTGAAAAATGTTAAAGGCTGAGATTCTGCACAGCACAGTAGGAGGATGAAGAGCACAAAGACATTAAACTGAGAGGGACTGTCTTACCCAGCAAGGCTTACTGGGAGTGGGGAAAAAAGCCCAACAAGCTTCCTTATATATTTTTACCATTTTCTAGGACCTTAGAGGTCCTTGCATGTCAGGCCTTGATCATCCTTGCAGCTGCAAACACACGTCAGGGCTGCTAGAAGATAAATCCCCCAGAAACACAGGCTGAGGTTCCCCAAATTGGTCCTAAAGCCTTCAGTCACCTGGATAAAGTGGCCGAGACTCCCAAGACAGCTTTCAACATCCACAGGAGCCACTGGGGTTTTAGCATGTCTGCAGTTGGCAAGACTGTGTTTTAAAGCCCAGGTTTGGGCAGCGTTCCCCTGAATCCTGGCCCAGCTTCTCCCATTTCCAGTCTGGAAGAGACTGATGGCTCAGCTGCTCTGGATTTCTGTATAACACCAGCCAGAGGATTTCAGCTCGCTGCTCCAGCCACAGTGAGTGCAGTCATTGCTGGTCAGTCTGTGCCCTGCTCCAGAAAGAGGGTAATTAGTGGTAACTCCTGTTGCAAAATTTGAAGGGTCAGGGGAGAGCTACATCTAAATCGGATTGCCCTTCTCAGTGTCACCATACAGGTTTTACTGTAGCCACAAAAACAAAGGAATCTGCAGGATCTGGTGCTGCAGTTACACCACAGAACTGCATATGAAGACATCTCAGTTGAATACCGCAAGATTCCTTTGTTAATGAAATCTTTTCCCCATGCTTTTCATAAATATTTAAATGAACAAAACCAGAAAACCACTACAAAAACTCTTTGTCCAACTGCAATGTTTTGAAAATAAAACCCAAACCATGTTTCTATTGGATTTAATTCATGCTGAAGCTCAAGTGAACATTTAGGCAACATTTATCACCTTCGGAGCACTGTGCAAATGCAAGTTAATGCATGATTTGTGGTCCTGCTCAGCAGGTCTGCGGCCCTCTATTTCCTGAGTATCTCCATCCTTCAGCCTGACTTGAGTCCTGCACCCTGGTGAGCCAGCAGCCACCCACCACCTGAGCACTGGCAAGCTGCAAGTGTTTCAGATTAGCAGCAGCTCCGGACATTATGCAATAAAATCCTGCTGCGGTTCATCTCTGTTTCATAGCAGTTCCTACCGTAGAGTCACCTCGCAGCTAAGATTTAGTTAACACAGCTCATAAAATACTATTCCATCCATCTAAATAGCAAAGAAAGGGAGGGGGGATAAAAAAAAGGCAAATAAATAAATGTTTTACAGATAAGATCTTCTGGAGTGTTTTAGCAGCTCCTCTTTTTTCTCCAAATAACAGAGGACTTACACTTATCCTCGAAGATGCTTACAGGTCAGCTTTCTCTTTTAATCAGAGCACTTTGGAGAGCAAATAATCACAATTGTCTTGTAAATTGCTGACTACACCAAGAGGAATACAGCAAGGGATATGGCCCAGAAAGGAGCTGGTACATCTCACATCATCAGCAATGAGTAAAACAGAGGCTACATTAAAAGAGAAGGTGGAGAATTTAGTGTCACTGCAACATGGGAAACACAGCTTCTGACATCTGCCAAATATTTGCCTTTCCTATATATGTAGCATATAAACCTATGTCCAAGTGGGTTCCCAATCCAGGGGCTTAAGAGGTCGGATCACAAAATCAGCCACTTGTTACTGTAGAAAAGACAACTGTATTCCCTTCAACTCTGACAAGGCAAAGGACACTCCTGCTTTTCTGAAAGCACTAATGCTGCTGGTGTTTCCCGCGGGACTTGAACTAGTGACTGGATGGAGGGCAGGTGAGGCACAGGCCCCTGTTTCCAGAAAAAGGGCAAAATTAATCAAAAGGTTAGAGAAACCATTTGATAGTCTTGTACTGCAATCAGAGCCACACTGCTCTGAAGTTGTCTTTAGGATATTTGTTACACAGAATACTTCAACAGCAGGAAAGTCTGAAAGTGCTTCAAGGCTTCCAGGTCTTTGAGGGCAACCAAGAGGTCTGGCATTTTTGACAGCAGGCAGGAAACCTTCTGAGTAACGCCCTGCGTTCAATGAAGATGTAAAGGTAGGATTTCACATGCTTCCTGCAAGTACCAACTCTCAGCAAGGAGTAGCAGCACAGACAGCTTTCCAGGAACTCCAAATATCAACAGGCAATTGTGAGGTACAAGAGACAAGGCTGCTGGGTGTGCCTGGTGCCCTCAGCTACGTTCCTTCTGGCTAACACAGTGCTTTCATCTTTGTATTTTCTTACAAACAGAAGCTGAAGGCAGGCAATTTGGCTGAACCCTCAAAAGGGAAAACAGAATTGATTTGCAGATACTACACAGCAATGCTCCTTTTTCTCCTGTTTCCTCTTCTGACCTGCACCATACCTACGCATTCTCACCTAGCAAGGTTGCTAAGGACCCTCTGAAGTCAAGAGCAGAGGTCCTCACATGAAAGCCAAGTCTAGAATGGGGATCTGTATCTATCAGTCAGCACTTTTCCTGCTATCAAAACGAAAGAAAGCCCAGAAACTGTGTACACACAAGGAGTGGGGAGAAAAATGCCATCTCTCAATCTCTGCAAGAAATGGACAATTAACACTTTGCTTCACAAGGACATGTGGAGGCAGGACAAAGACTGCATTGATCATTTCCCCTGCAGAGTAACTTCCTAGGATGTTGCAGTGCCTTGAAAAGAAGCAGCTGGCACAGGGCATGGAATAATGGAAGGTGAGGTGTCCGTAGCAGGTCCATACCCACAGCAGCAGAGACTGCTGGCCCCACTCTGGCACTTTCAACACAAGGATAACTAGCTTCAGCTTATCATCTGTTTCCCTTGCTTAAGGCCAAAAATATGCTACACTGCATGGTGAGCCCAAGGGGGAGGCTTTGATAGCAACATTATGCCTTAGCCTGGAAACAAGACAACACTGGGAACTCGTATTTAAGAGGGAGCACTGAGCGGACTTTCCAATTCCTTCAAAACTAAAAAACCTCCATATAAATACCACTAAGGCATAAAAGAGAGAAAGCAATAGGACCCCAAAACACAGGCTTGCTTCCAGAGTCCACACAAACTTTTTGCACCTTTTAGCCATTTTATTTCCCAGGGAGAAAGAACTGGCACACGGAGGCAGCAGCATTGCACTCCTCTGCGGGGAAACTGGACTCACATAACTTCTCAACTCGACTGGGAGGCAGCAACAGAGCCCCAGCAAGCTGTGTGGAGCCAGTTTGCATCTGGAACCAAAATGCCTTCCTTCCCCAAGAGAGTCACCACGGCAAGGTCAGCAGGCACTGCTCAGCCAGGCTTCCCTTCCTTCCTCTGCTGTGGATGGAAGCCAGCCAAAGGCAGCTTAAGGCTTTGGAGAAATCAAGAACCCCGAGTGCCAGTTACGTTTTATTCACAGGCAAATAAGAGCAAAGTGCCCAGAGGAGATGCTTGGCCACTGAAGTGTGTGGAGTCATAACACGGGGCTGCTCTGTTTACTCCAGCCAGGGAGTCCCTGCAGAAGGTTGGATGCTATTTTTGAGTCCTGCAGGCTGACAAACGAATTCCTGAGGCAGGGAGCCTCACAAGGGACTCCACTGCAGGAAAATGAACGCAGCTGTGCAAGGAAAAAGCACATTCAGCAAAATATGGCAGGGCTGGGAGGCACTCAGAGCCCAGCAGGCAGAGCTGGCAGCACCCAGCAAGATGAGAGCAGGCAAGTGCTGGGAGGCACCGGGCACTCAGCAGCACTTCAAAGAATCACAGCATCATGGAATATCCTGAGTAGGAAGGGACCCACAAGGATCATCAAAGTCCAACTCCTGGCCCTGCACAGGACCACTTAAGTGGAAACCTACCAAATTCTCTGCAGCAGCCCCTGGCAAAGGGAATTGATTCATGACTCCGGCTTTCCCGAACTGGATGCTCCCATAAGAATGATGCTGGCTATTTCTCATGCTGCCAGAAGCCTTTTCTCCTTCCTCCTGAAAGGCCCTCTGCATTGCTCCTTTCTAGTCAATGCACACATTTCCAAGAGTTTTCTGCGCAAACCTGAGCTGTTGTGAGGCAGAAGGTGTTTATTTATAGTATTCATGCCTTCCCAGGCACCAGCAGCATCCTTTTCTCTTTTCGGCACCCTCCATCCAACAGGAGTAAATCTGAGAAGCTGAAGTGAGAGTTGAACTTCCAGAAAGATAAAGGACAGCTGAAGTGAGAACCAAGGATTTCCACTGCAAAAGTTTAATGCACATAAAACCACGACTGAAGTCAGGGGAGCTCATGCTTCAAACAAACAGAGCACAACACACACTCTCTATGTGGGCAAGCCTGACCCCAAATCTGAAGCCAGTAGGCAGAGTTCTCCAACCCTGACTCCTCTATCTGCAGGGTCATCCAAGTAAATACACACATAGATAGACAGACAGATTTTTGCAATAGTCAGGAGAAAATAAACTCATCACTGCTTCTGGAGCACAGCGATACATCTGAAACAAACAGCACAAAGGAGTCAAAATTACGTTAACAACTGTGTATTCAGCATTTCAGTATTTTGCAGGTAATAAAATATGAGGCCAACAGCCAAGGGAATACAAAATACTGTGAATACTATATATCCATTGTCCCTTCTTACAGCAGCGGGACAGGGTTCAGGATGTGAAGTTACACAGCAATGGGGAATTACTACGGGACAGGGTTCAGGGGCCCAAAGCCCACTGATTTCAGCCTTTCTTCAAGTTCTTGAGCACTTAGCTTTAAGGAAGTGTTTCAGAAAGGATTTACCCTCTGCTACTGAGCAGGTTAACCTTGCTGAGAAGGAATGGTTTCAGAGGAGAGGAGACATGATTACTTACCCGATTTACTTAAATTTCCTAGTGAATACATATCTACATACACATACATAATATGCATGTATATACAGAAGAACTGACATGCAATGATCTTAGGACTAGGAAACATAATGCTTTCTTAAAAGGATGCATTGTTGACTTGACAGGTACCATTCCACAAAATGCAATCAGAAAATATTTTAGATATTCTACTGCAAGTCTTCAGTTTGACCCTGAGATCTTAATAACCCTGATGAAATGATTTGGTTTGGGGCTTCTTCTTTGCTTGCAGGGAGAAAACACAAAGCCACAAACAGCACATCTTTGAAGCACAGAGGGGAAACACAAAGTGAGCACTGCAAAAACAGATACCAACCCTTCCAGTCCATATTTAGGTGGTATTTACAACTGCAGCTGCTTGGGGAAAAAATAATAATTAGGCCATCAGGTCATTTTTAGGATAAAGCATGGCCCTTTGACTACATACAAATCCTCCTTCTGCCAGACACTTAACCTATCTTTGAAGACTGCAGAGAGCTGACTAAAGAGAAACACAGCATTTCACCATTCACTCCAAATTATGCTTGTTTGCTTGTTTACGGGATTATTTTCAAGGGCTGCAATAAAGGCATAGACTGCCTAAAGGTTTACACTGGATTTCTTTGTCCTGTTTGCTGCATTTAAGGCCAGAACAAAATGAAGGGGTTTTTTTTCCTTCCTTTTCATGTTTGGTACAACTCCACTCCAACAATCTGACAGCATGTTATATTGCCTTGGGCAAGGATACACTCAAGTAGGTTAGGAGAAATAAACTGCACAGGAACATCTTATAACCATCTAAGTTGGTTTTTGTATTCAGATCTTAATAAAAAGAAGTTACAGTGAGAACTGAGATCACCACAACAATGCTCATCTGCTACAGCAGACAGTTTTCCACCAAGGGTTTGCTACCTTTTTTCCTACCACATTTCTAACAGATCTGGAAGGTGTCTGGCTATCTCATGTCCTTGCCCAAGAAGGGACACCATGAAATGATCAGAACACCTTCGAAGCCTCCTAGATGCAGCTGGTGCCACAAGGAAGTGCTTCAGCCGGCACTCGGGAATGCGAGGGGAGCAGCAGCACTGCTGAGGGTGGCACAGCACAGAACAACACGTGGCCACACGTGGGTTCTTCACGCTCCAGGAGTAACAGGACAGCCAAGGTGAGGAGTATCAGCAAGGATGCACCAAGAACACTGCTTTTTGGTGTGGAGCTACCTCCAGTGCCTTTGCCTTTCACAGCACACACTCTGCACACTGAACACGCAAACAGCATCCTGGTGTGTCCTGTGCTTACAAAACCCTCTCTGCTCCTGTCCTTTGAAGGCTACAGTTGCTCCCTGTAGCCAGAAAATGAAGTGACATCAGGATCAGTAAGTCTGAGCCTCCAAAATTCTGACACATGGGTATTAGAGTAAGATTCAAAACATTAAAATCATTGTTGAAGGATAATTTGACCTGCATAACCATACATTTTCTCATACATTTATAATTGTTTCCATGGGGCAGGGTGAAAAGAAGAAGAAAGAAAGCATGAATTGGAACGATTTTAAAAATTCATGTGATTTTTTTCTTATTGGAATTACCTTGATCATAAATGACAAAGACATTGTTAATTCCAGGAGAAGGTGGAATAGGAATATCTACTTTAAAAATAAAATTAAGGAAGGTATGTGGTAAAGTACCATTCAGAGTATGAAACATGAAGATTTTAAGCTTAAGCTCACAGGATCTTATGGTTACACTTATCCTTCACAGGCATACAACATGGATTTTCAAATTATTTCCAAGGGGTTAAACAAAAATTTGTGATTCAAAATAGGGAGTGGGGGGGAGACACCGAATTTGCTTGATGTTTGGAGAGGATCATGTGTTTACTACCCTGCTTTCCACCCACAACAAACACACGTTTTAGCAACCAACAGTTGGAGAAGCAGAAGCTGCCAGTGAAAGTCAAACATGACATACAGAAGGCATCTTTTTTTTTTTTTTTTCTTTTATGCAAATTCAGAAAAGAAAAGCTTCATCCTTTAGACCCTGGGATTAAATAGATAGCTCTGAGTCCCTCATTATCAGATCAGCTACCACCCAGGAAACCACAAAAGATAAGGATACAATTTTTGGCTTTCTCTTGAAAGGGACCGTGACCCCTCCTCCTGTCCTGAGTGAAAGGTCCCTGATGCCCCAGGCAATATGCAGCCATGCCCCGCTCTTGCCTCACCACCAAAGGCATGAAGGGAAGAGCTGAAGAAGTTGCCAAAGTGCCAAAAGAGCAACATGCTGCCTCCACAATGCACAGGAGCACCTCTGGCCACCGGAAACACGTACACCCCTTTTACTGCCAACTTCCCACAAAGCAAATGTGTATTTTAGCTATTTCACCAGATGATGAAACTGTTTAATTAATCTCCAATCACTTTTACAATGATACATTCCTGAGAGTCACCGGAGCCCTGTTGGTCATGGCAACTGGCAATTTTAGAGAAAGCAATTCTGAGAACCAGATGAATTTGCTTTTAAAAAGATTATTTAAGAGCCACTCTGCCTAATATGCTCTGTAACCATTCCACAGCAAGTCTAATTGCAGACTTTCAAGCAAGCATTTTAACATTTTGTTCCAGTATATCTGTTCAAGCCAGGATGCAACCAAGTTTGTGGAAGCTTCAACAATGGCTCTTGATGGTGGAATAACACCTCAAACTTCTCAAGGGCATGACAGGTTAGGTTTTTTGCTACTCCATGAAACTTTTAACACAGCTTCAGCAAATAATGAGTTTACAGACTGGGACTATTCCCAAATCAAGGTACCTGCAACCAGTAATGAAGTAGAAATGCAAAATGCCCATTGGTGGCATAAGTTACACACTACCCATCAATCGTTGCGGAGACTGACAGTCACAGGAGACCATTTCAAAGCCAATATGGGAACTTAATAGGCAGGAAAGGGTCAGGATGGCAATAGTGATGAAGTGGGAGGGAAGCAGCACGCAAGCTATCATTCATTATTTTACTACTACCATAGTACCCAAAAATCCCAGTGGAGTCCTAAGCTCCAGCCTGCTAAGTACGGCACACACGTAAAGTAAAACCCCCTCTGCCCTGAACAATATATATTCAATAAGTCTGAGGACAAAGACCATGAAAGAGGCAGTGGCACTGTCCCTGCGGTGCAGATGGCCAACCAGGGCAGGAGGAGGTTATGCACCTCGTGCAAGGTCAGATGGAAAATCAATGGTGTGTGAGCACAGGTCACCTGAATTGCAGTCTGGAGTCCACTGCAAGGCCAGCCCTCCCCACTCTCATGTCTGGGCCAGCACTGCTAAACGCTGTGCTTAGGTACTTCGTGCATCCTCCTGGAATGCCACTCTCTGCTACCGCGAGTTGGGAATTCAGCATGGAAATGGCTCTGAATGCCCTGTGAAAAACCGACTGTTTCAGAACTGTGCTCTGAGCCTCCCTCAGGATCTTCAGACCCAACTGATACGAGAGACAGTGAAACAGATACAAGTGTGGAGGAATACATGTCCCTTGGGGATGCACAATCTTCTGACAGTCTCACTAACCAAGACCTCTCCACTTACAAAACTCCATGCCGCACTTGGGACTCACTCATTTGTAGCAAAATTACCTAATAGCAAGAACGGCCCCATTCGCACAGAAAACTGTGGCACAAGCCACTAAAACCACAGTGATCCACAACAGAAGGAGAAAGAAACTCAGCATTGCAGTGCTCCCTGGAGAAGCTCATTCTGGGCCCAGCAGGATGGCGGCTCACTAGGGGAGGAGCAGAACTGAGCCCAACAGCATTGTTACCACTGGTCCCTAAATGCAAGAGCATGCTATGTTCTCTACTCCCATTAACCTGCACAACTATAACAACCCATTCCTCTCTGGAACAGTGGAAGATGGTGAATCCTCATATTTCAGGGATTTAAAAATTGACCCAAAACCAGTTAAGTTAAAGCCTTACCTGCTGCCAACATGCTTTACTGTAAATGGCAGGATTTGAGTGGCACCTCTGTAGCAGTACCCTGCACTAACTGAAGATCAGCTGGGTGTTTTATACACTTCGGTGAAAGGATTTTTCCTTGTTTCTTAGGATCATCATAGCAAAGAGAATATACCTCATCATTTTCCTTCTCTGTCAATCCAAGCTATTTATCACAGAGGCTAAAAGTTGACCCATTAATGGGATAAGGATTCCTAATCTATCACGAATATATGCCAACAACTAATCATTAGACCCTCTGTAAGCCTATACATTATTTACTTTTGACATAACATATCGCACAGCTTTTTCTTTTACTCAAAATCATTTCTAGACTCACATTGCTCTTGAATGGAAGAAGATGGCAACAGAGGGAAAACTGTTTAACACCAGAAGAACCAGAGAGCCTATATCAACTCCTCAGACAAGTTAAATCAACACAGCCAGTGACCTGATTTTAGTGGCACTAAGCTAATTTGCATCAGCTGAGCACTGGGCCCATTATCAATAGATTTGGAAATGAGCAAGCAGATGCAAAAAACTCATTTGGCATTTGAAGAATGGCAGTAAGAGGCTCTTCTGAAGGTTTGTTACTGAGGGTTTGCTTTTAATTGCCCCACTAGTGAGTACCTAGCTTCCCCACAGGTTTTGTGGATCAAGTGCTTGTGGATACTATGGCATGGAGTTCTTCCAAAGCACAGTTACCATTATGGGAAGGGTTTGTCACATAAATGATTCTCATGCACACTCCAAGAAACCAAGCTGGCTGGGAGAAGGACAGAAAGGGGTTAAAGCAATGATGTACTCCTCCGCCTTCATTCAGGTTATCCATTCTCCACCCCAACACCCATCCTGCAGAGCTTCAGCTCAAAAAGGAGCTTGGTCATCCAGACTTGTTTGTTTTTATAATTCTGGAGGAGATGATAATCCAGATTCAAGTAAGAAGATAACTTCCATATTTAAACAGCTACACATATTCTCAGCCTATTTCAGGAGCACAGGGAAGATAACACAGAGCTCCACTTTCCAGGCTTACCATGCTAAGAGGATAAAAAGAGAACTCTTGTTAATACTTGTGCCTAGACAGTAGAGCATTATGGCTTAGATTCACAAAGGGATTTAGAACTCTAAGTCCCACTGAAATCAGGAAATGAATGGGACTTAGGGTCCTAAGGGCCTTTGAGAGTCCCAGTCTAAGTGCCTCCTCCTTTTGAAGCCAATGGGAACAATGCCATGGCATTAAACAAGGGCAGAGCCTGCCCACGAAGCTTTAACTCTATTAAAAGATGCGGGGTTATCTGGTGACAAACAGGCACAACACCCTTGGTGCAGAGACTTTGGCCTGAATGCTTTCCAAGCTTCCACTGCGCTCCATCAAACGGAGCTGAAGCAAAGTCCATACACGTCAATGAGAGCTTTGCAGTGAGATTAAGATTTCAGTCCAGGTCCTCGAGTCAGAGGCACAGGAGTTGTCACTGGGAAGACAAACTGTGCTATTAGCAAGCCTGGACCATGCACTGTTACTGCATAAAGCTCTTTGGGTAAGTGGGCAACAATGCACAGTGGTGTAGTTTCACCCTTTGGTTTTCCATGATTAAAGCTTGGCATGCCCTAAGCCACAGTAACTTTAAAAACATTCTGTGAAGTAAATGGGAGTCATGGTATTTGCACTTCATTTGTTATTGCTATTTGAAATACATTTTTAATAAAGATCAGTGGCATGTGCTCCTGCAGAATGAAACAGGGTCTCCCAATACAGGCTGCACCAGCACTACTGAAATTTTCCACACTAGTAAGGGGAGGAAAAAAAATATCTGACCCACCTTCTGTACTCCTGAACACAGCATAGGAGAAATAAAAGGCATTATGTAAGCAAGTATAAAGTGTTTAAATATTATGAGCTGCTACTAAGCTCTTCATTGTGGTAGTATAGTATGTCCCTTTTACTTACACAGCACCACAAAACTTCATAATGTAAGACAAGGCTATACCAAGAAATGACCTAATGGAAATCACTTTGCATGGTGAATCTCTCTTTAACCAGGCACTTCCTTGAAGGCTGCAGTTCCTCTTTCCTGCTCCAGTAGATCAAGAACTTCTGTACCAAGGCTGATACACAAACTGGTATGTGCTCAGCCTCAACTGTGCCACCTTTCAGTTCTACTTCGTCCACAGCATGCAGCCAAGAGGACCACGAGGCTGCTTTACATGACGTGGCATTATTGACAAAAGGTCTTTCCTTAAAAACAATCCCTAAAATCATCCAGTGTGTGCTGTAGACAATTTGACATGGGGTCAAAAAAGATCCATCATCACTGCAGCAATGCTATCTCAACACGTACCCAGAACATGTACCTAAAGCTGCCCTCTGCTCTACCTAGTCAGGAAGAGCGAAGGAAAAAAAGAAAAAAGTTTGTGGGTTTGTTTTTTTTTTTTTTTAAAAAAAAGGAAATCAATAAACACCAGCACTTCATCTCTGCTCAATTTAGCCCTTTCTGGAAGCACAGATAATTCCTCATGGCAGTTGTCCAAAGTGTCCAAATTCAGACAGTCTGATAGCCCTTTCAGTAGGGCTAGTCCTGGTGGAGACAATAATCAGGCCTCCCACGACGAATTTCATTCAACGAGCGGTGCTGATTACGGGAGTGGTTCGAATCATCACACAGTATTGACCAGAGATCAATTTTCAGCTTGAGGTATTGTGGAGAACATACAGTACACAGCTAAGCTAAAGGCGGGGAGTAGGAAATTCAATAGCCTACCCAGCCATGTCAAATAAAGGCCTGAACAGATAGATGCTACAGTCTCTGCCCCCTGAAGCCCATGGCTTTAAAGGTACACGCTATGATGAAATGGAGCCCCAGGAACTGTATTTCATCATTACACTTTGCTGCATCATTAAAATTACCATTTGGTTTCTCCACCTCAAATTTATTTCAGTCAATGTGATTTCACATTAAAAAAACAAAAGACAACTTGCTCAAACAGCTCTTCCTTTGATCCATTCTTTCCTTAATCTAAATTCTCTGTGCCAGGTAATGACAGCCCTTCCTGCTGCCGGTGCCTCATCCCCCCACAGTACAATGTTTTCCACCTCTACCCATGCCAGCTCTAACCCCACACCACCACCATCTTTCTGAACAGGGAACAGCTAGTGATGCCATGTTCCCTGAAGACCCCATGCTGCCAAGCATTGCTGCACGCTTCTAGCCCCTCACACCTTTAAGGAAAAAAAAAAAGAAAAATCTATAGGAGGTAAGGAAATACAACATATGCTAAAAATAGTCAAAGAAAGAACAAGGCCTTGAGAAGGGATTCCTTTCCCAGTTACGCTCACTGCCACGTATATGACAGGATCACCCATTCTGTAGGGCATTCAAAGAAGAACCAGGGCTTGATCCGGCTCCATGACAAAGAAAAGAAGGTCAGGGCCCATTTCAGGACACACAGTTGCAGAGGCCTCTCTGCCAAGTACCAGCTCCCAGGAAAACAGCTTTCACCTAGGGAAACCTGCCCCAAAAGTAGTTTTCTCCCTTGCTTCTCCAGCCCCTCCCTCCCCGTGCCTCGTTGCATTCCTCAGCACACAGGAGGATGCTGAGATTCAGCATCACTGACATTGGGAAGAGAGGGAGGGAGTGGGGCAAAACCAGACATGTGGAGCCTTGCACGGGTGCTCCCAAATCTCCACAGGTACCTTCTGGATGGGACAATTTGCTGCAGATAGAATGTCTGTGCAAACACACAACTTGACAAGCCAGCTTGGAAGCAGGGGGCTTCAACACAGGCAAAATATGTTTTATTTGCAGGGGGAGAAACTGGAAATCAGGAATAAGTGTGGGACTTGGTCTGTTTGCACTCAAAATTTTCGATATCTCTTAGGGTGGTTTTTTAAGTGTGCAAGGGTAGAGAGCTTAATCTTGTAGAGATCAGGAATTCTTGACTTTTTTTAACGAAGGAGGTTTTTTTTTACTCATCTATTATTTATGGAACCTATTTTACAATTTCCACAGGGCTCAAAGAACAGTAATACAATGTGTCTTTTAAAAAGGAAGAGAAATTTGAAAATGGTTAATCTAAAAATCACATTGAATCACAGGAAAAGTGAATTTAGCAACCACGAATCTCTTACAAAGTCATTGAATCCCACTGTGTTGTAACAAACTGTGGTGTAGCAAGGAAGGACAGATTTCCAAACTTCTCCACCAGTCCGTACTCAAGCCTAACACAGAAAATAATAAACCAAGAGAAACTTCCAGCTAGAGCAGGTTAAATTCCAGTCTCTCACAAGTCAGCAGCCATATTGCGTTGACTTCCCACATCCACAAGCAGGAGCTTATGCACATGGAGTATTTCAGTGTTCTGCATAAGACCCTACTGTTTCTCTTTACTCTCTCATTTTATGTTTTCTTCTTATTTTCTTTACATTAATAAAGTCCTCCTATTTGCACCTTTTTTTTCCCCAACTTTAACAGTTCTGGAGTTCTTTCTGTGTTTTCTACAGCCTTATTCCTCTTAGTCTTACTAAGTTAAACATCAAATCAAACCTAATTTGGTGATGAATGGGTAAAGAAATATAACAGTGGTCTAACTACATTAAATGATCCCATGCAAACCTAGCTATAATAAAAGGACTACCACAATAATTAAAAATAGGGAGATGTCAGAAGATGGGTTTGGGTGTTTTTTTTCTTTTGCCTGTTTTTCAATCTGTCAAAATGCAAATATAAGACAAGGACCAAAATAAAGTAATTATGGTAAGAAATAGTGCTGAATGTTTGAAACAAGACAGTGAGTACAGTTTTAAGAGACACAGCTTACAGATCCCTCATCTACATAAGCCCTCAAACAATGATGTGTTCTTAACAGGGTGAAGTGCTAAAAAGCATCTGAGCTGCAAACAGGGGATTGGTATCCTGCAGTGACAGAAATTACTGCTGGATGACAGGGCCTGCAAAGTTAAACTGTATTGCTTTAAAGGAGAAGATAAGAGTACTGCTAGGAAATGCAGGCTGCTATACAGTAGAGTACAATGTGCACACACCAGGATCAGAGGTCACTTATTATTCTACTGTTGTAGAATAATTGTAGTGGCCAAGGTATGCCAAACAAATTAAGGAATTTCACAGCAACTTAGAAGAAGAAATAATTTCAACTGAATAAATAAATAAATAACTACATATATATATAAACATGGCCTAGGACTTTACAAATCACACAATTCATTAAAATATTAAATGAGAAATTTACCCGCTATTTTTACAAGTTGCCCTCTGCCCTCACAAGTAACAGAGGATGTGTTTGTACTTTTCTAACCTCAGCCAACTACACCAGCTTTTTCCAAAAATATTCCTGTGCCTTTATTTTCAGCTCCTCCATTCTGCAGTGCTTTGTGTTATGGTGTAGCACTTTTCCCAGGGTTTCCCCCTTGTACTGTAATGCACCAAACATCTGGATTTTTCTACTTTTCTTTACTATAACAGGCATCTTTAGTCATCTACTTGCCTGTTTCAAAAACAACTACCTTCAGTGTGCACAACAATTTGCCATCAGAAAGTTTTTTTAAATGCTGCTCACTTGCCCTTTAAAAATAAAATCTTATATTAAAAAAAAAAAGGCAAGTTGGACATCTAATAAGTGTGACCCACAAGATCTCCAGTCTGCTGGAAAATTGCAGCCATGACACTCAGCTTTAATTGTTTCTTATCTTCTGAAAAGTTCATCCAGAGTTGGCCATTTTAGCTATCCAGCGATAAATTTTAAAAATAAGAATATTCACTTCTGTAACATGAAAGTCTCTGTTAATTGAACAAATTCAATCAGCAATCCCACTGACTGGCCAAAGCTTGCATGAAAATGAAAAGGACTGAGATAAGACAAACAATTCAACACAACTCCTGTTTCTACATGAAAAATTTACTGCCAGTCAAAATGTCAGCACTCGGGGGCACATGGAGATTGCAAAAAAGCTGTGATTGCTCCACACACACAATTTAAGCAGATTCTTCTTCTTGTTGTTACCGCTGCACCTTCCCCATGACATGATTTACAGGCAGCCTGATGAAGATCAGCCAGCTATGGCTGAGCTACAGAAACAATCTAGTCCATTGCTGAGAAGCACTGAGCACCTCCAAAACCTGTTCTGCGTTAACCTCTGTGCCTACTGATGGATTTCAGTGCCCCGGGCTTCAACTGATCAAGGGTCTGTCAATACTTCCCTGGAAACAGCCTCCCGTCCTGCAGCACAAGGGTTCATTTGAAAGACCTTGTGTTGATTGCTAACATGTGTCCTCACTTACAATATTTTGTTTCATGGTGAAATTCAGATGCAGTTATGATTTCAAGTTTTAAAACACTGCAGCGGTGGATTTGAATGGATAAGCAGACTAAGCATAGTTAAAAGTCCCACTGGGAAGTCTTAAAAAGACTAATTTATGAATATGCAAACACTTTCATGTCACTCAATCCTGATAAACTCCAGTTGCAGGAGCCCACAAGATGAAGGCAATCTGATACTAAACAAAGCCACAAACTGCAAGAATAGTAACTTACAAAGGATTTATACTGAAGAATTTATCCTGTGCAGGTTTCCTTTTATACACACTGTTGCTTGCGCTCTCCTTCTTTTCCAAAGACCTCGTATATTGTTCTTTTGTGACTACTTTACTCCTCTATAGTAGTTTTTGACATCTGCATTAAACTACCCTATGTATTCCCATCTTTTCTGCACTAAGTGGCGTAAATAGAAGAAAAGGAAACTCTATTTCTCCTGACATACACAAAGTCACACAAATAAAAATACTGTTACAGCTGAAAGGAAGAATTTGCTGCTTGCTTTGTTTGCATTTAGAAAGCTTATCACAACTAAAAATACACCTTGCCTGATAATACTACAGACGTGTTAGTGGCGATGCACAGGATTTGCAAAATTATTTCACTCTAGCTTAATGCTGCAATCAGCACTAAAAGGACCATCAGTAGCTTGAAAGGGTAGGGGGTGATTCCAGACATAGCCTTCACTAGGAATGCAGGCCAACAGGGAGCATTTGGAGTAACCACCCCTCCGAGAGATGTATCATTAAAGTCAGGACACAAAACCAGTTTGGTTATTGACAGCCAGGCTGTGTGTCCTACATACTGCTGTGCACAGTCGGGGTCACATCCTGACCCAGCTGCACACTTGGATTCAGCGGCTCTTCCAGTGCTCTCATCCTTGTCCTTGCTGTTATATTGTCCTAAGTATTATGGATGATAAACCAGGGGCTGCTGAAGCTCTGACTGAGCCTTCCACTAGCACTAAACCAACTTCACCGAGGTCAGGGGATGAAAAATCAAACCTGCACTATCAGATAACATGGAAAGAGGCAGGGGATGGTGCAGATATGGCAAATCATGACAGCTTCTCCCCAGCCTGAGAGACACCACAAAGCCCCACAACCCAAGCAGCCATCAGGAGAGGGGATGTTCCTCCAGCATCTCTTCAGGGCAGGAGACAGGACTGATTGCAAAGCTTAATATCACAGAGTCCCTGTCAATACATCCGCCCCGGATGTCAGCAGATTAAACAAATATGGCCACACAGGTCTGCAGGTTAAATGGAAAGATGTTAAGTGACTCGGACTGCAGGCATGGGGTGGGTTTGCTCCTTTGAAATCTGTATGTTTAAATTTTACTTCCTCTCTCGTTAGCCTGATTTGAGACCACCACTGCAGTGCTATTTTCTCATTTGGCCAAATGCACATAGACCATTTTCAGAAACGGTTTTTGTCCTTGAGAACAGACACGCAGCATCTTTCATGGTACATGCAGCTCACAGAGATCACACACAGCTTTGGAAACACCTCAAACCAACAGGTTAAGAGCAGCCTAAGGAGCCAGGTCTCAGCAAAGGGTCATCCAGCACGGAGTCTGAGGACATCCAAAGATCACTGGGGACCATCAACAAAGCAGCAGGAATGTGGTCAAACCAAGAGTACTGACAAAACTAAAATCTCCATTATTGGGTTCTGTTGAGAAAAACTGAGACAAAGTTGAACTAAAATGCCTTCCTGATGATTTACGGCCAAAGCTGATATACTCTGGTCAGAGAAAAAAAGCAGTCTGCTCAAGATTTTAGCTCAGTTTTGTCCTTTGCTTAAAAAAATAAACTAGTGCCTGAATGCAAATAGTTGACAGTGAAAGAAGGTTGATCACCTTCAGGCTCTCAAACTTGCAAAGGAGTCCCACAGAGCTACAGGATGCAAAAAGGCAAACTTGTTATTTTAGTGTTTAAAATAAATTAACCCAAATAATGACTCATTTTCTCCTTGCTTACTAAAAGATGATTATGCACATTAAAGTATTTTGTGAATCTGTAACAATAAAAGACTATGATGACATTTTAGAGAATGTGAGACAATTATCCTTCCCCCAAACCTCTCATTTAAAAAACAAGGACTTTTTCTCCAGAAAATCTTCCACCTGAAAAGGTAACCTTATGGTCAGCAGAAGGATGTGTGAAGGATACTGGAACAAGCACCTGTAAAAACACTGATAAAATGAGTGAGCTCAGGTACTTGAAAGTGAACACAGCAAAGGTCCAGGCCCCACAAAAGTGGGGGGCTGCCACCTGAAAGCACAACTCCTGCCAGGCAGCTTCTAGATCATGGTGCAGGAGGTGGTATCTCAGAATAGCGCTCAGTCAAAAGAAAATTATATCCAAGGTGCCTGATTAGCAAAGACACTAACAGAGATGTGCCTTTCCTTCCTGAATGAAACAAGTCAGCAACGACCACCAGTTGTGCTAAGAAAAAGGATTTCCTAAGAGCAAAGAAGCAGAAATATGGGAAAGCTCAATCCACACCTACACTGCGATGAAGTTTCTCAGTCATGGCTGAGGCATGGAAGGCACATATGAATCCAGTGTAAAAGCAGATGTAGGAAAGCAAAAATAGGATGGAAGTTCATACGACCAAATTGCAAAAGTGAAAAAGTCAAACCAGTACATTTTAACTCTGCTGGTATCTAGATCCAAGGCAGGTAACAGGGAAAACAAGTATTGATTTGGGCAAGTAAAGTGCAAAACACAAGATTAAAAGGAATTTTCCCTGAATAACATGAAAATCATGAATAAATAATCTGAATATATATGAAAAAATAATCTGAAATAATCAAAATGCATCAGATACAAGAAATCTAGAGATCTCAGTTTGTGTTTGGAGAGGCTGTTCAGGGGAAGAGAGGAGGATACCTGGTTTCATGGGTCACCCAGCACACTACAGACAAACTAAACTGGACACACTGTGTGGAAGCTTCCAAAAATAAGAGCAAGGCCTTCAGCTCTTACCTCTTCAAAAAGAGAAGAAAGGACAAATGCCTCCCTGACCTGCAAGAAGTACTCTGGGAGCTGGAAGAGGCAGGCACCATATGAGGAGATACCAGTGAGACTCAGAGCTGGGGGAAATCACAGAGTAAAATAACCATTTAAGAGCAGCTGCTCCTCAGACAGAGTGGCAGCTCTTCCCTACCTGCAGGACTTTGCCACATCTGTGTACAGCAGCAACAGCTGCTGCCTTTGTCAGGGAAAGGGGATGCTGGAGTGCAGGAACACCAGAGAATGTGCTAGCAACAGCTCCTTGCCACCCTGCCCCATGTTCAACCATTTCTCCATCAGCTCTCAGCTTGCTGGAATTGAAAGCATAGCTCTTGCATCACACTGTAACTGAACAGATATGGATTTTTACACAGTCTTCTTTATATAACATTAAAGAGTGTATTTCTGGAATGCTTATGGCATATCCATTCTAGCAATGAGACTGGAAGATAAGCTATTTGCTCCTGCACTCATAGTAAGTCTAATTCATGGGAAAGCTGCTGCAACTTGGTATTTTGCCAGTCTTACACAATATGTCTTTGTAGCCCCAGACCCCCTCACGGACCAACAGCTGCCCAGAACCCCACAGCAGGGACCCTTACAGGGTTTGTGAATGGAGAACCAAACTTAGCTGACCTGCAAGCACAGCCCTGATGGACAGGTAGGTCTGCCCAGGGAAACACAAATTTCGGGGTAAAGGTTTCAGGAGGAGCTTTTCACTGGGCATGTTAAATGCGGAGGGATGGGAGGGGCTGCAGCCCCCATGCCTGCCTGCCTCTCCACCTCCTGGGGTGGCACAGCTGCGGGGGTTCCTGGCATTCAGACCATCATTTCCCAGCAGTTCCCGGGCTAATGAGCCTTAGACAAAAGATTCAGCTGCCCAAAGGCTGGTGGCTAAAACGGAGCCATAAGCAGCCTAAATACTCACCAGGCTCCTTTTATAGTCAGCAGAGATTGAGTAAATATAGTCAGGGGAATTCAGGGAGTGATTCATCTTGACCCAGACAGAAGTGTCCAAAAGCATGTACAAAAAGCAAATTGCTTGCCAAGAGGGCAGGCCAGCAGAAATGATGCTTGTCCTCACAGCCTCTGCGTAACTTGTGTTGCATAAAGATGTAATTATGTTTCTTCCCAGACTTCTGTTTAATTTTGCAAAGAGGGCCCCAGCAGTTAAATTGAGAAAAACAGAGGAAGGGGATCAGACCTCACCCTTCACACTCAGGCAGCATTCTCAACTTGGAAAATGTAGACTGAACACACCTCAGCATACAGACTCTGCAGACAGTGTACACACAGGGCTCTGCCCTGCTGACAGAACTCTGAAACTGCACCAGGGTACTGGGTAAGGTCTAGGAAGCTATGGCACAGACAGGCATCACTTCAGTTTTTTAGGAAGCGCAAAATAATGTAGGAAAAAAAAAAAAGGAGTGGGATATCACAGAATCATTAAGGATGGAAAAGCCCTCTAAAATGTATAGAGTCCAACCATTAACCCAGAACCACCACAGTCACCACTAAACCATGTCCTTAATGCCACATAGACACAATTTTTAAACTCTTTACAGTGATGTAGATTCCACTGCTTCCCTGGGCAGCCTGTTCCAATGACTGACCACCCTTCCAGCGAAAAAATTTTTCCTAATATGCAATCTAAACCTCCTCTATCCATCTCCTTTTGTCCTGTCACATGTTACCTGGGAGAAAAGTCAGACCCCTACCTTTATACAACCTTCTTTCAGGTAATTTTAGAGTGCAGTAAGATCCTCCTCCATCTCCTCCAGACTCAACACTCCCAGCTCCCTCGGCTGCTCCTCATCAGACTCGTGCTCCAGACCCTTCCCCAGCTCCGCTGCCCTTCTCTGGACATGCTCCAGCCCCTCAATGTCTTTCTTTTAGGGAGGGGCCCAGAACTGAACACAGCACTCGAGGTGTGGCCTCACCAGTGCCCAGTACAGGGGACAATCCCTGCCCTGGTCCTGCTGGCCACACTATTGCTGACCCAGGCCAGGATGCCATTGGCCTTCTTGGCCTCCTGGATACAGGCTGACTCATGTTCAGCTGCTGTTGACCAGCATGTCCAGGTCCTTTTCTGCCAGGCAGCTTTCCAGCCACTCAAATTCTGAAACAGAATTTTCCCCATCAGAATCTATTGCCAGGTTGTTTTTTTTTTAAATTTCTTTCTTTATTGAGCATATCTAGCTCTAGTGGAAGACACATTTAGATTTGGCCATGAAGACTGCAGCCCATCTCACTTTACAGTGTGCCTTGGGTATGCTGGCAAAGATAAGAGGGGATTTTTTACGTAGGATCACAAATGCTGCCTGAAAAACCTGCTAGAAGAGCCCTTTGTCTCTCTCCACTGGTGAAGCCCAGCACTGGCTTCACCCAAGAAGAGCCATCACTCACACCACCTCTCCAACTCTCCTCCAGGTAAGCGGCAGGGGAAAAAAGGGGCTTTTCCAACCTCACTACACGAACACAAAGAGAGTAGAAAAACACTCATAAAAGTTAAGATCAGGGAGAGAAATGAGTAAGAGGTGAAGCAGCCAAGGAGTGACTAAGAACTACTTTACAAATAATCAGGCTGAAGCTGCTGGACATGGAGACGGGGGCCCAGGCCACCTGTAAGTCCTCAAAACCGTGCCCTTTTGAGGTCCTTCAGCTATGCAAAGGCGTAGGCTGAGCATCCTCTGCAGAAATTGAAGCAGGGAGGTGTAGAAATAGAAGGAATAAGGCTGGGAGCCAAACTGGGGTGTAGAAGGAGGGAGGATAAGGCACTTTGCTACACATCAAGTTAGGAATGTGGCTCACAAGGCCTGTTGTTTGGGTTTAGAGTTGCACAAGAAGTTACGAACCTCCAAAGAAATGCCAACAAAACACGCAATATGTAAATAACTAGCAGTTGTGTTACCACAGAATGCCCAGCTAAGAGGGGGCTCACTTGAGCTAGCAGCTCTGCAAGGAGAAAAGAAAACACAGTCTCTTCACCAAAGGTGCAACAGTTGAGGACATTTTCCATTACTCAAAAGAAAAAAAAAAACCACACCAAAAACCACCAAACAAACAGGAAAGAAAAGGAAAAGAAATAGACAAAAAAAGTGCTTGTCAATAAATATGAACTAGCCACAGCACGGTTGTGGTGAGTAACAGTGGAGACTGTGCAGATCAAAGCTCAGCTTCAAGTTGGAAAAGCAATGTCCCCATCTTCAAGGCACAGAGGAGATGGCAGGGTACAAGGAGCTCCTGTTGCTGGACTAATATTTGAAAACAAATTATGTCACTTGAAAATACAAGCTCTATGTGCTTCACCAAGAAGAACAACAGCTACAAACACAATTTAAATGCTTTTCTTCTCCCTGTTTTTTGTTGCCCAGTGTATGTAGAAAAAGGAGTGAGGCCAGCTGACAAGGACAAGAACCCCGTGTCCAGACATTGTATTCATGCTCACAGAGAAAAATCTTTACCAAACCTTTCCACTTTCCAGACCCAGTCTTACAACTGGCTAACACCAGTCTTTGGGAAGTCATACTCACTTTTAAAAAAAAAAAAAAAAGTAATAAAAATGAACTAGTTTTGGTTTTTTTTCTACCCATCTCCCGTAAACATCCAAATTACTTCCTCTAACAGATAGAACTGCTTCAACACAATTAATAGTGGGTTTCAGTCGCATGTGGTACTATCTGTGTAGGTGGGAAGAGTTCAGCAAAAGGTGGCAATGTCATGCCCAGCCTGCCTGAGGTATGGAAAGCTATACATCCCTGAAAAGCCCTAAGGTGGCTTCCCTTTGCTCAGCTGAATCAGCATGCAAATTTCACTTAGATGAATGAGGAAACGGCACAGGCAGGGTGTATCACTTCAGATTTCGGCATGGAATGACACCTGGATAAAGCCATCCTGGATTAGTCTGCACCAGGCAGATTGCAGCACGGATACCTTGCATGATGGGATGCTGATATTTGCATACTGCACAGAAAGCCAGCTAGTGCCCTGTTTGCACAGGAGGTGGAAGGAATAATCCTGCCGCACTTTGCAAATTACATTCCTTATCCTAACTAAAGAGGAAGAGTGAAGCCTCACACTAATATTATTATTAGGTTCTTGGATCCACTCACTTGAAAAATAAAACAGTTTCACCAGAAGATACACATTCACTGTGCTGGTCACTCATTTGCAATCCTGTTTCCCCACCACGAATAACCACTTTGTGCTTGCCGGGCTGTGTTATCTCCACAGTAATACACATATATGCTAATACAACTGCAAAGGCATGGCAGGTGAGCATCCCAAATCCTCCTGTTAAATGAATGGAATACAAAAGAGATATCTGAGAAATAAAACATGTTTAAAAAACACCAAGAGTTGGGCAGAAATGAAGTGTTTGGTCGTATCAAAAACATAATTTCCCGAATGTCCAGGTTCATTCCAACACAGACACTGAGCAAAACTGATCACTGACTTCGACACAGGGATGTGTCAAAAAGCAGAAGATAGCCACAATGTTCTGCACATGCAAGAAACTCTATTTATTATTTTATTATTATTTTAATGCAGAAGCAGTTGTCCCAGTGCTTATTATGTGGCTGAATGAGCTGAAGTGAGACTCCCCAGGCAGCTGCTGACATAATGAATGATTGTGTGGTGAAGCCCAGAATGTGAATGATGAAGAATTTTGAAAGGCTCTGGAATTTGTGAATAACAAAAGTAGCTACAGTCCCCAAAATCTCACCATTTGTTCTCAGCAACAAAGGAGGACTCAAAGGCCTTTGTTTAACAAAATGATTCCAAAACAGGATACGAAAGGAATTAGGGGTTATCTCTACTGGCATAATACAGCAAGCAAATTGTGTCCCCAAGTAGGAAGAGTTATGAATGTGTTCTGTCGAACATATTGTTAACTGAATTACTACGGTACTGTTTCTTTTATCCCTTTTCCAGTACTGTTACCGTGTTTCCTGTGTCAGTAATTCTCAAGGTCTTAAGGCCTTTCAACCCAGACTCTGCAAAAGGGGAGCTGCTTATTCCACAGGAGACTCTGGCCCTCCAATGTGCAAAGGGAAAACATCTGACCATACACCCCCCTTCCACTCAGGGTTTCCATCATGATGCCTTGGCATATCTCACTTCTCCACCAGTATTAAAAATAACCACAGTTCTGATTATCTTAAATAAATATTCCATTTGCATTTAGAAAAACCCCCAAGAATCACAACCCTATTAATGGTCTCCAGTATGGGACAAGAGCTTGATGGTGCAAAGCACTGGATGGGCATTAGAAAAAGGCAGCCACGCTCCAAAGCAGCTTCCTTTCCACTCGACAGGGAACAAGCATTCCAGTTTAGGAGCACTTACTGCGGGGATTACGTATGAGCTCAGTGAAAGACGATTGAACCTGATGAAGATTCATGCCACACTGACAAGTGCTATCCAAACAAATATAAATTCAATTAAAAGACTCTGTTGTGTGAGCAATAAACTGAGAAGTGTTCTGGATCAAGGAGTGGAAAGCCAACTCACCCGTGAAGGTTGTCAGGCATGAGAAATTAAGACAGCAGACACGAGCAATGCTGATGCTGAAACCAAAGGCAGGCACCATAAATCAGAAGGATGGCACTTCTGGGCAAGGGGAGGAGGGACCAACACCCACTGAGGGACAGATCCAGCTCTGCTGCCTCCTCCTCATGTTTGGGACCATCAGCTGAGGGGCTGCCAAGGGTTTAACCTCTTGCAGGCTCCACTGTCCACTGGATGAGCTCGCCAAAACCCTGGCCATGACACACACTTGTAGGGATAACATCGAGGACTCCTGCACAGGATGATTACACTGGTTATCTTTCCTTGCATTTAGGCATTCATTTTATTAAACCATGCACTTCCTGCTGCAGTAGTCAAAGTCAATAGTACCTGTGGTGTCTCTTCTGCCAATCACTATAATGCTGTAGCTGCAAGCAGTGCAATAAAACCTGCTTGTGGTACCCTGACTGCCTCCAGTCAATGTGAATTTGGCAATCCTTTCAAAGGAGCCAGGCTTTCACCTTGGGATGCTACTCAGACCTGTAACAAAATGTCGCCCTGACATTAATTTCTACAGGTGCCTCATCAGCTCATCCTGTCTCTACTCAGAAACACTGACTAGAAAACAATAAAAATGCAGCAGAAACCTATGGCTAAAGAGCATCTTCAGTTCCTGGCCTCCTTCAGTTCCCTGGGCAGTACTCAGAGAACAAGAGGGACTCATCAGCATATGTTTAGAGAGACTTCAGTGCACCTCTGCTGACACTGGGTGCTCGGTATTGCTGAAAATTACTTTTTTAATGAATGATGAAATTAGCACTAAATATTCCAGTTCCAGGAGCTGCACCAGAATTTAAAAAAAAAAATTAAACCATGTGATTCATGGTAAACAAGATAACAAGATATGACAGTCACATTGAGAAGTTGCCTAGAGAACATAAGGTAAAGAAAATTTGCTATCAAATTGTCATGCCCAACATGAAATAAAGCCCCTACAAAACAATGCAGGGCTGAAGAGGCTGGAGATGTATGTTTTGCGAGTAGTGACATCTCCTGAAATACGGTTTAACACCTGTTATTAATCCTGCTGCCTTGGCACATTTACACCATTACTTCTTCCGGCTCAGCTACAAATCCAAAGGATCACACCTGAGCCTGGCATTAACCCATGGAAGCACCACAGTCAAAGTTCACCCATCCTGCACACTCAAAGGGAAGCCTGCTATCTAACTCCCTTCTGTTTAAGAAAACTCCTAATTCCAGTCCCAGATCTATCATCCCTCCCTGTCAACCCCACTCAAGCCTTTTGCCTTCACCAATGGTAATTTATGGATAAAGATATATGGCGTGGCAGTGACTGTATTTTAGCTGCTGATTTCCGTTGCTCTTAATGTATTAAGCCTCCAAAAAGGAAGTGGAGAAACAAAGTTTTCACTATTTGCTTTCTAAAACTGCCAGAATGGTAAATAAGCATACCAGAAATACTGAAAATACAAGAACCTGACAGAAAGTAGACCACTAAAACACGGGAGAAGATGCCCCCAAACAGAGCTGCTCCTCCCAGCTCAAAATTCTCAATTTATTACTGACTTTTTGCACTGCGCATCACTTTCTCCACACCACCTCTTGCCATCCACCAAAATTTAGCAGAGATTTCAATGTGCTGGAGCACAAACATCTCTCCACTTGGTTCTGCCACGTCTAAAACAAAGACCCTAAGAGCTCATCCAACGTGAGTGTTGCAACCTTCAAACCATGACTGCCTTCGAAGCCCTGACATCCTCCAAAGAGATGTGGCATAGGAAGAAAGCAGTGGAGCCACACGCTCTTGGAAAGAGGGTCTGCTCTTACCATGTCAGCACCGTCAGCATCCCATCTGCACAGTGACACCAACAAGAAGCTGGAGTGCCCGTCCCAAAGAGCATCCCACCAACGAGACACAGAGGAAGGTAACAGAGCCAGCAGCAGCTTGGGGAAAATCAAGCAGAGTTGGGTGCTGGTGACAGCAGTGCATCCTTAGGCATGAATGCTTATTTGCTTCTTCACCCAGCATCACCCTGCCAACATACAAAAACTGGGTTTAGCCCTCGAATTTTTCAGCTGCTTCTGATCTCAGTGAACATTAATGTGTGGACAATAGGCTTAGCCCCTATGTCCCCACTGCTGTGCCCTACAAATGACCTTTAACTGGCAAAGGACACAATGGGAGACAAGGGCCGATTCAGAACTGCTCCTGCCGACCATGTCACTTCTTATTTACACTTGCCAAAGCACAAGCACCACTTCTCTGGGGACAAAAAAGAAAAGAAAAAAACCAACAAAACTTATGAATTTACTTTGTTGGGGCTCCATAGGAAGATGTGAAAAATTTGGGCACAATGAAGCTCCAGTTGATCTTGGTACTGCAGCGTGCAAGCACAACACCCACAGGGCAGAGGGGGAAAGAGATGCTCAGCATGAAGGAATACCCTGGCATATGATTTTGTATCTCCCAAGATATCTGAGGATGGTGTTTTTACCTTATGCAATAGGAGTCTATTAAATTTTGTGTTGCAAATTTGAACTCTCCCAGTAGTCTTCAGGAGCACTAAAAAAAAAAGGAAAATCTCACTGGTTTTCCACTCTCTCTTCTCAAATTTTACAGCAAAATAAAAAACAACAACAAAATGAGCTCTGCACCCAAATGAAAACAGTTGACTCTACTGCACTTCCTTGTCTTGGAAGTCCTATTCCCCAAGCTCCCTGGTCCTTTCTAGCTCTATTCCCCTGCCATCTCTAGACACCTTCCCTCTCCTCCCTCCATATTTCATGCTGAAGATATTCCACTCAATTTAATAAAGATGGAGAGCCAGCTAAGTGGGGGCTGTGCATAATCCAACTTCTGTACTCTGTGACTGCATCTCCTTTAGAACAGCCATAGGCTAAATGAGTAAAAAGGAGCAATTTTCCCTCTGGGAGACGCAGCACCTTTCCCATGGCTCAATCACCATTTTATTACGCTGGTTGCACAACACATTTTGAGGTTTGGAGCACGCGCTGAAAAACTGCAACATTTGCTCATACATAAAACTTTCCCAGAAGTAGTACAATACTAAATTAGCTATTATTTCTTCAAGTGGGTTGTTTTTCTTTTCTGCTGATGATTTTTATGCTCGTGGTGCACATTAAAGGTAGCCTCACCAGACAGGTATAGTGCATTAGAATGGAAATGTCAATATGGTGAAACAGTCACGTTAAACAACGTTATTATGTGTATTTATACTCCAGGAGGCAATGACCACAAGATGCAATGCAACAGCAACTTTATCTGCCCATTAATAAAAACTTGTACTTGTAGCACGTCAGGTGTCATGGTAATGTACTGCCTAAGACCCATTACTGGCAACAGGAATGGTCATTTATGAAAATGTTATATTTGGAACTATGTGTTATAGTTACACAGGAGGTCAAGAAGACAAATTCTGGAAATAATTTTGCCTTAAAAAGTGAATGTTTAAAGTCGCTCATCTCGTACAAATACACTGCTTAGTGCTTCTTAAATTTTCAAGATTCTTACCATAATGACGCCTCAGCTATGCACACTTGGGACTCTAAAACTTCAAAATGATCAAGTGAACATTCCTTCCCTGCATGTCATCTCAAGCACCCACCAAAGGAGGTCAGCCTGGAGCCCACAGTGGTGTCAATCCATGCACAGCTCCAAGGTAAAGAGCATTAGATAAATTGCCCAGAACAGCACAATCATTATTTCACTTGTATCTGACCTAAATACCTGCATTTCTAGACTATTTTCTCCCTGGATACAAATTCTTCCTGCTTAAGATATTAAAAAGCAGACTTCTATAACTCAACCTTTGTTATCTGAGCTTAAAATGTGGGGAATTACAATTATGTTCAACAGACAAAAACTCCCCTCAAACCACAGCCTAGAATAATCGAGTTTAAATGAGAAATGCCACAACCTTTCTGATCTCCAAAGCAGGGAAGAGTTTATTTAAGCCACCACCAGTACCCACTAGCTCTGCCACCACAAGGATGGGAAAAAAATACAGCGCCATTTCCCAGGTGGCCCTGAAAACAGAAGTCCTTGCTCAGTGCCAAGGTTGCTGCTTGGAGCTGGTACAGCAGCAATGACCTTAAAATCTTGTTCCTTTGATCTTCCTTTACCAAGATTGCTCACCCACACAGCACCATGAGGCAGCAATTACGCCAACTTGCCCAGGGAACAAGCTTCCTCTGTCCCTCACCTCCTCCCTTATCCTTCTGGATCATGGGATAGAGTTTCATGCATACCCTAAATATCAGCAAAGCTGTTTTCCCAGCAAAGGGAGGAGGTTATCAACAAGCTTCACTGGCAGGTTCTGCCCAACAGTTCAGCATGATTCAGATCATAGCGTTTCCCTCCTATGCCTCCATAATATCCTCCTTTTCTCATGGACTGTGTGGGCTGCTGAAATCTCAATGACCTATTCATCTTGTCCACATGTAGGAACAAACATATCTAAAGGAAAACATAAAATTATTTTACTGCAAGGCTGTGTGAAGAGATCCAAATAGGACCTCTATTCTACAAGGAGACTTGAGTCCAGCGTAAGTGGCTTTTCACTTACTTCCATGAGCAACACAAACAAAAAACCATCATGCTGCTAGGAAACCCCTGTCTTACATTTTCTTTTAGTATTAGTAAATGAATGGAATTTTAAAATAAAATTAAATTAAATTTTTAAAAAATCATCAGATCCACCAGGTAGAACATTTAACTGGGAGATAAAATTCTCCAAGAACTTTTTCACACACACAGACAACTACGAGAAGGAGTCTTAAGGAAGGGAGGCTCAGGGATGTGAACATCACTTTCTGGCCTGTGCAACAGAAAAAAAGCTTCCTAGAAAGCCAAGGGGACTGAAAGCCAGTGAGGGGAAGGTGGCAGCATTTTTAAGTGTTCTATGAGCCCTTGAGGAAGGGTAGACCAAGAGACTCCTACCTTCGTGTTTTTTCTCATGGTACCCCCAAGCTTTGGGAGTGGAACGAGCCCTCAATTTCTGCTCACCGAGCTCAAGTAATTATCCTATGAATTCTGCAGGTCTCTTGTATCACTTAGCAAGCACACTTTCCACCACCAGCACCACCTTACACTAATGTTACAACCACAGACACAATTTCCATGGCTGAGGGGGAGCATAGCCAAGTGGGAAGGGAGCCAGGGCACCTGCATGACTCGGCATATCACCTTGCCCCAGCTCCACACCTGTAAGACAATGGAACAGGAAGATTTCCATGTCAAAAATCCGTAGGGTGATCAGCTGTGACAGCAAAGAGGGTCAAAATATACAAGCAGACAATAAAAGGCTCCTCCTATATCCAGGGATGCTCAAATTTCTATTTCAGAATACTTGTACTTCCTCATCAGTTGCAAGTTAAATTTTCTGTTGACACTTCATGAGCGATGTCAGGCCGTTTAGAAACATGAATTAAACACTGAAGTAAAATTAATAAATAATTATTATTATAAATTATAAATTATCAGACATTTTGACAGCTATCATACAACTGCTACTAAATGAGAACAAACCCATCCCTAAAAATTAGCCAAGACACAGACAAGCAACGAGCAGCTGTTCATGTTTCCATTTTGAGCAATGAACAAGTTTTAACAGGGTTTGTCTGACAGAACCATCATCATCTACTACGTGAAAGTGAAGCAGCTTCAAACCTGATACATGCCAAAATTCAGACATCCAGCTCTCTTCACAGTAAACTAGACAGTAATAAGAACAGGACCAACTGATCCTCAAATTACTCACAAAAGAGGACTGTATTTAAAGTGAAGAGCTGTACTACTTCTTAGTAAGGAAAACTACAAGTTGAATTGCATCACTTATACACCAAGATAGCTGGATAAATGCAAAACATATGAAAATATTGCACTTCATTTGATTGTGGAGACAAATAAGAAATGTCTACCTGCACAGCAAGCATCTTTTTACAGATTGCTTTAGCACCATCCTGATGATGCATCACACATAAGTTTAGAAAACTACAGACCTAAGCAAAGATTTACTGTATCAGCACTTGGGGAGTAGAGTGCCATGAAAGTTGAACAGCAAAAATGAAAAGCCACTTTGGTGCACGCATCCCTGTCTCCAAATTGAGCAGGAAGCACAGCTGGGCATCTGCCAGGGCCACCAACTCCTCCATACACCCAGACAGAATAATGACAGCCAGAAGAATCTTTGGAAAGGTCAAAAGCAACCTCACTCAATAAAGCTCATGCCGCTACAGGCAAGGTACCAGTACATCAAAACGAAGATTGATTCAAAATTCTCCCTGCTGTAGAAAGCTGGGTGATACTTTCTGAGACAAGATACTGAACTCAGCTAAAACCATACCCAATCCCAGCTCAGGAAAGATCTCAGGTCCATGCTCAGATGGAGAGTTTACAGTAGGAAAATAAGAACTGAAGGCAGTACCCGAGGGACACATTATCCTTGGCTCCCAGGGCAACACAGATGATGTGAACTCAGCACCCACCTTAGCAATAAACGCAATAACCACCCTCGGGAATTCACTCCAGCTTGGGACCAATTCACGCCGGAACAGGCATCTGCTCTGTTTTCTAAATCCAGCATGTAATTCAGCTTCTGCCAATACGGCTTCATTTTCATATTAAACTCAACGGCATTTTGCTACTTAAAAACATATTTATACTATCAATTGATATTTCATAGAAATCAAGATTGATGCCACCAGACAGTCTGGAATATAAACCAGAAATGCTATAAAAATCGCTCATCGAACAATTACTTGAGACTTAGGAATAGTTAGGGAAGGAATCAGGAATCTCAGGGCAGCAGCAAACAGCCTCTCTGCAGAGATGTCTGCAGCATCCCACAGCAAAACATCAAGCCAGCAAATCCTTCCTAAATTAATCGTGGTTATTTCCAACTTCAGAGCCCCTTCTTTGGGGCTGGCAAGACTCCTTCCCCAAACTTCAAAGCTGCAAGACCTCAAAGATGCTTTATTGGGTTTACACTGGCCCGCAGACCTAATATATGGGGTTGATACTGGCCAGCAGCCCATGGATTCTCACACCTGGTGAACAGACTCCTGCAAAAGCTAGGCTTTGCTCCAGAAGCTGCAATCTTTACAACCATTTCAAAGTAAGTATTTAAGTCTCTGAAAGTTTTCCCCTTTGAAGAAACCTCATGCAGGGGCTGGAGAGGTCTGGAGGATCTCTTTAAATAAAGCTGGTGAGAGAGAGGGATAAGTGTGTATGTTTGTTTAGGAGGGTTATGTTACATCTTCTACACCACCCCGTATTTTATGCCAGGAAAATCTGTTCGGAAATGCTTCCAGAAAGAAGCAAAGAAAAGATTTTGAGTGGAGAAGAGCTAAATTTAGCAGGTGAATCCCTCAGCTTTTCTACAGCATCCCAAAGCATGCTAGCTGGCAGCAGTATTCAGAAAACAAACCCTTAATTCCAATATTTAAGGTCTAACGATTGTTTAAATACTCCTAGAACTAAAACAGGCTCCCTAGGTTGAATTTTTTTTCACTTTTTTTTCAGCTTGTTCCAGCATTTATTATTATAGATTTCTTTTAATCGCAAACCACCAGGAAATTTCAGATCCCCTCTGGATGCACCACAGGAAGTCAAGGGCAGTATCTCATCTATGCACCTCTATCCCAGGAAAGCAATGCTTCAGAAATATTTTTACAGGCACTCAGAACCTTCTAGTAAGTTTAAAATTGTTCTCACCCGGAGGCTGTGATTCAAGGTAGGAATCCAGGATAGGAACATGCCCAGCTTTAACCCTGGCTTAAGCTGTCCCAATGAACTGCAATGGTAGATTAATGGAAGTGGAAAATGGTAGTCACGCTCTGAACCACTACTTACTTACAGCAAGTACTCAGCCGTGAGTTTTTTTGAATGCTTTAACATTAGAGGCAGATTTTCTAAAGACTCATTTCCCATCCAGCCTATCTTTAATGGTTTTTCTGGCTGGACCCCATCAGCAGCAATGGAAGCTGGCAGAAAGCAGACACCAAAGGATAGATGATGATTGTTTAAGGGAAGAGTTATTTTCACCCAAACGTTAACTTTTCGGCAGAAAACATTCCTGCTATGAGGCACAGTCCTGCCTTTTGAAAGTGCATCCAGCATTTCTCCAAGGATACCCTTCTCAAACACACTGCTATGAGATTTACTGCTGCTCCTGCCCCAAATGTATGGGTTCGTGCAAATAAAAAATTTTAAAAATGAAAAAAAAAAAAAAAGAAAGAAACCACCACAAACAAAAAATATTTTTAAAAAGGGATAGAAAACATGTGTGTCAAGATCACAGCTTCACCTGAAAATGAAATCAAAGATTTTTCTGCATGCAAGGCTTTACAGACACATACCTTGACCTGGACAGTCAGCAGTCGCCAAGCTGGAGGCGGGATCAGCCTTTCCCAGCAAGCAGGATGCAACCAACCCTGCAGAAGAGCCTTGGATCACTCTGAGTGTGAATTTATTCTGAAAGTCAGATAAGAACTGATCTGCCTGCTTGCCTGAAGAGTGATAATACATGCTGTATTAACTGCAGAATGCTTTTCTTCTCCTCAGTCTTTGTAATTAAGATTTCTGTATTACTTTAGGGAAACACAGCTTCTTGTGTATTGCCTTACTTTCAGAAACATGAAGGGCCTCCATGGTTTCTACTATGAAACAGAAAAGGCAATGAAAAATGATCCTGGGCCAAAGGAAGTGGACTTTAAGTTCTACATAGGAAACCTGCAATCATTTCAGATTATCAGCAGCACCTAAGCAACTTAGTAAAACAAATTCCCACAGTTTCCATTGGTGGGTCTGCCTCTAAAACTGCTAAATACCATTTTCATAAGTCCTTCATTGACATCTGCACACAAATCCCACTGACTTGTAAAGTGCCCTAAGTGCTACCAGAAAGAATTTTAAAAGGTGTTTAGGCTCCTATTTCATCCTGAAATCAACAAGAATTAGCCACAGACCTTCAAAAAATACTCCCCAAGGGCAACGAACAATTAAACTTTCATGTTATTTAAAGGAGATTTTTTTAAAGTTCATTAATTACTGGTCGTTTCAGTTGCTATCCTTTAATGGATAAGGGAAAAAAAAAAGGAGAGATGGAAATAATAATAATGATGATGATGAAAAAAAAAACAGGGAAAAACCACATTTTCTCTTTTTCTAGCAATGCTTTTCTTTGCATTACTGACTTTCCAAATGACAATGAAAGTGCAGAACCTGGAAGCAGAAAGTAAAGGTAAGTCAGTAGAAAGGTTTAAAAAGCTCATTAATACCCTGAGCAAAATATCTACATTTATAATTTCTGCCAACTTCTTCACTGGCATATTCCGGGGTTTCCTCACTCAGTCTCATCACCATAGAAACCCACAAGTACTCCCATTGAAACATATTTCGTAGAAGGAAAGGAAACACTGATTTCAGAAGAGGTTGGGTGATTTTTTGAGATAAAAAGAAAGATACCTATGCAAGAATTCGCCATCACAAGTAGTGTTTAAATGGGGGATATTGTCTTTGACTAAGAGGATTTGAGTACCTGGCTGGGCAGCACAACCTCAATGGTACGCTCTGTGATTCAGACAGGGCTGGAAATCAGCGTATGGCATCTACTGAGTGTTTCCCAACCTTCAGGACTGTCTGCAAATCCTGCCTAACAACTGGCTGCAGCAACAAATGAATACCTCAATAACTCGTAAGATAAAGTCTTTCAGCTCCTGGAAAACTGGTTGGGTGATTGTGATGCAAACCATCACCGACCGCGGCAGTAAATACGGCGGGGAAGGGGTAGGAGGTGGAGGGCTTTGTCCGTCTCTAAAACGGGACGCATTCCTGGCTAAATGCTTGCCCTGTGGATATGCAGGGAGATGAATAAAGTCAACAGCCCAGAAAAGCTCGGCTGGCTCAGGCCAGCACCCAGGAGCATCACCCTTGAGTAAACTTGGGAATGGAATGCCCGGCCTCCTTAGGCTCCGTGCAACGGAGAAGATGGAAAACTACCTCCTCTCCAAGGAATGACTGTGGATTTTTAAGTCCAACGTTTTAAAATGCAGTGATATCAGCAGTGAAAGCATGAAATAGTTTACTGAACCAGCTATAAACTTCTCTCCACAGAAAACACAAAATAGGAAGATTTTCCATAAATACTCTGCGTGGAAAAATTAACAACCAAAGCTATTTTGGAGAAAATGAAAACTGTGTTTTACTGCAAACATTTCTGATTAAACAATTTACTCAAAAAGCCTATTTTATGATAAAACAAAACTTAAAAACCCTGACATTATTGCAAAACATATGTCTTCTGAAAAGATATTAAAAGCTAGGTAGTAAACTTGTGCCCCATTTTATTCCTTTTAAGGTTAAACAACCTTTTTCTTTTAAGAGTAAATTGAGACTCGAAGTCCAAAATTACTGCTTTTAGAATGCGAAGAGTACAGTAGTTTCAGATCACAGTCCCTGTACCAATTTGTTCAGAATATTATTTTTGACTCTAAACACACAGTTTTCAAAACTACAAACACAGAATATTTTTATGTATTCATGCTCTGTACTCGGCAAGATCACAGCTCATGCAGAAGGACCAGTTTGGGAAGAGGGAAAGGCAGCATGTTTTGCTGTGTTAAACTGAAAAGGAGGAAGAGAATTTGCCTCAGTCAGGATTTGCTGCCTGCTCAGAGCCCTGCTCCCAGTTAGCAAGGGATATTGCTTCATTTCTTGTTTCACTTCCACCACATGAAGGTGTTTTTAAAAAGAGTATGTAGTGATAGGATAAGCGGGAATGGCTTCAAGCTGAAAGAGGGTAGATTTAGATTAGACATCAGGAAAAAATTCCTTACTGTGAGGGTGGTGAGGCACTGGCACAAGTTGCCCAGAGAAGTGGTAGATGCTCCTCCCTGGAAGCGTTCAAGGCCAGGTTGGATGTGGCTTTAATTAACCTGGTCTACTGGAAAGTGTCCCTGCCCATGGGAGGGGGAATGGAACTAGATGATCTTTATTGTCCCTTCTAAACCAAACCATTCTATGATACTCAACTTTTCTGGCTTCTTGTGTCCACACACCTTTGGTATGTTTTTTTCTTTATAAAGACAAGTGGCTTTCTCCCTATTTCTCCTCTGCTTTAAGACATTCTTCTGAAGGAAACAGTAAACTTCAAACAGCTGGACCACCACCCAAGAATGTGCAAATGCTACCCAGTGCAAGACCATGTGGGTTAATTACAAGATGGCAACCGAGCCATTCATTTGCCAACATTTATATGCAAAACACCAAACTGTGAGGTGTACAAAATTTCTGGGCCAAGAGCTTCACATCATCTTCTCTGCTGACCCATGCAAAGCACTGCTGGTGTGCAGAATGCAATGACTTTCCATCATGCAACACATGAGCCTCTGGGCCAGTATGTATGGATAGGCCAAGTGGCTTTATGGTTAATGCCCTACCCAGGGGCATTTAAATGCAGGGAAAGCATTGTTCTGTGCTTGTCAGCTGGGAACAGGAAGGATGAGTAAAAGCCTTTTTGGCAGGGCAAGGAGGCATCAGCCCCACAACTACTCGAGGAGGTCTCTGAGGCATTGCCCCTACTACAGACCAGTGAACGCACATTTAGAGAGCCACTGCCTTACTAAAGCCACCTGCAGTGCCAGCCTGGGTGGAGAACACCAGGCATTCCTCCCTCTGGAGGAACTCTCCATCCGTGCATCCCCACTCATGCTCTTTGGAAAGGCAACCCCAGCTCATGGCCGCACCAGCAAGGAGCAAGCAGGCAACTCACCTCTCACAAAGAAAGAAATCTGATCATCCTCAGTAATTTCCTTAGGATAGATTGCAGCAGAAGCCTAGAGCAAAATTAACTGGATGTTCTGTCAAAGCCATTAGACGAGGACCGAACTCAAAGAAAATTATGTTCACTGATGCCTTCATATTTACTTTAGAATGCAGTCATTTTGACGGGTTCATGAGGTAGAAGATCTCATTTTATGAAGGTCTTCAGGGACAAAAGGAGCAGAAATATAACATGCTGCTGTCTCAGTCAGCAAAATGATCACAAAATTACTTTACAACTGACTTTCAAAACTACAAATCCAGTTATTTTGAGTAATTTCAGCCTTTTAAAAAAGATACATGGTGCTTCAGGTTGACCAAAAAAGCAACAAACTCTATAAGTATGATTGGGACAATTTTCCTTCCTTGTAAAATGATGTTTTTGCACATAACAACCTTCATCTCCTTCACTTCAAGTGCAACTTAAGGAGCACAGCCTACCAACCAGACAATGGAGCACAGACTTCATTTGCAGTCGAGTAACCAATCTCCCCAAAACCTTGTTAAGATTCACTGGGTACCAACCTAGGGTCTCCTTCACCTCTTTATTGTTTCTACCCAGAATGAGCAAAACATCTAAATTTCCAAAACTTTCAATCCCTCACATGTAATTACTTGCCTGCTTGGCACCGAAGACACGCACCAGCCTCTTTTTCAGGGCAACATCAGCACCAGTGTGCAGCATACGTGATTTTCTGTGCTCTTTTGACAAAGAACCTTGCCAGCAATGCCAGGAGGGAGCTTTGGAAAGGCTCATCCTCCCTGTGGCACCAATGCTACCCCAAAAGGTGTGCCAAACACACAAATGGGCTTACAGAAAGCTCGCAGGAGTAACTGCCTTGGATATAATCTTTCCTCTGCAAGTCCAGTACAGTACAATTAGAAAATAATTCCCTGGCTGCAATTACTTCATTCCCCAGCACTGAAATTACCACAGACCTCCAAGTCTTGTTTGCACGCAGGAGCTGTGCTAGGGAACAACAAAAACAATGCTGCCCCACGTAGAGACTTTCCACGCTGACTTTACTCCTGCACAAAAACTTGCTGTGAGCACAGCTGGGTGCACCCAGCAGCAGTGGTAAAAAGGAGAGAGCTGGGGGCTTTTTAAATACTTTCTGCCTATTTCCACTTGCAATACTTAAAAGGTGATGCCCTTAAAATAATAATTAAAAAAAAATAGAAGCCCACCTTTTTCCTTCATTTAAATTGATTAATTTCTTAACTTCTGCCTCCATCACATTTTAATTTCATTTTCTACTCTTTGCTTTTTCTGCAGCCATTTTTAAATAAATCCTTTGCTCTAATTTCAGCTACAAATACTAAATAAATAAATACAAACAACAACAAAGCCCCAGGAATTTAAGGAAAGGGAAACTAAGTAATTTAATTACTTTTAACCCCACTGTGCTTGCTAGAATAAGAAACACCCAACTAATGCAGTAAAAGCAATACTGCCTGACTGCTGAATGCAGTTAATGCATTACATCTCCAAGAAGAGCTGTTTTTTTGGTCTGTCCACAATACTTTCCCCTTCCTCAAGCCCTTTCAAGGGAAATCCTCCAGCACTACAAGCTGAAGATGCACCTCAGAAGGAGGTGGAGTGGCATTGCCTGGGGTCACCCGTGGCTTTGAGGGAAAGCCAGAGCCACCATCCAACCAGGGCCAGGAAGAGCTGAGGTGGAACAGAAGCTGAAGACCCCTGACCTGGCTGGGGTACGGACAGCAGAGGTGCTGCTGGTTGATGTCTGAGGCAAGCAGGAGCTATTTCTGCAAGTCCTAGCAAGCCCAGGAATTTCAACCCCTTCCCGGGAATCCATGTCACATGCTCCCAGCACTGCCCTGACGTCAAGGACAACCTGAATTAAACAGGGATGAAATAATTAGGCAAAACACATCTTGTAAAATTATCAAAGTACATCTGATATCTGAAGCACACAACGTTACAATAACTGCAACATCTGCATAACCTGTCAGAAGCAATAGAAATAAATGAACGTTTCTGTTATTAATGCTGAAGTTGTCTTTAAACCCATTAAAATCACCATAGCCTCAGATCCAGGGAGGAGAAAGGTGGCGCATGACATCTGTGCTGATTACACGAGGAATCTGGTCAAGCTGGTAAATACAGCCTTTCAAGCAGGCAGAGGGCTCTGAGAAAACTATTATTTCTGGACAAAAAGGAGGAGCAGGATAGGACTGCAACAAGAAGCTAAAAACAAATTAAGAAGGAAGGCAAGAAGGCAAGAAGGAAAGAAGGAAATTATTGATTCTGCATTTCCATTTTGAGAAAAACTAAATCCCTTCCCCTCACAAAAAAAAAAAAATCAGAAATCAGTTGTTTTAAAAAAATAAGTATGAATGTGGTTCACTATGAAGACATGAACTGGCAAAAAATAAATAATAAAAAGGAAACTCAAAGCAAATCTTGTGGTCAGATCAGAATACTTAGCTTTGTTGTAATTAAGATTGACTTTAATGGATAAACGTTGGTTTTGGCATCCTGTCTCTCGCCCAAAAGCACACACTTCAAATTTCTGACTAACATTAGCATTTCAAATTGCCCAGAAAGCGATACCATCTTAAGTTAGCACCCTGGGACCTGCAAAGCAAATAGGTAAACTTGGGGTTCCTACAGGAACGACAGCCTCCCTGGAAGAAAGAACTGCGTCCTGCTCTTGCTGGTTTTGCAGACATGTATACGCAATGCACCTCCCCAGGAACATAAAGAGTAATTTTACCACTCCAAGCTGAGGAAGTGGAAGGTATATATACTTTTGAGTGTATGTGTATTTATATGTATGTAGGTGTACATATAAATATAGGAGTACACACATGAATATATAATACTCAGATTTACACATATTTCATCTGCATCGAGTAGAGGCACTAAGGTGTCAAGTAAAGGTCCACCCTCACACCAGGACAGGTCCAGCCCAAGCATCCTGCCAGTGCTGAGGCAGGCTGGGACACTGCTGCTCTTCCCCGCTGAAGCGAGCACTGCAGGAGGCTCCTGCAGAGCACAGCAAATCCATTCTCCAAGCACCGCGTTTTGATGAATGCTGAACAACAGGGGAAAACGTGGCCAGCCAGGAGAGCAGAGCAGGCACAAGGATGATTTCAATAGCCCCTCTCTCCTGCCTTGAAGCCAAACACCGGCTCCAACGCTCCACACTGGGATCTGAGCTGACTCTCCAGTGCAGCAAAGCATCAGAAGTTGCTAACTACGAAACCTTCCCCTCCAGCAGAGGAGTCGAACACCGGTAATTCATCTCACCAGTAAAAGCACCCGAAAATAAATTAGGACTGGCTGCAGCCCCACGAGACTGCCAGAGCTACACCTGTCTGTAACGCAGACACACCCAGAGCTCCATATAGGATACACCTAAAGCTCTATATAGGACACACCTAAAGCTGAGCTCCTGCATGGTTGTTTATGAAACTGTGAAGGGCAAAAAAAGCCCAGCAGACCAGGTGTGAACCAAGAGGTATGCTTTCATTGCTGTGAATCTTCTCTCCTCCACAGACAGGAGTCTTGTTTCATACAAAATAAAATAAGGAGGGAGAGTAAGGGGCAAAAGAAGCTCTGCAGTGCCAAAAGCAACCCAAGTAACCCAGGTAACACAAGTAACCCAGCTTTGACATGTAAAAAATGTAATTTTTTTTCAGGGTTCTACTCTTTGCAGTGATTCACAGCACTGCTCCTTTCGCAGCCAGCAGCAGGCAGCTTGCTCACCAGCTCTCTCAAGCAAATTGGTTTGCTCCTAGGGGCAAAAGCAACTTCTCTTCTGAAGAAATCCCCAGGACTTAGCTTTTAAGGATTATTTTCTGTACTGGGACTGTTTATTATCTAAATAAATTTCAGGTGGCTACACATCCATCCTCCCTCTGATGACCTAACTGTATTTCCACCTGCAGCTAGGATGGTTTGGGGTGCACGTGTGGCAAACCAGCTTGACAAAAACAAGTAACCACCCAGCATTTTATAGTTAGCACTCCTGAACGTAGCTTGTGCCATTGCCAAGCTCTTCTTTTTAATAATGTATCCACCGTTTGATGCTGCGAAGATCTTCCAGAATGTAATTAAGTCCAGGGAAGTCCTGCAGGCAGCAGTAGGATGAAACTGATACAGTGCTATGTAAAGTCTACCATGTAGGTTATACAGTTGGTGGGTATATATAAATATATATATGCATATAACATCTTCATTCCTTTACACACCCATGCCTTCTCAACATATTATTAATAGCAGCGGAGCTTGGAGTGCTGCACACGTAGGAACACTGTTGATGTAACACTTTGCATGTTTATTCTCAATGGACATTTGTGATTAACTCTGCAGGGCATTTCTTTTGTATCTCTGTCGAGAAAATATTATTAAATGGAAATAACCCCCTTCTTGCAGGTGGCCTGCAGATTTTGTGTGCTGTTAAAAGATTAGTTACAAATCAATCTGGAAAACAGGGTAAGAAGGACAAGTTTTAATAGTTCAATGAGAGCTCTGATACAGCACAGTCCTTTTGAAGTTCTCCTCTTTTCTAAGGAGCTTGGTGACATCAGAGACCAGAGACTGAAAAATTACTCATAAAAATCTCACTGAATTCTGTGAAGTCTGTCACTCACCTATAACCTGGGTGGCAAAAGTATTTCATTTCTGTCAATTGCAGCCATGACCCTGGATACATATGAATGCTTCTCTGTATAACTGTTGATAAGAATTCTTGAGAAATTAGTTTACTGTGTCAGAATTTAATGGTCAAAATGTCATGCTACAAAGAATAAAATCACAATCCTCATCACCACTCAATGAGACCAGTGAAGCTGATTTACCGGTGTTTATACAAAAGTTGAGCACTAGCTTCTGATTAAAACTAAAATGGTAAGAAATGAGCTGAAATGTCAGCCACCATCCCACAGCTCATCTACAGCATCACAGATTAGAATTTTAAAATGAGATATAAAGACATATCTGCTTGCACACAGCATGAATATGGAAGGCATTCAGATACCAAATCAGCGTTCCCAGCCCTTCCTCCAAAATTCTGCAGCTTTTTCATTAGCAAGTAAATAAATATGTGCAAGAGCCACACTGTGCTCCAGCAATGAATAAATGACCCACAGCAACCCAGATAAACAAATCTACATGCATGTCTTTTCCTCCCTCCCCAAGACAGTTATTATACCCTCTTTCACTGACCCAATGAGAATAAATTCAAACTCCTACAACTTAACTGAAGGTAAACCATCACAGGGTTAGAAATGCCAGTTTTTGGCTGTGTGCCCTGATCCAGAGTGCCCAGCCCTGCCCACCGGGGCACCTACACCCAGCACAGCACCCCTCCTTTCCTTCCCCAAAGCTTAGCCAAGACAAGACACAGTCATGCTCCTTCCAAAGACAGCAAACCAGTCTCAGAGGTTCTAAAAAGCACTTGCAATGAAGGTTAGAATTCTTCAGCCAAAACGTGTTTGTCATGCATTTTTATTTATTTTTGGTATTCACCATTTCCTGGAAGTTTAATGGTCCCAGCACTGAGCTGCAATTGCTTCCCCTCTAAAGCCAATGGCAGCACATTTAATGATTTACTGTAATTTGAACTAAGCATGGCTCACAAACCATGCTGTAAATTTAATCCCTGTTTCACCTAAGAGACAAACTAAAGTTTGAAAGAAACTGCTCAGAACAAGGCAGACCTTTAAGCAGCTCTGCAGTTCACTAAATTTGGTTACTAGAAGAAGATTAAAGTGAGAATGAAAGGGATAAATAACTAAGTTAATCTCTATGAGCTTTCTGTGCAGTCAGTCCTGACTTCTTGCCCCGCCAACGGCATCTCAGGTGTTCAGTCCTTGAAAGTCACAAGGCAGCCCCCAGAAGACTAGGTGAGTGACTCACAGAGTAATACATGCTTAAAGACAAGAAGTTGGGGAGTCTTTCCACCTGTATTTGGGTGCCATCATTTTTAAGATTCATAATTAAAAGTTTGCCAGACAGTCACAAGGTGAAGCAGCCAGTGGGCTGAGATTCCCCTGGGACCACATAAATCTAAGTGATAGGGCTGATGAAAAAGAGTGTATATCGGAAGATGCACAATAAATATGATGATAAATTAGAAACTAGAAGGTTTTCACCAGGTGCAACAGCACAGTATGAAACAGTATTTCATAATTTGCAAATTCCTGCATGCAAACTTTATCCCAGCACAGCATGCATTTAAAGTATCAAAAGAGGGTGTAAAACAGGCTTCCAGAGACCTCTTTTCTTATGGTGGGTCTGTAAAGAATCAACATTAATGGGGTCCTGACTGGAGTTCAGATTCTGGGAATTAACACAGCACCAGTAAATAATAAAAGCCAGCACGAGAGAAAGAGAAATGTATGGCCTGTCACTGCATGGAAGGAAGAAAAAAAAAAATTAAAAAAAAATTAAACACTGCTTGCAGTACTATCTCTAAGAATAAAAGCATTCCTGCTGATAGAGCTGAGATCTGCTGGCTGTCAGACAAAGATGGGGACGCTCACTCTGATTTTTATCATTGCTCCTTGCACCACGATACTCAAGAGCGCTGGGCAGGGTTTTGGTCAGCATTGTAATAGATTCTAAATAAACACAGAGTGCAATAAATCTCCACCCACAGCACACCAGCACTGTCAGCAGTGGGGCTGGATGGCCAGACCTCAGCGGTGCACACTGGCAAAGCCTGGCTGCTCAGAAAGGCAGTGCCCAATACTCACTGCTGTCTTCAACCAGCTCGGCTCTCAGTGAAGCAAGTGTGACTCAGAGCCCAGTGTTGCCAAACTGGGACACCTCCTGTGAAACTGCTGCTTTGCCTACATTATTTTTAGCTTTCTAATTATACAGTTACCAAACATACCAGGAAGGCTGAGTGGGTCCCTCCTTAAGTGGGGGGAAAAAAAAAAAAAAGAAGTGGCATCAATATGAACTAATTGAGATGGTTTCAATAAAGCCAAAAAAAAAAAAAAGTGACTACCAGCATAGGAGGTGATAACACACCAAAACCCACGAGTCTGACAGAACAAAGAGATCTGCAAGAGCACTGTTCAGGTAGGCTAAACAACACTGAAAAACAAAGGCTGGATGCAAGACTCCTGGGGCCAACTCCCTGCAATTCTCCACCCAGAGAGAGCATAGAAGACCTGAAAATTAAACCATAACCTCTCCATATATCCTGGGGCAGGGGCTGACATTTCCAAGCACCTGGTGAGCTGTCAGCAGCCAGAAGAATTGGTATAATAGACTGTCTATCAGCAGTTAAGTTGCATCATAAGCTAGTAATAATATCCTATGATGGTGCCTTTTAATTTATTTTTAGTGCTGTAACACCCAACAGCCCAGGAAGAATACATTTCCAAATGGGTCTGCTGGCTCGCAACCTCATTGCATTTCTTCTCTAAAAGGGTTATAGGCTGCTGGCTTCAGGGTAAGGAGGACTGAATATTTACAGCATGGCAATTGCTGGGGATAGCCTGAGCCTCTAATCACTCTGACAGTGGATCCACCCTTTGTCATCACAACATGAAGCCTGATTGCTCTTTTCTTGCAAAGTTTAGCCACAAATTTTAAAAATATGGATATAGTGCAGTTCAGATGCCTTGTGTGAAGTCAAATCTAAGAGAAGGTTGCTGTCTGATTTTCAAATTTCTGCTGCAATGACTTATTTCAACTTCTACATGAAGCCTGACAAACAAACTGCTCGGATTAATGGCTGCAGTTTGCAACATATTCCCTTCCCCACTGTGGCATGAGTTCACAGACCAAGGCAGCCTCGAGTTCACACTACATAAAGTTATCCTTGTATCATTCAAAATCACAGAAAATCATTTAAGTGCTAAGCCATACAGTTTTTTTCCTTGAAGTTCTATCATATGAGTGAATTAAAAATTCACACACAATGCTGCTATCCTCTCTTCCTCAGGAGGCTCCTTCCAAAAATTGTGATTTTTATTGAAAACAAAAAAAAGTGAAAAAAAGGCAGTGCAGGCTACCTCTGGTCTGAGCTCCCTCTTCTCCCCACCAAAGCCCCATAGGCTCTCTCTTCACCTGGCTGTGATGTCCAAGCAACCTCTTTCTATCAGCTTTAGGACAGCTGGATTCACACATACCTATTTCCTCCCCAAGATTTTGTCAACAGGAAAGAATTTAAAAAAAAAGAAGCAGTTGTAGAAGGACTTGTCTTTGGAGCACAGGGCTGAAAGGCACAGCACATCACAGCATCCAGACAACACAGCAGTTCCTCCACATGTGCTCTCATCTTGCTCACCTGAAGCTCGTATTTCTTTTCTTTCTTTTTATTTCTCCTTCCACTTGAAGGTTACTATTTCTGCAGGCCATTGATGTGCAGTCAGAGAAAAGGACTTTACAACACCAAAAGAGAAAACCAGAGCTGGAAAAAAGGTCACACTATTACACGTCGGGAAGCTTGTTTGGTCCAGTTAGACCTTCTCTGACTGCAGGTGGTAATTTTACCTTTCCAGACAGCAGTTTACCTTAAAATAAAATAAAATGTAGCAGATGTCACCAGAAATTGCAAACTGTCAGAGCTCCCGTTCACACAGCCTCTGAAAGTAAAGGCTTATTGCACCACATGGCTGCCTGAATTTATTGATGCAAAGACATCACTGGCAGCATCCCTAACAAAAATGCCAGCTTGCATCCCACTGTCACACTAAAGTTATGGGCCATCTATTTCCAATAGCCAATTCAATGAAATAAGAACAATCTCTCGAGTAAACATGCATTCTGTTTCCAAATCCAACCACATTTAGTACTAGCTAGCTTCAAATGGGATGAAAAAGACACAGCTGCCATTCCTAAAAGCCATAAAACAGCTGAACTGGGGCCACTGGAAAGCTGGTGAGATTGCATCCTTCTACCTACTTTGCTGAACCAACTTTAAAGGCACTGGGTACACACTAACAACCAAATGTTTTGTGCCAGCTCTGCTCTTTCAGGATTAGTACAGGTATTAGATCTGTAATAGGAATCAAAGAATCACCAGACTGCATCTCCATGACATCTTCCATAGGCTCGTGTCTTCTCCCGAGGAATCAATGCTCAGACAAAGACACCACCGGTTAGTACTTGGCCCCCATCACCACCACCTGGGCAAGGGAGGCCAAAACACTATTAACAGGTCAGCAGAGATGAGCAGGATAGGAAAGCTGGCAGGAACTCTAAGGGAAAATACAGAAATACTGAGTGCACTTTAATGGCAATAAGAAGGATCTCAAGAGGACTGGCACAGGAAATCTGCTAAGCTTCTCTGTAGAGAGATTTCATCTTATTTCTTGAGCAGTCTATTTTAAGACAATTTCAGTGACCTTACTTAATAGAGATTATGCTGTGTTTCAATTAATTTTTACAGCATTATAATTAATATTTTGGTGTCTGCAGGAAAGCACGCTGAGCTGTGTAAAATCCACATGCGCGGCGAGATGACAAGTGCTGTTATCGAGGAGGAAGGAAGGAGATAAGAGCCCTCCAGCCTTGCCTGGCAGGGCAGAGCAGCACCCCTCCAGATGACTGCTCCTGCGAGGGCCCAGAGCACGGAAACACGGCAAAGGTCAGCGCTCCTCCTCAAATAACCCAGCCGCTACCACTAGGGTGGGGATATTTTCTCAAGCTAATGAATTTCCACATGCACCCACACCACAAGCAGAGCTTCTTCTCGCCACCTGCTCAAATAACTGAGCCCCAGGAGGTGAAAGCAGCCAAATCAGCACAGCTTATCCACGTGCAGTTTATGTAAGTGCGGCCTTTTTTTTTTTTCCACTCGGAGAGCTGAACTTTAGCTCATCTGGTCAGATACACTAACTCCTCTGTATGCCGATCGCCTCTCACGTAAACCATTCTCACACCACTACAGAGGGCTCACTGCTGCTCCTGTTTCATCCCTGGGTTTGCAGGAGAACAGAAGACATTCCATGATACCATTCCTGCAATTCTCTGCTCCAAGAAGGAGCACACGGCACCTCCACACTAGGAGAGATCCAGCAGCTCCACCACCCTCATTCACTCAAGGAAAGTTGACTTCTATATACCCACATTAATAAACAAGACTAAATTGATGGGACACTGAAATAACTCTTTAAAGTTTCTGGGTGTTCTGTTACTTCTGGAGCAGTGTTTCCCCCCAGTGCAACCTCAAATGCTCCATTTTGATTTCTGTTGTTACTGTTTCAATGAGCCCCAGCTGTTGATGCTTTTACCAAGCAGGATCATGGCACAACCGTGCAAAAAGATTCACAAGCACATCAGCTGCACTTTTTAAAATGCCAAACTCAAAACAAAAAATCTTCCTAAAAACTCTGAACGACGTGACAACAACTGAACTGTGCTTGACAAAATTGAGCAACTTCGCAACATTTGAGCACAGCCATGAATGTAAATTCAAAGCATCTAAAAGTCTGCAAGAGACTTTGGTAGGATGCTGCATGGGTGAAGTACCACCAGCAGCACTGCTAGAGGCTGTTCAAAATGTTCTTCCTGAGTTTGTAACAAATCCTAAACCAGGCGTAAGGGAGGGGAAGTCACATTGTGAAAAATTCTGATGGTGACAGCTCAGCAGTGGTAATTCGTGACTCACGAATGATCTGGCACACAGGGCAAGAAGTCCAGCTACAAGAAGGGGTTACACTCTCTGGAAGCAGGAATGCCAGGGGCAGAGGACTTCTTACAAGGGAGGGAAGTTTCCCTGGGTGATAAGAGACAGTCTCAGCATTGTTTTGTAGCCATCCTGGAACTGAAGCCTCTGGGGCTGAGCTCAGAGACACCTTTGCGCAGCAGATCTGGGCTGGTGGTGGCCCAAATACTCTTGGGATTGGTGCTGGCACCAGGGTATATAAGGAATTTGCTTGTGGTGCATCTTGAAAGACTCCCTGTGGAACCAGATACGGCAGCAGGACTCTGCACATATATTTAAACACAAATGTGTGCTTAATTTGCTTCAATGGGTACCACAAAATTTTCCTACTAATTTTTTTGCACAGTTCTCAAGTGGAAAAAAAAATATGTACCAACCCCTAATACCATGTATCAAATTGGAAATTCTGGCCTTACCAAAAATACCATTAAACAACAGACTCAAGCTTACATTCCTAACTGCAGGTTACTTGTATCTGTAGCCAGGTGAGTTATGAATATTGACTCTGGCCTTGAACCCCTTCAAGTCACCAGCTAAGATCCATTTCCAGGACAAACCTTTCTCTCATTGTTGGAGTTGTTCTTCCTCAAACCACTTCCAGTACTACATGTGCAGAGCAAAGGAGGTGGGGCAGCAGCTATATGGGCACAGGTGGGGAACCATCAACCCAAGCAATGACAGGTAAAAGAAAATTACGTGTAGCCTAATGAACAACACGAGCAAGTGCAGACACTGTCCATTTCTTTGTTTACACACACAACCTGCCTTTTAATTGGAATGGTGTAATAAGTTGAAGTATTCAGGACATTGCAAGCAGGAATGACCTTCACTCTGAGTTGCAGCTTTACTTTTTTTCCTCACTCTGAATCAATTAGATGTGCTGCTAATAGAAGAGACTGGTTTACATCTCTCTGAACATGCAAACAGGAAAAATTAAGTTCAGTGAAATGCAAGGACTCTAACTTAAATGTAAAGTTTTTGTCACATGCTTTCAGCTATCAATGACTTCCTTGCCATCACATTTAGAAGTAACATGGAATACGTCTTACATCTCAGGTTCAGAGTGACAAAGCAGTCTCAGACAAAGCAAGGATCTGAGGTCAGTCGGCTCAGCAGGTTGCATACAGCTGGTGTGCTCCTACCACAAGAGGTTTTGTAAAACACGTGCCACAAAGCAGGAAGATGTGTGTAAGCACAGAACAAGTATTGTAGTTTGAGCAGGTATGCACAAAAGGAGAGTATACAAGTTGGTATTTTTTGACAAAAGCTACATATGAAATGGAAAGAGTTGAAGACAGCTCTTGAAAGCCAGGGGGTAGAAAGAAACTTAGAGATTTTTTGTAAGACTTCTCTCACTGCCATAGAAGAGAAGTGATAGTATACAGTTGATAGCTATTCTGACCATAAAGCCAGAGATAACTAACAAACTAATACACTTACTGCAAGATCTAAATTCTCAAAGTATCAACTGTTGTGAGGCCCTCTTAAAAGTGGATCTAAAACAGAAAGGAACAGAAGAAAACAGGAAGGAAAAGGAAGAGCAATGTTGGCCTTAGGATTGAAGTACTGATCCTGTCACAAGCAAGAAGCAAATGCCAATCCTATATATTCTCATCTCCCCTCCCATGAAATGATCTATGCTCTTGCATCCTTATGTTTCAGTGACCTCTTAGGATCACAGAATTATTTAGGATGGAAAAGATCTCCAACATCAAGTTCAACCCAGCACTGCTAAGTCCACTACTGAACCACGCTCCTAAGCACAATTACACATCTTTTAAATACTTACAGGGATGGTGACCCCACTACTTCTCAGAGCAGCATATTCCAGTGCTTGATAATCTTTCTGATGAAGATTTTTTCCCTAATACCCAATCTAAACCTCCACTGCTGCAACCTGAGGTCATTTCCTCTTGTCCTGTCACTAGCTACTGGTAAGAAAAGCCCCAAACCCCACCTGGCTGCATCCTCCTATCAGGCAGTTGTAGAAAATGCTAAGTCTCCCCTGAGCCTCTTTCTGTGCAGATTGAACAACCCCGGTTTCCTCAGACACTCCTGTTAAGACTTTTGCTCCAGACCCTTCCCCAGCTCTGTTGCTCCTCCTTGGACACAGCAGCAAGATCCATGAACAAATAGCCTTGGGAACTAGTGTCTGCAAAAGGCTTTCCTGCAATTCCACTTAAAAAAGGGTGACATTGCTTTACAATTCACTAAACAACATATTTTTTGACAGGCTGACTACGTATGTTGTACTTAGATGTCACAGCAGATTACTCACTAATTACACTAGGAAAAACCCAAGTAATTACTGCACACTCTTTCCTCTGGCGCAGAAGAGGTCGGAGCCGTACCTTTACATGACAAATGATCACGCCTACAACTAGCAGGGGCTGCTTCCAGCAAAAAAGGACTCCTCCTCAAACAAGTGCCATTAAATAATCCTTTTTTTATTATTATTATTATACTAGAAGCTGAGGATGTATCAGAAATGCAGAGACTGACAAAAATGAGGAGCTCTTGCTGTTAAGGTGTCCGTTTGTTTAGGCCAATGGTGCAAAAATCAAATTGTTTCTTAACATTTTATCTGATCTTTCAGGCTGATAAAAACTTCTGCTACTGAATGAAGGAAATCATATTGCCAGGGCTGATATTCATCAGAAATATTTTGAACTGAATATGTGAACTGCTTTTAACTGAGTTTAAATCGATAACTCCACTACTGTGGTTAGTTTTATTGAATTGTACACTGGAATAATATAATTTCAATTATGTTATGATGACAGTATTACCCTCTGCTATGAGCTGTATTTATTCAGCAGGAAGGTGAGACGTGCCACTTCTTCATTTGACAAATCAGACACACCATTGCTCTTAATTCTATTTTATTGAATGATCACTGCAGGTTTACAACGCTACTCATGCACCAGACTCTTCCCTCAAAAGGTCAACACCTTGAAAAACCTTCATTTTTGATGGCATTTCTTTGTCCTTTCAGAAATAAAGCACTGGAGGGAAGTTGAAATTCAACCATACAAACCCACACAAACCAGCATATGTTAAGTGCCTATGATCATTCATGGCTCTTTCCAGAAATCCAAGCAGGGTTTGGAAGCAAGAAAAAGTTTGTTTGCAGGGGGTGGTTATGCTTACACGCATTATTTATGCATGCAAGATGACAGCTAAATCCTTCTCGCTTCTCCCTGGTGGAAAAGCAAGAGGGGACCTGCCTGTCATCTGCTTTAAGCATTTGAATTTTTTGTTACCTTTAAACATTCAGCTGTAAAGCAGGAGAGAAAAAAAAACTAATATGGATTCAAGGCTCATTTCTATGTTTCCTCTCAAAAGATTTTCATTTTTAAAGCATCATTTCATAGTTTAACTTGCATAACATCTGTCTTTTTCTCTGTCTTGTTAATCTCCAATAGAGTTTAAAACCACAAGGAAGTGGCAAGCAGAAGTAACTCATCATCCTAAAACAGCACTTGTCAGAGGTGAATTTCAGAGCACCTTGACAAAGGTCATCAGAATCATTACCCACATTTTACTGAGGTTTAGATGCAACAAGGAGACCAAAACCAGAAATAATGACGCACACACACAAGGCAGGAATAGAATCCTGCTCTCCTACCCGGCCATGGGAGCCCTGCAAACTCATTCTCTATCATGACATTATGACCATTATCACAGATGTGCTGTACAGAAGGCTCCTTTTTTCCCCCCAAGCACCACTGACCTGCGAACTCTCAACCTCCATTCCTGTAATATTATAATTAAGTAGCTTTTACTTTCCTTTGGTGTACCAAAAAGCAAAACTACTGAGTTTTTGTCTAATTGTTTGACTAATGGTCACAGAAATCACCATTGTCTTCAATTACCTTAGCAGGATTAAAAAGGATTATTTTTCCCTTTGCACGGATAAAATGCTACTGAATAGATTTCCTCATAATCAACAATTAGCTTTTAAGTCACATATTAGCCAGTAATGTTCTCTTTTCACTGACTTGGAATCATGCTTGGTTTTCATCAGCAGGAAAGGAAAGGTCTCCTCTCTAGGAGACATCCAGATTTCATGACTTCCTGGGCCTGGGTCTTTCTGACCTGTGATAAACGCACTGTGTCTTCCTCCTACATTCGCATACATCCTCTCCACATAAACCCTCACTTCTGCAAACAGGAGCCTAAGGTCAATGAACATTAGTTCTTTAAATTAAGCTGAAGTGGGACTCTAAAAGCCCCAAATGGCACCTGCTTCAGTTAGATCTCTTCTACTCCAAATACCATTCCCAGAGACATCCGTGTCCACGCACGCTGCTGCTGCTGCAGTCTAGCCAAGAAACCATCAGCACTTTGCAACCTTCAATTTAAGTGCATCAGTGTGTGACAATTAGATATATTAAATTCTGTTAGGCCAACAAAACTTGTGATTTAGCTAACAGAACAATACCAATAATTTATATGTAATTTTTTTATCGGCAATTAATCCACTAGACTTCATGCTTTGATCATGATACTTGTGGGTTTCACTTTTCAAAAAAACCCATTACAGATATGCACACAAGTGCCAAGTTACACCACTACCTATAATTTCATTCTCCTTGCTGCCAAACTGAGCCTGGGTCTTTTACTATGCGTACAAATGCTAATTACAGCTCAACACTAATGCTAATCCTGACATCTGCTAATTAAAAGATCACATCTTCTGCAGAGTCAGCAGTGCTATTCAAATGAAAACATTAATCAGTTTAAAATTTAAAAAAAAAAATCAATCAACAAAGCAGGAATTTTAGTCCTTGGTTCAATTAATATCAAAGTGCAAACTGGGAGTACTCAAGAGCAAGTGTCAGTACATTCTTCGAGAATATCTAATGTTCAGTGAAAAGGAAAACTTTCAGCAGTGTGCGATTGTTCTGTTCTCAGTGACTGTCCACTTTCTCTCTTATAGTTTTTTTAATCCTCCCTTCTCTATAACCAGAGCATCTCAGAAAACTCAAGACCAGCCCATAGCAACATCCCATAGTCAAACCAAGGCAAGCACAATTATCTACATGTGTACATGCAAATACCTAAGAAGTCCCACTTAAGCTTCATGGGACCACTCTCCTCTACAGTTAACACATGGACCTACAGGATCAGGGCTGTCATGGACAACTACAACCTGCTTTACTGTCAACAACCTCTTGGAGAGGACAGTCCAGATTTGCTTCCCATTTCAACACACACAGTAGGCAGGGGAAAAGGATAAAAAGCAGGATGCATCCACCCCATGAAATAAATATTGAGACCATAAAACCCCACCAAAAAGTCTACACATGCCTGGACCTAACACACCTCGATTCACCCATTCCTACCTGAACCCCTGCTGCGTTACATCTTGTCCCCAGTCCTTGTTTTTTCTTTAAGGGATCTCCATCCATTCCTCCTGGAAGAGCCCTCCTGCACGGAAGCTTCACTCTCTCCATGAACTGAGCTGCTACTTTCCAGACCCTGCTTGTTGGTTGCTTCTTTGATTAGTTTCTTTGGTGTTTAGAAACCATGGTACAGGTGCTCCACAGACAAAATAGCTCTGGCCAGAGTTGGGATTATGGGGTTATCAAAGAACCAGACAGACTACTCTGATTTCCAAGGAAATTAGAAGAAAATGATAGTAACTGGATGTTTTGAAGAGATGGTGCAACCCAATGGCAACCCAACAACAGCAGTCTCCTACAAGGTAATCTTTTAAAAACCATGTTTACTAAGTACCAGAAGGATGCCATCGGTAAACAGGAATGGGAAGTCACCTCAAAACAAACCAAAAAATTACCTAGTCTTAGTGGGGCAATACTCCTGCAACCCCCCAAAAGAAAGAAAAAATTACAGTAAAGGAAAAAGCCCATGAGCAACAGCAGCTCCCAAGGTAGCACAGGGCAAGCAGCAAAATAAGGCTTTTCAATCATTTAGCAGGCTGCTGGCTCAAAATCTATTTAAAATAAGCTGCATTTATTTTGCTGTAGCACAACAGAAAAAAAAAAAAGGAGCTCTTTGAATTTTTTATACGAGTTAATATTTGTATTTAGAAGGAAACCACAAATCAAGTTCACTGCCTTTTTAACAATGTTAATATGAAAATGCTCTTTTGATGTAAGATGCCAAGGTTTCCTCCCTTCTTTCACCTTCTCAGCTACATGCCCTGCAATTGCCATCTTATCTGCACTTCAAAATTTCCACTCTGGTGAAGTCTTACACTGTAATATATCTTTAGCTAATAATACACCGCAGCCAGTTATAAATTAATCATGTTGATAAAAGGTCTAACAAAGTTACCAGTATCATTCTGTAATGCACAAGCAATATTACCAAGTCTTATTTGAATAGAATAGGCAATTCAATCAAGAAAAAATGTGACAGAGACTTCCAACTGCAAAAGAATCTTAAATCATTAATGAAACTAAGAATTTAATGTATGCAAATTAAATTATATATGCATATTTCAATGGGCTAAAAGTTTAGTGCATACTTTACTTGGGAATCTGCCTTGTGATACAATTAGAAAGAAATGGTGACAATTCAGATTTTTTATTACTTTGGACTGTAAAGTGTTCATATAATTTATGTTCACCTAAAAAAGGTACAAAACCCCATCAATTAAAGCCAGGCTGCAGATGACATAAATAGACTGCAGCCCCACTGAAGGTGCTATAAGCACTGTCTCAATACATCATCTGAGGTTCAGGTCTCACTACTCACTTGTAAAAAGAAAACAAAACCTGAGGTTATGAAAAACCAGGCACCAGCCTGCACAGAATTCAAAGAAAATAATTTGAGACCTCTCCTCTTCTGGTAATCAAATTCAGCAGCAGGTTCAAAAGTTACCAGGGCATGGCATAGAGGACACTGACCTGCACAACCATTAAATAAGCGTTCTCTCCTGGCAAATCACTTTTTAAAGGCAGGAAGGGAACATGTGATAAAATATTAATCTTATTGATTGTGCTCTAAGTAAAAAAAGGTTAGAATCCGATTGCAGAGGATATGACAGTTTGTGGCTACTAAACATCTCTTCAAAATTACTATGTCGGATTTTTCCCCTTTTTAGTGAAGCAGGCCAAAGAAACATTCCCCTAATTAAATGTCAATTTTTTTGACTTCTGAAATCAACCCAATATTTCCTGTTACAAGCCATTTACCGGGAAGACAAAAATTCAGGCAGGCAATGGGCCCTTTAGGAGACACTTCTCCCCCCAAGCACAGAGAATTATATTGATAAAAATACACACATTTATGTTGCCACAGTGAAAAACATCCATTGAAGCTCAAGGCAGTAAATGAGAACCAAGATGTCATTTTCCAGTTTGAGGTAAAATTTACTAATTTAACACTGACTCCTTTTTTTTTTTTTTTTTTTTA
>VZRS01008521.1:285934-309608 GCA_013398055.1 Ifrita kowaldi
TAACACTTCTCTCTTTTTTTTTTTTTTTTTTTTAATTTTTCCCCCCCAACAGATTAACAGCAATCCCAAAGAAGAAATCACAGCAGAGGAGAAGTTCTGAGGCAGATGTGCTCTGTGTGTGGCACCACATCAGCTAACACAGAGCCAAAACTGACCAACTTCACCAGGTGAGCAGCACCAGCAACTTCTGCCAAGATGCTGAGCCCTGCCCATCTGAGGTGCAAATCTCATTGTAGGCTCCAACCCAGCAAAGCCAGGGCTCGACTGCAAGGGAGGATTTTAAGCCTTATTAGTGCATCTGTATAAATGCTTTGTTGAATTAAGGCTCTGCCCGTTTACACCTCTTCCTGTTATCATTTCTCCCTGGGCTATCACTAAATCACATAGGATCTAATGACCTAATTAAAACATTTCTTAACACTCACAGCATTTCTGATGCCAGCTTTCAACACGACTAATGGCAAATGAAGGTTAATAACTGGTAATTATCATATCCCTTTTAAGATTTTGTTTTTAAACAAAGGAGTGAAAATATAAAAATAAATTACTGCAAGAAAAGAGCAAGCATACATGCCATTCCTGAACACTGTTAAACACTATTCATAAGGACAGCACTTTTGGCTATAAAGGCCAAATATTAAAAACATTCAAGGTATTCAAGCAGGATGAATCTTAGACACTGCACATTCTCAGAATTTCAGCTTCAAAAAAGCCACCTGTAGAAAAAGCTATCTAAATACTACTTTACCAATATAGAAATCAAAACTGATATCTTGCCAAGATATAACTACTGAAGTGCAGATACAGCTATTGAAGTGCTTCCTCTAACTTTTCACTGTTCTGTAAACAAGCTGCTTCTTTGCTACACTGCCTTTCATATATACATTATGCCAACCAATCCCCACGGCCCATTTTTACTAATAGAGCTTCAAATGTACATGCTTTAAAAAACAAACAAACAAACAAAAGTCAATTTTTAAAGACATAATAATAAAAACCTCCCACCTAACACGACACTACAGAAGCTTGAGCAGCTTCATGAACAGTTTATAATAACAGCTGCTGTAAAACTAGTGGGAACACAAGCTACATTAAAATAATATTTAAGGTTTTTGCAACAAGAGATGAGCAGATTTGCAGAAATACAAAATAATATTCAGAAAGGAGCCGGTGCTTGGACTTGTCTATTCAAGTGTGTCCTTCAGTAGGAAAGGCTGCTCATAATGCAGCACCTCAATGCCATTCAGGCTCAATCAATTCTTACAGAGGCAGATGCTAAGTTGTACTGAGCAGAGCCTCCAGTGTATAACAAGCTCTAACCAGAAACGTAGCTTTCTCCAGTAAAAAGAAGATTTGTTCAGAGTTCCAATTTGCAAATACTAGGAAAATTGCTGAAAGTAAGATTCAGCTAAGATAGCATTAAGTAACAGGTTTAAATCCCTTGAACCTTGACTCTGTCAGCAAGTGTTGCCTGGGAGAGTAACAGAGATTTTGAACCCACACTTAGGAGATCTACAGCCCTCAAACTGCTCCAGGTTTTTTTTTTCAGTACTAATTAATGTTATTCAAGATGAACGCATATGTCATTGTGACCTCAAGAAAATTTCACAACGAGGTCTGTGCAAAAGCACTTCCCTTGGCCACTGGAGCCAGGGTACAATGCTGACCTAAAAGTAAGTAAGGATGTTTGATGCACTGATAAATCCCCAGCAACTGGAGCAAAACAACAGGACTATGCTATAAACAGACACAAACACATCGTAAAAAATTGTAATGAAACACACACACAGCTTCAGAATACTATGGAAGGCATGAATATGCTTCATAATCAGTGACTTGAGGCAAAAGAACCAAGATCAAGGACTACCAAGTAACCCTGAATAGAACATTCTCAATCACCTGAATCAGAATTGTTCATTTCCAGCTAAAGTGGCTAAAACTTTCAAGCAATATTATCCCTTTTTTTTTCTTTTTTTTGAGGTAACAAGTCATGCAAAATCATTTATTCGATCTAACTCCATATTGCTTTCCTCCAATTTTTAAATTAGATCTGACAATTATTACCATAAAGCACAAATTATTTTTAAACTACACTGAAGTAAACACTCAGCAACATCTGCTTTGTTTTCACTGTTCATTAAAACTTATTCAGAACAACAGAAGTTTTAAATGCTCCATCACTAGTTGTTGTTCTGTATTTAAATACTTCGATCAGCTCTGCTCTTATTTAGAAAAAGCAACATGCGCCATTTTACATCAAGACTAAAGAACAAAGAAATCTTCCCTCAGTCCTCTAACAAGGGCAAAATCATCCGATGGCACCACAGAAATTGCACCAGCTGTTAAAAAAAAAATACCAAAAACTCAGCCACCAGTGGGAGACTGCTGCAGTACACTCCTAAAAACCCCTATTTCCATCCAGTTCAAAAGTCAGGGCTGTTCAAGGATTCAGTCACCTGCTTAAAAAATTAAAACCAACAGTGTGGAGAAGAAACCAGCACCAAGTAATTAGGAACAGGGTGAGTGAATTTAGTGCTACATATCTGCAATATTGATGGATTCAGGCATGTGCTGTGCATATATAGCTCTGCTTTTGAGATGCAAGATGCAGTTTGCTCTCGCATCCCTCTTTCTCTAAAGTTCTGTACCAATTTTAAAATCAATTTGCATGATGCTGAGGTTCGATTTGTGTTAGTTTTCACTGGAGTGTATTAGAAACAGCAGGAAGAAAATAGCAGATGCCTTGCTAAGCAAGTTACCATACACACAAACACACATATAGAGAATCATAGAATTGTCAAGGTTGGAAGAGACCTTTCAGATCATCAAGTCCAACCATCCACCCAGCACTACCACTGTAACCCCTAAACCACTAAATCATCACCTAGCAGCAGACCCAGACACCTCTTGAACACCTGACAATGGATCCCATCAGGATCACAGACTTGTGAGTGTCTAACTGGCACAGCAGGCCACCAATCATTTCCCCATGGAGTATGGGGACTTCACTCATCTCCCCATCACCAACTTCCAACTCTGGGAGCTGGGTATCCCGAGGACAACTGGTCTTGATATTGAAGACTGTGGCAAAGAAAGCATTAAGTACCCATGTATGTGTATTTATGTGCACTTTCCTACTCACACATACTCCTGTGTAATACACATATATGCAATGCTCAGTGTTCCCTAGGGCAGGAGACTTACCCAGCACCCTGGGGACTGACCTTCAGATCACCTGAGATTGGAAACAGGAAGGTTGAGAGAGACTCCAACACCGCAGAGGAAACATCATACACATTTTGAGCAGCTCTGCACTGTCCCACAGCTTGTGCTACTACTATGCAGCTACACAAAAATTAGCTGTAAACCAGCCAGGAAACCGATCCCAGGTGAAAACAGCCTAGCAAGAGTTACAAATTCAACAGAGATTTTAAAATTAGAGCTTCATTTCCCAGCTTGGTTGCCCATACAGCCAGAGAAACAGATGGGAGATGAAGAGGGTTGATTTGGGGGTGGAGGAAAAGCAGTCAAAACTTGCACTGGAACATCTGTCCAAACTGCAGTTCTCAGGGACTCAAGAAAGGAGGGTAGAAAAAAATCTTTTTTTTTTTTTTTTGAGTCTTGAAGAGACTAGCAGGATCTACACATATCTTATTCAAAGGACATAGCTTTTTTACATAAACCATTAATTTGCCTGGAACCAGGAGCTTAGGCCTGCATTCTGGGAAGCTCCTCTCCCACCAACTGGCTCAGCATCCCAGGGCACCTACCCAAGGGATGCCTTCCCACACGAGTCAAGGCAGACGTATCTCCCAGCATCTTCCTTTTCAGCATCTTCACAGACTTTTATGTTATCAGTGCTTGGAAGAAAAAGGGAGAGCAGAGGTGTAATTGTTCAGGTTTGCAGGTTACTCCACCATGTTCTTGAGGAAAAAAAGTCATGGAGGTACAAAAGCCCATGAGGGGAGTCCCACTCAACATACAGGACTGCACAGGAACAGGAGGGATGGGGATCACTCGTATGCCACCACGCTTGCATTTATTTTTGTGACATTTAAGGTACATGTTTTACACCAGCTGAAGTGAGAGCTCCTCCTGGGCACAAGCTCTGTGAAGATCAGAGGCCATTTCAATTCCTCTCCATGCACTTCCTGATGGATCAGCTTCACTGTGCCAGGTACCAGCTTATCACGCAGATTCACATTTAAATTGGAAATGCACTGCAAGCCAAGGAGAGTAATTTCCTGGGGTGGGATTCACCTCCTCCATCTTAAGGTATCTGCAATGTAAATGTCTCTATCTGAGTTTGGCACCTTAGGCTCCCTTCACAGTCAGTGAAGAGAAATAAGCTTTCCAGGATGCGATTCATCTGACATATTTTAAAGGTCTACATGAGAAGGAAAGGAATCATGCTGCAAAAGTGCCTGCCTCCTTCCATTAGACAGAAGGTCAGTTTAAATGATTAGCTTGCATACAGACATCTCAGTTGGACCACATAAATAAAACCTACCCCGTCTTTCTGCTTTTAAAAAACAAAACAAAAATGAAAAACAAAAAAAACCCCAACAATCAAACAAACAAAAAAACCATGCAAAAAAAGAAAAATTCCAAACAAACAAACAAACCCATACAAAAGCTCACTCCCCAAAAAAAACCCTGAAATCAAAACAAAAGACCACAAAAGCCAGACACACTAATCCCATTGCAAAAGTGGGCTGCAGAATAAAATTATAAAAATACCAATTAGCTATTCAAACAAGCCCGAACAATGCCCGCTTCCTGTCCACCACACTTCAGCACTGCAATGGAAGCTCGCTAATGAGCCTGTTAACCACACCAGACTTATCCACTGCCTACAGCAGTGACCAGCTGACCGACCACCAAACGTGTCCCAGTGGATGCTCTCCAGCTGCAGCAGCATCTCATTCAGTGCAGCTCAGCCCAACTCAGTGTCTGGGAAGATACCAGGAGAGCAAGGCAGGCTGCCCACTGGGATGTTTTTCTAGGTATTTGACCAGCTCAAATAATTTTGCTCAGGAAGAGAAAAAGGCAAAGTTACAAGAGTGCCATACTCATCAAAAAGCAGCCAGCAGAAGCTCAAGCAGGAGCCAAGGTTAATTGTAAGGAAAAGCTAAGCATTTGTCATCATAAAAATATAAACAAGCAGGATCCAAGCATCAACCACAATTTCTGCATAAAGCAATAGTTAAACAAACAAAAAAAAAAGTTCTGTATCTTTATTCCTTTCATATCCAAGGTATAACAGGTATTATTTCTGGAACAGCAACAACTTCTAAGGTATCTCCAAAATTCACAAGCTTTGGCACATCATGATTTTGGTGAAGTTGCTATATACATGCCACTTCCCAATGGACTGTTCAAATATCATTTTTAATCGGTGACATACTTAGAGCTCTCCAAAGAGGAAAGACATGAAACCATAAAGGTCAGCATGGGGACTGAAGGAAGTTCAGGAGACGAATGATGAGGCACAAAGGGATTACGCCCTGTCACACTTGCACAGCTGAACTCAATAGTTCTGCTGCCTGGACCTGCAGACAACAGTCCTGTTAATGATAACGTTATAATACACATATAATACATAAGAGGTGCATAATAACCTCTAAGTTATTAGGTATCGGTAAAATAAAGTGACAAGACATTGTACTTTTTAAAGAAACTTCAATTTCCCCCATATTTTAGCAATATTATGAGTCACCACTAGATTCAACGTCTCCACGTTGAATGAAGCAGGTATTTGCAAGCCTCTTCAAGCAGATTCACCTTTACTTTTCCAAGCAACCTCTTACATGACTAATGTGCAGGACAATGCAAGTCCACAACATTCAGCTCTCAACTAGAGGCTATTTTTAATTAGCTGCAAACACTATATCCAAAGACTGTATCAGCAGCAACTGGCCTGAATCAACAGAGAGTTTTTGAGGAAAACAAACAAAGCGAGCCCACACAAGAAAACATCATCTGGCCTTCATCCAAGCATGCAAACTAAGGGACATTTCCATATCACTTTGAAGACTTCAGTGCATTGGCCAAAGCCAAATTAATAAGTGACAGAGCTTCTTCTCAGCTTAAAAACAGAAACTGTTTATTATACCATTACCTGACAGGAACAGTATAGAGACAAGCGCAACAAAATCATACCCGTACAAAAAAACAGCAAATACATTTTTCATTGGTCTGATATCCTAAAAAGTAAGTAAGACGAGAACTGATCAGTAAGGTGGTGGGAAAACTCCAAAGGGAAGGAGAAAAAAAAACTGCCCTATCCATCCCTTCATAATCTCTCACTGCATCCAGCAAATGGAGGCAACCACAACACTATCGGCTCATCCTCCTCATCGGCACATGCAGATACTGTTTTTGCCATGATGTGACACCAGCACCTAGAGCTGAACACCAAAGTGCAAACATTGCAAGGCAACATCAGGATTTCACAACATGATTTATTTGTGGCTCCCAGCAGGTCTTCCCAGATGATGAAGTGTTTTGCCAGCAGCTGAAATCTCGATACTGAGACCACAGACCTGCATTAAACAAAGCGTTGCTCCTGCTATTATTTTATCCCATCCTGTTCACGAATGATGTCCTCTTGATTAATTTAAATAATTGCTCCATGTTACAATAGCACCAGTAGATACACATTGATCATCTTCACATACCCTGGATGCCTGACATAATGAGTCTGGAAATGGAAGTGGAGAAAATAAAGAAAATTGAGTCGGCATCTCGCTAGGAAAAAGCTGGAGTAGCCAGGAATCAGCCCCTGCTTTGCTGGAAGGGAAGACACTTGTCAGGACACAAAAGGATCCTCCTTTCTCCCTCAATCAACAGAAAACGAGCAAGGAGGCTGGAAACTTAACATAATTACACAGCGACCTTTGAACCTTATTACTGCATACACACACACAGGTTTAACTGTATGGCTGTCATTAGTCCCTTACTCCCTAACACAAATTAGCCGTGTTAGGCAAAATTAGGCAAAAATTCAACAGGAGTAGAAAGCAAGAAATGTTGCCAAGTGGAATAATTAGCATGCACTGCATCTGGACACCTTGTGCTGCCTCCAACATGGGCACTATCCCCTTCTGGTAGGTTTTGTAACATCCGGCAAAGGGGGTTCCCTTGAGCTCTAAGGAGGAACTTTCCCCTCCTTGTGGCATTTGCCCAGCATTAGTTTTTGCCACAGAGCACTGGCACATCTGGGACCTTCAGCCTTTAAAGTCCACACAACTTTACAAAGTCCTCAAGTTGTGCACAGGTGACTTTCAGACAGGGAAAAGGGACTATAAAATACCTCCTGCCCCCATGCACCCTTGCCAAGGGCCACCACATCTCCCAGGATGGAAGCATCACTGGTGCTTTCACAATGTGCACCAACCCAACCAGCACACATGGCAAGCAACCTTTATTTTAATTTTAAAAAATAGCTTAGCTTTAGGAGCAACAGAACGCTAGTAAAGAATGCCACGTCCCTTATTTAAACAGCCACCCTAGAAATTTATCTGTGGTGGATTTTTTGGCTCATTTTCCAGTCCCACTGAAAGTTCAAAATTAGGTGAAATGCTATAGCTCTGCAGCACTTACATAAAAAAAAGAACCAAAATTTTAAATATTATAACAAGATGTCATTCCCAATTCAGAAACAAATTATCAGACTCAGCTCAGGAACAGATATATATGGAGGTACTTGGACCAAGTTAGTTCTATAGAAGAACAGATGTCAAGTAGACTTCAGTCCAGTGAATTTTCCATCTTCCTCTTCCTGTCTGATGTCTAGCTTAAGGAGACTATAATGGGACCATTACTTTTCCAGCAGCCTGTGCTTTCATACGTAAATTTCATCTCCATAAAGGACCATTTTTGAATGTTTGGGGCTTTTTTTAAGGCTGGATTATAACCTAGCTTCCATGCAGGGACCCGGATGAAACAAGGCCTGTCTGAGCACGTCACTGAATTCAAGCCAGAGCCAGAAACACCTGTCATCCTTGTGCAACCAGGAAAATTGTTATATACCCAGCTCTCCATGCCCTTACCCTTCCTCTTCGTCCACCACCATCCCAGGATGATGATTTCATGGCAGGCAGTTTCACCACCCTCAGCACCAAGCTAACCCTGAGGACACCATCTAGGATGCTCAAAAGGATCACGTTTGCTGGTCTTTGACCCATGGCTCTAGGCTTGCAGTCACTGCTGAAAAGACAACTCATATCCAGCTGGAGATGTATGGAAGAGCCCCTTAAAATATGATGGGAAGCTACATGCTTACTGACCATGTTCCTCGTCAGTGTACCATATAAAAACCACCTTGCAGGGAGAAATCATCCCTGAAGCTCAGGCAAACATCATGGCAAAATAAGCAGGGCTCACAGACACTTGAATTCCTGTACTTTACACCCAGCCTCACAAATCTGCATTTGGCATCTGGTGGGATCAGCAGAGCACCAGGACAGAAAAAATGTATGTATCATTAAAAGTTATTAGAAAGTCCTGAGAGCTGTCCAGCTCCTAGGAAAAACAATCCCCTTAACCACAGACCAGGGAAGGCAAGCAACTGGAGCATCAAACACTGGAGGACTCCTAAGATGGCACTTCAGGATGGAAGGCGTGGAGCTCCCATCTTCCCTCAGCTCCTGTAAGGAAAGGTTTTGGGTTTACCTCTAGAAGAAGGAATCACTTAATCACCATCTAACCTGATGTAAAGACAGCTGCTGTACAATGCAGGGAAGCAGTGGGGCAGATGTGGATTGATCAAAACACATTTTTGCAGCAGAGGCACTCTGGGGCTCCTTTCCTTTAAAAGTGGACTTCCCCCTTCTTTTGCAGGGGAAGACTAAGTCACTCAGAAAACTCACACATCTAGCCCTCAAAGATCACCACAGCCCACTACTGAAAAAGAAAGTTCAAAATAATATACTTCCATGTACTCATGTTCTCAGCTTCATATTGGGAAAAGCAAGTCACATAGTTGTGTGTCAGCGCCTGAAAAACCTGTGCAGTTCCCACATTCAGTGAATTTTTATACCTGTGAGTTGTATGGAAAACTATAATGACATTGACTGTTTTGTGGGAAAAACAGATATATACCACTGTATGTCCAATAATTTTTCAAAATTGGAAGCTCCTTTGGAATATGTTTTCCCTGGTGAAGGATTCCACGGCAGCTGTGCCCAATACAAAAGCACTGTGATTTCAATTGTCGTGGTTTAACCCCAGCTGGCAGTGAAGCCCCACAGAGCTGCTCGCTCTCTCCCCACAACAGAATGGGGGAGAGAATCAGAGTAAAAGTGAGAAAACTCAAGGGTTGAGGTAAGGGCTGTTTAATAAGTAAAGCAAAAGCTGTGCAGGCAGAGCAAAACAAGGAATTTATTCACTGCTTCCCATGAGCAGGCAGATGTTCAGCCATACCCAGGTAAGCAGGGCTCCATCACACATAATGGTTACTTGGGAAGACAAAAAGACACTACAAATGTCTTCCACTTCCTTCATCTTCCCCCAGCTCTACATGCTGAGCATGATGCCATACGGAATGGAATATCCGCTGGGTCAGCTAGGATCAGCTGTCCTGGCTGTGTCCCCTTCCAGCTCCTTGAGCACTCCCAGCATCCCTGCTGGTGGGATGGGGGGAGAGGCAGAAGAGGCCTTGACTCTGTGCAAGAGCTGCTCAGCAGTAACCAAAATACCCCTGAATTACTGACACTGTTTCCAGCACAAATCCCAAACACAGACCCATACCAACTACTATAAAGAAAACTAATTGTAGCCCAGCCAAAACCAGCACACTGATGAGAAAAACACGGAAGGTGAAGAGTATTTACCTACATTTCACATTTTCTCCTTGTTGGACACAATATAAGAAGTTAAACACTCTGTGGTGAAGCCTCCCTTCCTTAGTCTCACTGATTTGGAACTATCATAAAACACAGAACTGCTTAAGGGCATCAGCACTGATCACAGGAGTCAACTACCATCAACTACATCAGCACTGACTACAGGAGTCAAATCCCTGTTTGGGGATTTGTGTTTGTGGGTTTTTTTGTTTTTCTTATTTCTACGAAATCTAAGCATCTAAAAGCTCTAGCTAAAGGATAAGATTATTGATACAGAGCTAGATATATATGTGCATCACTTGATATGCCAAACTATATGCCAAGGGAAGTCCTGAAGCACGTAAAGCTTGATCTGAAAATAATTCTCATCAGAACTGGGGCCCGAATCTGCAACATACGATAATTTCCCTACATCCTATTCTCAGACCTGCCTCACTTGGGTTATCTTATCCCCCAATCATATTGCAACACCCTATGCCAAAAAAAATAAAAAGCCCAACCCCCAAAACACATTGCACAGCTGTCTCACTGTCACATCTATTATTCAAGAAAGGTCTCATTGAATAAATGTCTGTTCAGAGGCTCTAAACAAATTTCATTTCTGAACACCACTGTCTGCAGCCCAGCAGGCCATTTCACCAAGATAAGATCACACATTTAATCAAACGCTTCAAAAAAGAAATACACACCGAGTTTGCTTAATAACATCAAATAATAAAAGTGCAGCACTGGCAGCATACTAATTTTTAGTGCTCTTTCTTCTTTGAGGGCTGTCTCAATAGTCAAGGTCAACCGTACATGGGATTTCTTCTAATTAGGGCTTCTGGTAATGGCTAGACCTGCTTACTCTCACCACTTAGCCATGGTTTCCCCTAAAATGAAGACATCTCTCTTTCATTTTAAATTAAATCACTGCAGCATCCCACCCAAGTGCAACAGACAAAACTGCATAACTCCGCTAATTCAATGGAGGACGTAAATGAAAGAAACAAAAACCACATCTTTGTGGTCAACAAGGAATCATCCACACAAATGTCTATGGTATAAAAGGACAAGTGATTTAGAGTAAAAAAAAAAAAACAAAACGTGATTATCTGCTTGGTATTTAACTGTAGCTCCTACAGCAGCACAGCACAGACCTATTTTGAGTTAGAAACTGGGAGTGGACTTGGCACCCCTAGGTCAAAACACACTTCGCCCTTTATTTTATTGTAGTAGTAAGAGGAACCAGCTCAAAAACCCAGCATTATGTTACTACTACTGGAAAATACATCTGTATTACTACAGACCAGACTTAAATGGTATTCTTCACTAACTTGCCTATTACTCGATTAATAATCATTTATTTATGCATTTAAGTAATCAGCTTTACCACAATGACAACTGCTGAAATAGGCTTTGCCCCCAAATTACGTGAACTTGGGATAACCGTGGACTCTTGCTGTGCTCAAGCCTGCAGCTTGAAAAGGGTCAAACAAAAGCTGGCATCCTCACTCTTACAGCCTGGCTCATGGGTTATGCTGGGCTGCCCTTTGCTTGCTCGGGATGAGGGAGCAACCAAGCATAAAGGCATTGGAGAAGACAACCCCCCATCTGCTGCTCCCAAATCTTAAGACAAACAGTGAGGCAGCTCTGAGATACATTCCCCATCATATCCCATCTTCCCTGTCAAAAACATCCCTGCAGACACCGTGAAGTCCAGATTCTCCCCTTGAACAGGGAAATTACAACTTATCTTAGGCTGGCATAAGCAACTGCTTGAGTCTGTTGGCAAAACATCTTTCTACATGTTTCAAACATCTCGAGTTTCACTCAGGGTCTCAGCTCCACTGCAAACACAGGGCTGCTCAGCTGGGAATATCTTCATGTGCTCAGTGATGTGTGCCTGTATTTCTCACCAAAACAAGGATACTTACATAGGTATCATTCCCTTGTTGCAGTAGATATTGTTTACCTCGACTTCAGCAAGGCTTTAGACACTATTGCTCACAACATCCTCACAGGCAAGCTCAGGAAGTGTGGAATGGATGAGGGGAGAGCGAAGTGAATTGAGAAACAGCTGCACTGCAGGTCCCAGAGGGTTGTAATCACTGCACAGGGTTCATTTGGAGGCCTGTCACTGGTGCTGTCCCCCATGGTTCAATACTGGGTCCAGTTAATCAGTGACTTGGACAAAGGGGCAGATGCCTCCTCAGCAAGTTCACTGATGACACAAGGCTGGGAGGAGTGGCTGATTCCCCAGAGAGATGTGCAGCCCTCCAGCAGAAATCATCTGAAATTAAACAAAGGCAAATGCAGGGTCCTACACCTGGGGCAGAATAACCCCACACACCAGCACAGGCTGGGGGCTGACCTGCTGGAAAGCAGCTCCATGGAGAAGGACCTGGAGGTCCTGGTGGACAAGAGCCAGGCTGTCTGTGAGCCAGTTGTGCCCCGGTGCCTAAGAAGGCCAATGGTATCCTGGGGTGCATTGGGAAGAGCATTGCCAGCAGGTCGAGGGAGGTGATCCTGCTTCCCCTCTACTCAAGCTTGGTGAGGGCTCACCTGGAGTGCTGTGTCCAGTGCTGGGCTCCTCAGGACANACACCGAGTTTGCTTAATAACATCAAATAATAAAAGTGCAGCACTGGCAGCATACTAATTTTTAGTGCTCTTTCTTCTTTGAGGGCTGTCTCAATAGTCAAGGTCAACCGTACATGGGATTTCTTCTAATTAGGGCTTCTGGTAATGGCTAGACCTGCTTACTCTCACCACTTAGCCATGGTTTCCCCTAAAATGAAGACATCTCTCTTTCATTTTAAATTAAATCACTGCAGCATCCCACCCAAGTGCAACAGACAAAACTGCATAACTCCGCTAATTCAATGGAGGACGTAAATGAAAGAAACAAAAACCACATCTTTGTGGTCAACAAGGAATCATCCACACAAATGTCTATGGTATAAAAGGACAAGTGATTTAGAGTAAAAAAAAAAAAACAAAACGTGATTATCTGCTTGGTATTTAACTGTAGCTCCTACAGCAGCACAGCACAGACCTATTTTGAGTTAGAAACTGGGAGTGGACTTGGCACCCCTAGGTCAAAACACACTTCGCCCTTTATTTTATTGTAGTAGTAAGAGGAACCAGCTCAAAAACCCAGCATTATGTTACTACTACTGGAAAATACATCTGTATTACTACAGACCAGACTTAAATGGTATTCTTCACTAACTTGCCTATTACTCGATTAATAATCATTTATTTATGCATTTAAGTAATCAGCTTTACCACAATGACAACTGCTGAAATAGGCTTTGCCCCCAAATTACGTGAACTTGGGATAACCGTGGACTCTTGCTGTGCTCAAGCCTGCAGCTTGAAAAGGGTCAAACAAAAGCTGGCATCCTCACTCTTACAGCCTGGCTCATGGGTTATGCTGGGCTGCCCTTTGCTTGCTCGGGATGAGGGAGCAACCAAGCATAAAGGCATTGGAGAAGACAACCCCCCATCTGCTGCTCCCAAATCTTAAGACAAACAGTGAGGCAGCTCTGAGATACATTCCCCATCATATCCCATCTTCCCTGTCAAAAACATCCCTGCAGACACCGTGAAGTCCAGATTCTCCCCTTGAACAGGGAAATTACAACTTATCTTAGGCTGGCATAAGCAACTGCTTGAGTCTGTTGGCAAAACATCTTTCTACATGTTTCAAACATCTCGAGTTTCACTCAGGGTCTCAGCTCCACTGCAAACACAGGGCTGCTCAGCTGGGAATATCTTCATGTGCTCAGTGATGTGTGCCTGTATTTCTCACCAAAACAAGGATACTTACATAGGTATCATTCCCTTGTTGCAGTAGATATTGTTTACCTCGACTTCAGCAAGGCTTTAGACACTATTGCTCACAACATCCTCACAGGCAAGCTCAGGAAGTGTGGAATGGATGAGGGGAGAGCGAAGTGAATTGAGAAACAGCTGCACTGCAGGTCCCAGAGGGTTGTAATCACTGCACAGGGTTCATTTGGAGGCCTGTCACTGGTGCTGTCCCCCATGGTTCAATACTGGGTCCAGTTAATCAGTGACTTGGACAAAGGGGCAGATGCCTCCTCAGCAAGTTCACTGATGACACAAGGCTGGGAGGAGTGGCTGATTCCCCAGAGAGATGTGCAGCCCTCCAGCAGAAATCATCTGAAATTCAACAAAGGCAAATGCAGGGTCCTACACCTGGGGCAGAATAACCCCACACACCAGCACAGGCTGGGGGCTGACCTGCTGGAAAGCAGCTCCATGGAGAAGGACCTGGAGGTCCTGGTGGACAAGAGCCAGGCTGTCTGTGAGCCAGTTGTGCCCCGGTGCCTAAGAAGGCCAATGGTATCCTGGGGTGCATTGGGAAGAGCATTGCCAGCAGGTCGAGGGAGGTGATCCTGCTTCCCCTCTACTCAAGCTTGGTGAGGGCTCACCTGGAGTGCTGTGTCCAGTGCTGGGCTCCTCAGGACAAAAGGTGTGGAGCCCCTGGAGTTAGTCCAGTGGAAGCCAAGAAAGATGATGAGGGGCGTAGAGCATTAAGGGACTGGAGCATTTATGGAAGAAATTCTTTACTGTGGAGGTGGTGAGGCACTGGCACAGGTCACCCAGAGAAGCTGTGGATGCCCAGACAGTGAGTGTTCAAGGCCAGGTTGGATGGGACATTGAGCAACCTCGTCCACTTGGAAGGTATCTCTGCCCATGGCAGTGGAGGGGAACAAGATGATCTTTAAGGTCCCTTCCAACCCAAACCATTCTATGATTCCATGATTCTGTTTCTCTTACTGAGATCTAAATAACAGGCTAAGAGAGCTGGGCCTGTTCAGTCTGAAAGAGATGACTGAGAGGGGACCTCTATCAATGTCTATAAGTATCTGAAGGGAGGTGTCAAGATGATGTTTCCAGGCTCTTCTCAGTGGTGCCAAGCAAAAGGAGAAGAGGCAACAGGCAGAAACTGAGGCACAGGAAGTTCCACCTGAACATGAGGAAGAACTTTTTTTACTGTGTTTGATGACCGAGCACTGGAACAGATTGCCCAAAAAGAGTGTGAGTCTCCCTGACTGGAAATATTCAAGGACAGTCTGGATGCAAACCTGTGCAATGTGCTCTAGGATGATCCTACATCAGTAGGGAGGTTGGATCACATGACCCACTGTGGTCCCTTCCAACCTCATCCATCCTGTGATTCCGTGATTTCAGCCTCCCTTTCGAAAATCAGTGATGCTGTACAGAAAAACGCTCCCCACTCCTGCAACCAAAAGGCCTTGCACAGACCTTAGAAAGACTCACTGCAAATTGGTGACCTACTTAAGGAGATCTATAAAGTGCATTGCGATTGTAATTGTGGATCCCTTGTCATAAGGTCACAAGTTACGCCTCTACACAGCGCAATCGCTGTATTTCAAATACCTATCAGGAAGAATTTTACTCAAGGAGGTATGTGTCATTTTGGAGTTGTACCAAATAAAGCAGCAATTGTAACATTACTGTCCTCTAAAAAAAAAAAAAAAAACCAAGACACACAGACATTCCACACACCTGCACCCATTAAAGATAATCCAAAATGACATTTTCTTGAAAGAGCTTGTGCTGCGGGAATTGCAAGTGCAGTAGTCACATCATAATTTCCCTCGGAAGGAAGTGGGATATATACATCAAATTTTCAAACTATTACAGCCTGTGACTGCAATATCCAAAATCCAAAGGAATGACATTTTAGATTATACACACAGTTCCAACAAGCTTTAGCTGAGACACAATGTCCAGTATAGAAATCTGTGGAGTGCTGGAAACAAGAACGGCTGTTCTCTGGATACTCCGGATAAGCCATCTACTACAGGATTACAGATCAGTACTGTGTACCTCCAGATAGACTTCACATTAAAAAAATCATTCAGGATAGAATCCCAAAGTCTTTTGTAAATGCAGGGAAAAAAAGGAAGGAGACAAAAGACCCGCAAAAAACCAAACCAAAAACGCATAAGAACACAGCAACAAAAGTGGCAAGTAAGGACTCACGTTACATAGCATATATGGGTAAAAAACCAGCAGCATGTATCTTGCTGAAACAAAAACACTCAAACAAAAAAAACCTGTGCCCTTTGAAGTGAGTGGTGGGAATTTGCACCATTTTGAAATCACAGTGTTTCAGTCAGTAACACAAACATGCAAAGGCAGAGTGAAAGGAAAGGAGTTAACATGATCCCTGAAACTCTCCTCAACTGTCTCCATCAGTGAAATGTATTAAGAAGGAAAAAAAGCACAAAGGGTGCTTTTTTTTTCTTTCCTCCAGAAGTCTTTGGAATAGAAAAAAATAAAAATAAAATAAAAATAAATAAAATAAAATAAAATGGAGGGGTGAGGGGGGCAGAAAGGAAGGAAAAAAACCAAGAAAAAAATCCAGAGAGCTATTGAAAATCTCCTTACAGGGTCAGCTGTCACTGGAATGCATTTGAGTATTCAAGGTACCCACCCATGCAGAACATCAAAAACTGGGCTTGGGTCCCTCCCCTATTCTCACGGGCTTAAGCCAAGGCTTGCTTTGCGACACTGAAGAGGAAGGCAGTGCAGTGCCTCTGCAGGGCTGGTAAACAGAGACCCACCGATTAAACAGAACATGGGCACTGCTTCTGCTTAAGGCTTCACTCGTCTCCCGGCATCCTCCAACACAACACACTGGCTACATCACTAAAAAAACAGTCAACAGCTCACAGCTCCCAGTGCCGCACTCTTCTGAGCTAAATTTCCTATCTAACCTACGCCTGCCCAAAGTTAGGCAGCATACTTGTAGCTAACATGCCCCTTACTCTCTTGCTTGAAGGAAAATGTTGACATCCCCAAGTATGCTGCAAATAGCACTTCTGCAACACAGCGAAGCTTCTCTCCCTCACTGGGCAGTGAGGGCAGTGAAAAAAAAGAACATTAAGGCAGACTTGGGATCAGCAACTTCAGAATGGAAAAAGCCTGCTACAACAAATAAGCAAGGACCAGTACTGACTCTGATAAAACATGTGGTTGCTCAACTCATCTGAAACTGTAGTTGTTCTATTTTGGAGTTGGACTACTAACCAAGCAACTCAGTTAAAATTTTAAAACTGTGGGCCCATGCACAAGTTATTGTCGATTACTGCACCTACCAAAAAAAAAAATCAGAAAATAAATAGAGAGAGTCTTTCCAGCAAGAGAATATAAAAAAAAAAAATACAACTCTCTGCATCAGCACCATCATTTCACAAACAAAACCTATGTGTGCACACACACAGACATATAGATGCAGGTATGTATGTTCTGGGTATAGGTACAATTCTTAGATTGCACCTGCACCAAAAATTCTTTTTCACTTCCGTGAGTTTGACAAAAAAAATCAGAACAGTGTCTGCTCCCCAAATCATGGTATTTATATGTCTATATATGTGCCTGCACGTAATAAACAGATGCTCTAAGACTGCATTAGTCAGAACATTCCTATCCCCTGAACTTTAAACAGTGTTCATTGATGCAGTGCCCTCACCTCTGTAAGTAGATTCTTGCTTCCCAGGGAGCGGGAAAGGGACTTACTGTAAAAACTCATACACACTGCATGGAATGACTCTTACAAATGAATTACTTGCCACTGGCATAAAACCACTAAGAGTCTTATCCAAAGGGGCCAGGTTTAGACCAAACCACTTTTCAGAACAGTGCTGTGCAACGCTGGCATCTTTGAGCAGGACTTTGCAGTAGGGCAATTCATGGCTAAATTTTTAGCACTACTTCTACAAAAGCACGGAGAGTCCTATTTCACTTCATTTTAACTTTGCATTGCTGTAAGAAAACACTCATGTTGGTCCTTTGTATTTATGACACTTTGCTCTGTTTTAGAAATGCACAGCTCCGTTCCAAAGTTCAAAATCAATTACTTTACCTGATATAAATCAATGCAACTGCAATCAAATCAGTAAAGCTCTTACAATTAATAGTAGAAAAGCTATAATCCAACCTACTCAAAACACTGTGCACAATATTTCAAACCTGTTCCCTGACAGGAACCCACTGCAATGAATCCTAGTTGTGCTACAGGCCTCTGAAGCATTAGGTTTGTAGCCACCGAAATAATTCCTGTGTAATTACTCACATGTTGACCAACGTGCTTTAAAAAAATAATTTTCAAAAATCCTGGCAGAGTGAGCAGCAATGGATGCTCTGTAAAGGTTTAGTACTCTCAGGCATTTAAATGAAATCTACAACTTCATATTGCTAACTGGGACAGCTGCCAAACTCTTCTTTGCTTTCTTCAGAATGGTGTCTATTTCTCGACCCTTGAAACTGAAAGCTGTCAAGCCTCAAACAAAAGTGTATTGATTTTAATTTTTGACTGTTTTCATGAACACATTTTAGAAGTGTACACAGATTTCAACTCTTCATCTGTGTTTGTTGCTTTGTTCAGCCTGAAATGCCACGTCTGGAAAAGATGTTACAAAACGATTACTAGAAACTTGATGTTGAAGCAGGGGAATGTTTTTGAAAAGATACCACACCTGAGATTCTGAAGCTTCCTTTCAGAAGATACCACATGTGAGATTCTTGAGCATGTTCCCCTCACAGGGAAGCCAACAGAAGTGCTCCATTGACTACAGTGGGAACTCCCATCACAGATGCTGCTGTACCTCCCTCAGATGGGAGTGGGCCTGAAGAAGTAGAGATGAGAAGTTCAAAAAGGGAGAAGAGAAAAAAAAAAAAAGACTCAGCCAGAGGAAAACAGAGGTTTCAGGCAGGCTGGAAAAAATCCCACACTGAGCACCACTTAGTAAGTAGAACTGTGGTCCAGAACACTATTAAAATGACATTTTCATTGCCTGAGAAGACTAGCTACCTTGCTATAGTTACAGATGCTTGGTGCAATGACTGATAAAAACATCTGCCTTACAGGCAAAATCAGAAGGCTCTCTGGAAAGACTGCTGAAGTAAAAGCTGTAGCGTCAAGGTGTCCTTAGAGAAGTTGTCTTAAAAATGAACACTTAGCTTGCAGCCAGGAATTTCAGACTGCACTGTAAAGATTATCTAGTGAGGAACGTAAAGCAAGCATTACACTGCTAACCTGGAGGCCAAAAACAGGCAATGATATAACGTCCTAGATAGAATCACATCACAGATTTGAGTAGGAGGTGGTTTCCCTGCCATTAAAGAAGGCAAGAATTAAAAGTAGATCCTTAAAAGCAAAGTTCTTCTTCTACTTCATCAGCCTGCTCTGGGAGCTTCCACTGCCAGTAGGCACTAGGATGAGATCAGGGAGTGCTGGAGCATCCCAACACCTACAGAAACAGGACATACTCACATGCGTCCCAAGTAGGGATTAAAGAGCCTGACATTAAGTGCTGGTGAGGATCGTGACAAACATTTGGCAAGCAGGCATGACCCCGAGAGACGAGGCAGTCAGAGACCAGCACGTCACACCACCTTACTGGGACAGGTACACTCCTACAAACACACCAGTGCATACTGAACTCCTACAAATGACAACTTCTAGCTCTCCATCCTGCAACTGAAAGCACTGCCTAAAGACATAGCAGAGACTGAAGTGCGGATGTACACTCAGAACTTGGTATCACGGTGCATTTCCCATATTCCCATCCCAGCAGGAGGGCATCCATGGAATGAGAAAAGGACCAGCAAGGAAGAAATGGATATCCATAAACACCTCTCCAGAATGTTGATGCACACCAAGTACATCCCACCCCAACAAGCATTCCATCAAAAGGGGCAGAAAAAAACTTATTTTGCAGGGCTGTCCTGATTGTTTCAGTATTGTCCTCAACAACACATCAATATTGTGATGTCTAGCTCTCAGATGATCACCACTCCAAAAAAAAATTATTTTTTGAGTTGTTCTCCTAAACCTCTTGTGATGTGCAAGAAGTCTCTAGGGAATAAAAATTTTTATAGAAATCACTTCAATCGCAGCATTGGGCTGTTTCTACAACCACCAAGTAACATAATTACAACAGGGAAAAAAAAAAAAAAGAACTTATCTAAAGCATAGAAATCCTTGTGCCCATCCTCCATGTTTTAGCTTTTCCCTGATCCATTCTTGCTCCCTGAACTCCATCTCTTTCATCAACCTTTAACCCATCCTTTACACTGTGTCATGCATTAAATAGCTTCCTAGTCAATCTACACCAGTCCCAACACTATTAGTATTAAAATTAATAATAAATCACCCATTCCTGGGACTTCTCCATTTACAAAGACTTCCCGCCCCCGTGTGCATGAATAAATGTGTTGATGATGCATCCACTCATGCTCTGAATGTGAAAACCCTGACGGCAGCATCAGGCCCTCCAGCTGAGTGCTGCCCAAAGCTAAAGGTCATGCATATTCCTCTTCAGTCCTGGCCGATAATTCACTCTACCTGCCTCTAAATATTTATTTATTTATTTTTCTAACAGCCCTGCAACGGTGGGCTGAGACACCCAGCTCATCAGTCAGCCGGCTGGATGTGCGTGCCTGCATATTCACCCACAAACCTGCTCGCACTTCCCTCCCAGACAGCAAAGAGCACCGGCCTCATGTTTGCACCAGCAGGCACAGGGCAATTTGCTTTCTGTTTTAGGAGGAAAAAAGCCTTTTCTGCAATTAATGCTTGGATAGGCAAGCTGAGTACCTCAGCCACATCACCCCCGAGTGGGAGGAACGACGAGGTCCCTATGGCATCCCAACCTGTGGGATGCACAACCAAGCAAACAAAGGAGGGGGGTGGAGGGATAGACCCGGCAGGGCTCAGGGACAAACTCAAATATTCTAGGCTGAGACATAAACTACTTAATCTCCGGAGGGCACCAAGAAACTGAAACAGCAGCTCCCGCTTTTATCACAACAAAACATCTCCGTGAGGACTCGGTAGCCTCAACTTAATAAATACCATTAAAATCTCACTGCCCCACAAAGCAGCACTTGATGTTTTCAGTACCATCAATCTACACTGTCATTTATCTTGTTCTGGAATTCAATGTGAAACTAAACATACCTTCTCCTAACAAACTCAAGAAGAAAAGGGAAAATACATATTTATTCAAGAACAGAAATTATATGGAACTCACAGGTCAAGACTAGCTTTACAAAAACTTCACTCCTTTTGGAAATAAACACACCATAGATTTGTATGCACTTTATTTTCTACTAGCAGGTAACAAGACAACAGTCACTTCATAGTAAATCAAGCTGAATAAGGAAAAAGTACTCTTAAAGAGCAGGAACAGGAGCAGCCTCAACCACAACAAGGGGGGGCTGACTCCTTTTCTCTCAGAGCAGTTTAATCTTCAGGAAAAAAATACAGCTTTACCATGGAGCCCTAATCTGAACTTTGTCACCCAACATTGGCAAGGATCTTAAGCGACGACTGCAGACTTTTTGACAGCAGCCCATTTTAACCTGCAACACCTGGTTTACTCCCATGAAAAACTCCATAGAAGAATTTTTCCTAATGAATGCACAGTAGAAGCCTGTTCATATTGCAAACCCCTGGAAATGATGATAAATGAGCTCTACAAAGCACATGCTACTACTCAATACCAAGCAGGCAGCATTGGCTGCGCTCTTAAGAGGCAGCATTCCACAATGAAAATGGAATTTATTTCTTTTCAACTCCAGGGAAGATTTCTTTTTGGTCAGCTTCGAAAATTCTGATCCTACACTCTGGAATAATCAGTGCTATAACACAGAGAGAAACTGCAGCCAGCAGACTACCTATCTGCCTTGTATCAAGAAACAGATGGCATTTTCGCCCTTTTTCTTGCATCTCAGCCTCCCTCTGAGCAGCTGGCTGCCTGGAACCAGAACTGTTAGTGGAAATAGCAATAACTCCTAAGAAGTGATCTAAACAGGAAAGTAAATAAAATAGACATGGGTTGTTTTGACTACAGCGATAATGAACACTACAGTTGACAAGCAGACAACAATACATTGTTGTTGGCCAAAATACGAGTTGTTTCAACCACCGCAGAGAAGAATCTCATGCCAATCAGGAAAGGGAGAAAAAGAGAGGCTCCTTTCTTACCTCGCCATCCCTCAAGCAAAACTAAACATCTGCCGGTCTGTAGGAGAAAGGGTGAGGAAAAAAACCCCAACTACATGTATTGGAGGTCAGTGTTACTTCCATGGACAACTCTGGATGCAAGGCTGCTGATCAAACCCAGTCCTTGAAGGCAATCCCCCGAATACTCAGGGCACATCTCTGGGGTAGCTACATCTTCATTACCACTAACGGGCACCAGCTGGAGGTAGGCTCCTTAAACTGGGAAACAGGGTTGCTCCCTGGCCGATGGCAGGGAGGAACCATCAGCCTTACTACCGTACTTCCAAGTTATGCAGTCAAAAGATGACTGCAAGGGGAACACAAATAATTAAGGGAGCAAATAAACAAAGGGTTAAAAGGAAGAAGGCATTAAAAACGCAGTTTTCGTCGTTCAGCCATATACATCGGCCCTTGCTCAAAACAAACGCCAGTCCTATACTGCTGAGAGGCAGCGAAGGCAGCCTCAGAGGCAGGAGGTGGGGAGCTCTGCACATCCCTACCTACACCGTTCGTTTCGCTCTCTGGCTGCACAGGAAGGCGAAGCTCGCGTCTACCTGTAACCCGGGGCTGCTGGATGCAGACCTCTACCCTACCCCCTCTCATCCACGCACAGGCGGCCCCCAACGCACACCCCCAATTCGGTAACATCCCCCCTCTCATGCCCCCTGATATCCAAGAAAGCAATTGCTTCTCGAGGCACCCTTCAGCAATTAAACAGCAACGGAGATCCACGAAGGAGTGGGCATGAAGACGGGGTAAGCGGGGGGAGAAAGGGGGAGATTGAGGAAACATAATGAAACTCAGGAATTCCTCAGTGTAACACCAGCAAACCCCGCGGTCCAATGTGGTGCCTTAAAAAAAAAAAAAAAAATCCCAAGAGAGAGCAAGAACAAAACCTACCAGGTCCCCTCCATCTCCTCACTGCCTTTGCCACCCTAGCTGTCCACAGCCAAACCAGGCTGAAATCTACAAGGCATTTCCAAACAAGATGCACACCGCTTGTCGCCACTGCCGCCCAGCATGCAGCCCCAGAGAGATGCTCCCCCGTTACCTGGAGGATGCAGCCCCCTCTGAAGACAAACTATCCTTATTATAGCGCAATTCAATCCAAGCGTGCGCCCAGGGCGGCCGGCACCCTTCAGCCCAACGCAAGCGGGCAAGGGTGCAACTGAGGGCCAGGCAAGGGCTGCTGAGCATCCATCCGCTGGTTAGTTACCTTTAGTCACCTCCGGCTCCTGAGATGCGAGTCCCCATCAGATCCTCAACAACCTGCAGCAGGGAGCTGCTGCCACAATCCAGCCATTAAAACCCGGGGTGGGAGTAGGAAGCAGACCTGGCCACAGTACCGAAGCCCCCAGTCAGAAGCAAAACGGGGGGGATGAGAAGCGCGGAACGTCCCTCGAGCAAGGAAAAATTAAAAAATAAAAAAAAAAAAAAAAAAAAAGGAAAAATAGAAAGAAGTAAAGTCTTTCCTTTACTGCCGTGTTTTTCTACTACACAAGCTTCCTCCCGGAGAATGAGGGTGTGTGGGGATGGGGGAGGCGATCGCTCCGTCTTCTTCCCCGCCGTCGCCGACCCCTCTGGACGAAAGCCCCGCTCCGATTTACCTCCTCCAGGCGGGCAACTTCAGAGCAAGGTGATGTCTCCGGAGCCGGCACCACCAGCCAGGCGATTCGGATGCGGCAGAGTCATTGCCTGTGCTGCTGCTGCTGCCGCTGCTGCCGCCGCTGCTGCTGCTGCTGGGGAAGAACAGCCACTGCCGAAGAGACCAC
>VZRS01008521.1:310014-362788 GCA_013398055.1 Ifrita kowaldi
CCCGCACTGCCCCGCAGCCGCCCCTTAGCCCGCAACCTCTGCAACCCCGGCCCCCCGCCCGCCACCACCTGTCCTGCAGCCCCCGCCCGAAAGGATCCCGCACCGCCCGATTGGACACTCTGCCCGTGGCTCTCCTGCCTGGCAGCCAATCGCAGCCTCCATGCAGGGCACGGACCCACTCCACACTGGATCTCCCACATCGCGATTGGCCTCTTGGACTTTTGCCCCCCTCCAAGCAGCCAATTGCAGCCTGCCTTTGCGGCACAGATCCATCACCTGTGTGGTTCCCTCGCCCCCGATCGGGTGATCTGCCCGCTGCTCCCCTCCCCGGAAGCCAATTGCAGCCTGTATTTCCAGCACAGAACCATTCCCCACTAGATTCCCTAGCTTGCGATCGGCCTCTCAGCCTGCTGTCCCCAGCCAAGCAGCCCATCAGAGCCTGCCTCCTGGTCAAGGATGGTCTCCCTGCTGCCCAGCACGGGGATGGGGCTCAGAGCAGTATGGCATCAGCTGGGACCAGCAAGACACACTCCGTCCTTGCCCTGGCACGCCCCAGGAGGTGGGAAACGTGAATCCCCTCGTCTCCTGAGAGTCAGGAACCTCGAGGAAAGAGGATAAGAAGCCTGCCTCTGTGTTAACATTTGTATTCTTAAATGCTTACATGGGACCTCTGGAAATAATGGTGCTTGGCTGAAACATGACAAACCGATTGTTTGTTTGTTTTAGTTTTTATGGGAAGGGCCTAAACAAATCGAACTTTTTTAACAACGAAACAAACAAAAAGGAAGAATGTTGTCGTTTTCTCGTTGCCTGAGTGCTGACACAGGCAACATGCCACACTATCCCAGTGACCAGACTTATTTGGGGAGATGCTGCTGCACCCTCAGCTTTGACTGAACCCGAGAGAGCTGGGAAGGCCCAAATGAGGCCTCCTGGTCCAGCCCAGTGGGAGATCCATTCAGTTTATTATCCTGCTCAGCTTTTTCCTTAACAAGCTCTTAAGTATCCTTGATGATGGAGACCTTGCAAGGCCATCCTTTTAAATGGGATAAGGGAATTAAGTAATCTTGTTTGTTAACTTGGACCATGAGTCAGGAAGATGCTCACACATGTTCCTAGCTAATTGCTAGGCACAGAAATGTGTATTTAAGGTTAAGAATTGCTATTCTGGATGCATTGATGTGCAGTGGAAAATTAGTACCAATAAACGTAAGTGCTGTTTTCCCAATAATAAATTCAGGGCCCATTCATTGACACTGCAAAAATAAAGGAGCAATATTGACTGTGGTCAGGGAAGGGAAATCTTCAATTTTTAACAGATCAGTCTCAACCATTTCCATTTACAGTAGATCTCTGCAAAGTCATGTTAGAGAACACCTGTCCTTTCCTGCGTGGCTGCAGAATAGCCCCACATGTCCAAGTGAATGATGCACAGTGTTCTACAATCATTTACTTAAGAAAAAGTAGATTTCAAAGCAATTAAAAAGCAGTTGTGCTTTGGACCTTGCATTTGGTTTACCAAAATTATTATCCCCTATGGAAAAAGCCCTTGGAGAATCTATTCCTTCATCTTTTGGGAAGTCCTTTTTGTAACAGCCTTTCTTACAGGGTCTGCATGGAGGGGAAAACCAAAAAAAAAAAACAAACAAAACAAACAAGAAACAAACAAGCAAAGCAGCAACCAAAAAAATCTCCCCCAAAAAACTCCAAACCAAACTAGCGAAACCACCAAATCTTTAATACTGCTTCTGCTGGGATGCTCAGAGATATGAGATATGAGATTCTTCAATATACAATTACCTGTCTGATGATTTCACCATTCACCACACATGCTCCAGGAATGAAACAAAGCCCTACAAGTTGAAATTAGATTTCCTCTATATCTTTAAGCTCTGTTGTAATGCAGAAGTGAGAATGAAATCAATGTTTAGTCAGTGAGTAAAGAAAAGACAAAAACCCACAAAGCTAAAAGTGTGGTGGTGGTTTTTTTACCCTCTCATAGCATTCCAGTAATAAAGATGGAAAAAAACCTGGTAAATCGTGGGGGGAGGCAAGGAAGAGCTTCAGAATGCCACCAGCCTGTTGCACTATTGGTGCTTTTTAAAATCGTGTCTCGGGCTTAATGCTGTGAGTCAGCCCAGAAAAACTTAGACACAGAATAGTTGCAGTAGGTTGTGCAGTTGTCTCCAGAGGCAACAGCAAGATTATTCCCCAAAGGATATTTTCCCAGCACTTTGTCCAGCAAAACTTGAAATGTGTCCAGGGATAAGGTTTCCACCAATTCCCTTGAGTGATTACTCCCCAGTCTCATATATCTCACCGTTTGGAAGATTTTCCTGCTGTTCAGCCTACATTTTTGCATTTCTTAATTTCATACTATTACTTGTGGTTATGGCCCAGATTAATCAAAGTACTTCAATGCATGCTTCAATTTAGGTGTGTGCTCAAGCGCCACTGAAATCACGTACGTTGGTGTTTCGCAGGGCTGATGGATCTGCACATGTGTTTCAGCACCGTGCTGAACTGTGACCATGCATCATGCAAAATAATTGTCCTTCTCTTACATATTTTTAAGCCATTATCCTTCCCTTGCTTAATTATCGATTAGATAAGCTATATATTTAAGCTACTTAATCTCTCCTTGTGTATCAGTCTTTCCAAGAGTCTGATCATTTTTCTTTTTCGGATCTGAATTCCCTGAAACTCTTCCGTGTTTTGTAAGGACGAGTAATGAGGTATTGCAATTTAATGACATATCCCAGGTGTGATTACATAAAGAGCAGTTATTCTGTGCGGTTGGAGGATATAACTTACCTTCCCCAGCAACCCCAAAGCGCATTGATTTGTTGTGCTGCTCTATCATTTTGTAAGACTCTATAATCTACTCCTATTCTTTTCCATATCCATCACTCCGGCATTCAGGTATTTTTTACTTGCAGAGGCAGACAGCCTTTAGGCCTTGAAATTCAGTGTGGTGTTTTACGCTAGGAAACCTGTAACAGAACCAAATTGCAACCTTAGAGGTTTCCAGAACGCTTTCTTCCATGGGAAAAAAAAAATCCATTTCAAGTTGTATTATTTGAATCTGTGGTTCCCAATCAATTTACTTCAGGAGGATTTGTCACACATACCACCCTTGCAGCGTGGTGTCTGCATCATTTGTTGCTCATTATTTCATTATCCCCCAGGTAGATGTGGAGCTTTAATGATAATTTCATTATTTTACAATGGTTTAAAAGCAGGTTTAGTGAATTGTAGTTGACTGTGATTCTGATTCTTTTCTCCTTTTTTTTTTCTTCTTTTTCTGAAGATGTGTCTTATTTGCTTTCTCTCTTTCTCTCATATTTCCATTAACTTCCATAAACATCTGTCACTGAGCCATTACATTCTGTAATGAATTACCTTACTCTCAAAGATGCACGTCATATGGGCCAATTCATGGGTACACATTTCTGTTTTCAGGACCGTTACCAGTTGCCTACACAAAACATACGATGTTTTCTCTACTTCATGATCAAATATTATGTTTGGTTTTCACCCTTTTTTTCCCAATCTGAAGAATTGTCATTACAAAACTACATGAATTTTAAAAAACAAATGCTGTGGAGCGATACAAGTAAACATCAAAAACTTCCTGCTATAGATCCAGCAAAACTCAGTTTATCTCTGATAAACCCACGTTTCCATCATAAAATCCCAACAATTCGAGCTTGCCAATTTCTTTAAAATGTAATGATAGATAGATAGATAGATAGATAGATAGATAGATAGATAGATGGATGGTAACACCGAATTAGACCTCGACAGACTCCACATCCTGTGTTTTGTTCTTCCTCATCATCATCTACTCTGCGGTTCTGGTTTAGGAAAGCACTGTGAGATCCCTCCCTGCCAGGGAAGCACCTCATGTTTTTGCATGCTGACTATTCCCACACTCGTTTTTAGGCACGAACCTCAGTGGGATCACTTGCACTGGGCACAAGCAAAATTCCAAAATAAGGAGTAGTTCAAGAGCAGAAATCAGCAACAAAGCTCACACTTAATCTGACTTTTATAGTCTCTTCTTCTTAATCTGCACCTTCCTCTTCATTTTGATATCATTTTTCTAGGTATGAGAATAACCTCAAAAAACAACAAAACACCCCGTCCCATAGAAAATGCAACTAACAATGATTTAATTTCGAAAACATGGGCTGTCAAAAAAATGCTTTCCACTTAAGGGGTGGTTTCAGCCATAGCACACTGGCCAACCATAGTAGGATTGCTGTGCCTTGGCACCAACAAAACAGGAGAGAAAAGGAGAGAAAGTGCCGTGGGAAGTCTGGTCCCTAAATTTTAGCTAACATAGTTCCTTGCAGCCTGTTCATGCCCAATGCCTGGTGCAGCAGAAGATGGGTTCTCAGTGTCTCAATAACAGTGTGCTGGTTTCAGCTGGGGTACGGTTAATTTTGTGCACAGAGGCTATTATTGGTCTGTGTTTTGGATTTGTGCTGAACACAGCGATGATAATCTAAAGATGGTTTTGTTATTGCTGAGCAGGGCTTGTACAGAGCCAAGGCCTCTTCTCTTGTGCGGACTGCCACGCTGGCAGGGAGGCTGGGAATGGATACACAGGAGCTTGGGAGGAGACACAGCCAGGCCAGGTGACCCAAACTGACCAAAGGGATATTCCAGACCATGTGGCATCATGCTCAGTATATAAAGTGAGGAGAAGAAGGAGGAAGGAAGGACGTTTGGAGGGATGGTGTTTTTCTTCCCAAGCCACCATTAGGTGTTCTGGGACCCTGCTCTCTTGGAGATGACTGAACATCTTCCTGCCCATGGGAAGCACTGAATTAATTCCTTGTTTTGCTTTGCCTGAGTGTGCCGCTTTTGCTTTTCCTATTAAACCGTCTTTATCTCAGCCCACGGGTTTTCTAGCTTTTGCTGTTCCAACTCTCTTACCAATCTTACTGGTGGGGGAGTGAGTGCGCTGTTGCACGGGGCTTTGTTGATGGCTGAGGTAAACCATGACAAACAGAAATATGGCTGATTTTCTTTTCGTATTCCTACTCTTTTGGTGGGCGTCAGTGCTGTTTCAATGCTTCCTGAAGCATAGGCAGTAGGGACATGGAAAGACTTGGATACATGCTCAAGATAGGGTGTTGCCCTGAAAAGTGTAGTATTTAGTCCAGCTGGGAAGGCTGTGCAGACCCACTGTGGAAGATTGGTGATGACTGGTTGGCTGGTGGCTTAGACATGAATTGCAAAATGGCCATGCATAAAAGCTATCTAAACTGTTGACTTGAATGTGTCTGTAGTCAAGGTAATAAGGCAATTAGACACAAAATTAATAATTTAGCTTAACTGAAACCTAACAATACAGACTTTCTCTATGATTCCAAGTTATTTCAACTGTTTGGAAAGCATGACCTATCTCTGTTGTTCTAGTACATATGTAATGTGGGAGAAAATAAAAATTGTCACTAGAATTTCACTTTAAAGAGCATGTGTTGCTTTTTTTTTTCTCATTAATTTGAACCCGTGAATTCTCAGAGCTAGCTCTGATTCTATTTTCAAATAAAAGCTCTTTTTGTGTGTGGATAAATTAGGCTGTAAGATGTAACTGGCTGTTGTAGAGCGGGGGCGGGACTTTGATGTAGAAGTCGTGTTAAAGCAGATGGGTGTGCTGAGCATGCTTCAGCCAGGCTAAATGGGAAGAGCAATTAAATGCTTTTCCACACAGTTATTGCTGAAACAACAGGAAGCAGAAATAGCAGAGTAAATAAACTGTGCCATCAGAGAGGTTTCCCTGGAATGACAGCACATTTGGAAGCAAAGGGGTTTGTTGGTTGCAGCTGCTGGTAGAAGTCAGAAAAGTTCAGGGAAACGAGGAAAAAACCCAATAAACAGCAAAAGCAATGGCTTGGTTCAAAAGTATAAGAAGTAGAATGATTTTTAGGGCCAGAAAGGTGGACAGTAATTTCTGGGCTGCTTGTTGATTTAGTCTTACGGTATTCAGGAAAATCAGATGTTCTTTGTAACAAACAACCCAGCAACGCACACATACTCAGTGCCCATACTCCTGAGGAAACCAATGGACTGACCTTAATCTATAGGGCACTTGAAGACATATGTTGCATGCTGCAGCTTAGCATAACTCCCCCAGCCGGGATCGTGAAGCCTTTACACACTGCAAGAAACCAACATGTCCCGTGAGGAAGAGTGGCAAATTCACCACTAGCATCCCTCACAGCGTTACCGTGAAGGATGAATTATACCGATGTCCAGAAGGTAAGGTTCCAGTTCACATTGCTTGCTGGGCTTGAGAGAAATTTGAGCTACTGGGAGAAATGTTGAATCAGCCCTGGGGACTGCTGGGCACAGCGCTTTTGCAGTACTCTTAGCCATCTATCCTGTAATGCTCGTATCATCTGTAAACACTTACCTCACCCATCTCCTGGCAAACAGGCTTAGAGACAAAAAAACAAGGGAAAATACCACTCTTGTTGCAACACTGTGGGAGGATTTAAAGCCATTTGGGAAACAAAAGTAGGAAATGATCACAGCTAAGAAATTGGTGGTTTAAAGGTACTCTCTGAGGACTTTGACTGCCATGGTATAAATTTAGTATTCATGGTATTAATGGAAAAAATCTAAACTGAATAGGAAATTAACTTTCTTACTTGAGGTTAAGCTGCAGTGGTAAAGTGATCCTAATTATTTTTAAGACTAAATGCTATTGCTAGGGGTAAATCAGGTTCCAAAAAGAAAGAAATCAATAATACAAGGACAGATTTTGAAGATTTCAAATAATAAAACCAGGTAGAGTGGTTTGTATCAAATACAACAGAAAATCCCTTCAGTGAAACATGCATAAGGTTAAGTCTTGAGCGGATGCCTCATGCCTACAATTTAATGAATAAAAAACATAAATCACATAAGACTGGGTCAAAACATAGACAAAGGGATTATACCGAAAATCAGGGCTTTAAGAAATGGGTGGTTGTGCAGAGACATGCAATTGATCTTTTTGGTCTTCTACATGACCTTTTTGCCTCCTGGACTCCGTTTCAGAAATCAGTAGAATGATTTTTTTATTAAGTTCAGTTTTCTTTTAACTCATATCAGCAGTCACTGAAATAATGGCTTTTTTTACCCCCTACTGTACAGTTGATTGGCATGTCCTTGTTACACACATTCATTTTATAAATCTTTTAATGCTTCCTCTGATTGAGTAACAGGAAAATGATCCAAGACAAATGGGCTATCTGATCTTCAGATAGTTAGCACAGTGCCTGGCAGCTGAAGAGAAAGCAAACAAAACACCGAAATATACCAGCAGAGGCACCTAACAACTCGGAAGAGATGATTGAAATGCAGAAAAGGTCAGTGGACTCACACTTGATGGCTGTGTGAAATGCTGAGTACCATTACCAAGGCACTGATACCATAACAGTGCAAAAAGGGTGACAGTTCCAGGTAGTCTTGAATGTTCCTAAGCATGGCTACATACGTACCCAATTAATTTTGTGCTCATTAGGGCTGTAGAATAAAGGGACTTGCTGAGACAAATTCTGAAAGGGAAAGAGCAAGCAAGATGTACCTAATGTTTTTCATGAAGGATAACAGGATGGACTATGAAATGTTATCAACCAGCACACAAGAAAAGGGGGTCAGGGACCTCACCTATTCAGCCAAATGGAAATCTGACAGCAATCAATATCTGGAGCAGATTTCAGAAGAGGTTTTCAGGTGCATAATCTCAGCAGAGGCCAGTGGGAATTGTGCTCCTGAATCCCTTACACACTAATCCCTACTTTTGCATGGCTGTAAAGAAAAATAACAAACATGTGGCAAGGACTGTAGGTAGCCTGATATTAGCATGTGTAAAATGTGTAGTGGTGGCATTTCTTTAAGCTTGAACTCATCACTTGGTAGCTTTGGCTGAGCAGGACTTTATTATTCATAACTCTAAAATTCACCCCATCTCATTTCATCGTCTAAGCTGTACAATCAATAAATCAAGTATGCATTTTAAGAAGATTTCCAAATTAAGCCAGACGCCCTAATGTATAGGACATACCACACCAATTAGTATACACAACAGCTTCTCGGTGAGCCAAGATGAGAGCAGCACAGTGATTTGGAAAATATGAATATCATTATGCTGAAGAGATGCTTAGAGCAGTAGGTAGGGAATAAGGTTCAAGCATTGGAATTGCTTTTCAGATGTGGCCCTCAATATATTTTGGAGATTTGTATCCAGTGCCAGGCCCCTGTAAATTGACTGGCAAATTGATGTGTCCTGGATCACCAGGCTCTTTCACGGGACACAGCTAAACCCCTAAGTACCATTAACATTAATAGAATTTTAAGCCCGATTTTCCAAACAAACTGCTATGGGAATTTTGCCTTTCATTCATATTTTGTGCTCTTCAGTGCTCCAAATTGTGGAGAATTACAGTCTATGAAGACACCCGGAGGAACAAACAGAGGTAGCAACTTCCTGTTCCAGCACTCAAACGCTGAGTTACAAATGAGTTGGAGATGGTGTCAGTTCTGTCCTCAAAGCAAAACCAGGCAGTTGCCATCAGGTTCTTACCTCTTAAGAGCACAGTTGCCTCTTTAAACTGAGGGCAATCTGCCATTGGGCTTGGTCCTCAGCTAACTTCAGGTGATGTGTACGCAGTGGTCTGAGCTCAGAACACCAACATGCGCAGAGCTCCCAGTTTCCTGTGTTATCCAAAACACCCTTTTCCTCAGGTACATCTCACTCAGTTTCAACTTGTTCAAATGATCTGTGCCAGGACAGAACTGCAGTACAGCTGTTTTTTACAGTGTTGCTTACCTGGTGTCACATTCTTGTTTGTGACATTTTCTGGGCACTAGATGGCCTGGATGTGGCAGTGGAGAACATCATCAAATATGATGCGAACAGCAAAATACCTACTTTGTGGTGGTCGATCCACGATGCCCATCATAAATTTAAATCAAGATTAAAAGTTAAAAGCCTTCTGCTTTTTGGAACAGTGACATAGAATGGCCTTTTTAAACAAGGCCCATAAAATTCCTTGTAGTTTATGTCTATTTACATGTTGAAGATTGCAAGCTTTTGTTTACAAAGAAGAGAGAAATTATCTCTCCCTGTGAAATTTGTGATGAGTCTAAGGGCAGTATAACATCACTGGCCCCTACACTGCTCTCTTTCACATCAAAATATGACTGGACTGTGATGTATGCATTTTTTTGTTGTTTTGGGTTTTGTTTGGTTTGTTTGGTTTATTTGGTTTTGTTGTTTTTGTTGATGGTGGATTTTTTGGGTTTTTTTTCATTGTTTTATTTTGTTGGGTTTATTGTTTGGTTTTGTTTGGGTTCCCCCTGTTTTTTCTTTTATTTGTATTTTTTTTTAACTTTTAATTAGTTTCACACATTGCCTTGTTGGCTCTGTTTAATACTAGTTGTCCACACTCACGCTTTTCTGTATTTAAGGTCTTGGACTAAGGATTCCTGCTAGGACAGCTGACCTTATTGATGAGCTAGTTGAGGTGTTATTTTTTTTCTTTAATGTGTCTGTCCTCTAGCTTGGAGGGTTCAAAACAGTGGTGTTGCATGCTCCTTGGTGCTTTTCCAAGGACTGACATACAGGTGGATGTTCTTTTGCTTGGCTTTGTGACCAAACACCTGCAGACTGCTGGCTTTTCTTTTGCTGACCCTGAGCATCCCCCTCTGACAAATTCCTGAGTGTCATTTACACCTTTGAAGAAAAGCATATTTGCTTTAATGTATGTGTTGAAAGGGGAGGGTCATCCCTAAAAAAATAAAGCTGGTTTTCTATTCAGGGAGGGCAGTAAGATACAGCCTTTCCAGTGGGGACCCTTCTTTGCCTCTTTTGCATACCAGGCCTGTATATCCCAGCCCCTGGGCTAAACAGAGGCTGAAGCAGAGTAGTCCATTCAGGCTGCAGAGCTGATCCTGAACATAGAAGCTGGAGGGAATGGAATGGCCAAGGCAGAAACCTGCATTTCAGCTCTTGAGGCCATGTCTGTACCTAGCTGACCTTCATGCATAGCTTTCCTGTACAAAGAATACTGGGCAAGGAGAGGACACCTGCTTCATCAAGCTGCATCTCATTGTGTGGCAGACACCTACATCTCAATGTTCATCAAAACCAGCCAGGGTTTTATCTGTAGCATATGAATGCTAATCCTGAGTGTATATTTCTGTAGATGTGTTAGCAATATCTAGAGGGCACTGTTACTGCTGCTGTTGTGTCTGTTTTTCTGCCATACCATCCAGGTTTTTAGGGGAACCAATTCAAATCCAGCTATCAATGAGTTTTGGATGCAATTATTATGTTTTATATTTTTGGGAAGGTGCATGGTTTATATTTCTGATGTGCACAATATTGGTTTATACATGGTTTATACTTTTATTTATTTGGGTTTTTTTATTTATATTGGGTTTCCCAATAATTTTTGAAGTAATTGTGATTATGCTTTCTGTGTCATTTCCAGTCATGTGTTTGCATTATGCTGCATTCTGTCTGGCATTTTCAAGAAGTGGACAAGCAGTGTCCATGATGAAACAGTCTCCTTCCTTTCTAAGGCCATCATGCTGGATCTACTAGCATGTGCCTTATGGCCATTATGCAGCCAAAAAAAAAAAATCTCAAGGGGATATTTATGCATCAGTATTTCTCACTCGGACTCAGATTGCAACAAATCCCCTGTTACTATCCTATTGTGATGAAGCCACGTGTATTTTGTGGCTCTTGCAGGATGCACAGTGCCCGATTTGACAGCCTTTTAGGCTGCACCTTTAAAAAATCTCTAGCTGTATTGTTATGATCATAAACTGAGCTGCCAATAGGCTCCAAATGCTGACTCCAATTCTTATGCTCTGTACTTTCTTCCCTCTATCTTCCTTTTATCATTGCCTGTACAAAGAGCCCATTCCTTTGCAGCCGTAATTAAGCCCTCAGTTTCTCTTTCCTGTCCTTCTCTGACAGCAATTATCATGTCTATTTTTTGTAGTTGCTGAAGCTGTCAATCCACAATGCTTCCCAAGAGCCGTGTTCAGGTTCACAGGAGCAGGAAGCGAGCACAGAAGGAAGTCCCAGAAGTCGGTCATCATTTTAGGGATAAGGTCTGATCAGGGAGACACGGCTGCTTAGTTGCAGAAGATTTAAAAGCAGCATATGGTTCATGTTCTGGATGTAAACAGCTTACACACACACCCTGCCACCACACACGTGCTCCAGCTGTCCCCCTAAGCACACACTGCAACAACGGCACAAGCACTCGTGTTATTTTTTCCCCAAGTACTCTTTCACCCGTTTTAATTTCAGGAACTTTCTCAATTACATGTGGAAGAGGGTTTTTTTCACAGTTAGTAATGCTTTCTGGATTTCTGCTGCACAATCTGCTGTTTCTCCCTTGAGGCCATTTAGATGTTGAGCACCCATAAAAACAGCCTTGGTAAAGCCAGGTGAGGCTGTAGCCCACCACCCCATGGGTTTCTTCTGTGTCTGGGTCCATCTAGCACTGTGACTCCCAAAAATTACCATCTCGTCTCAAGTCAAGTTTGACCCATAGCAAGAGTCCTAAACCACTTGCTCATTTATCATGGGGAAGCTGCCCCATAGCTTTCATCACCTTTGTCATTCTCCTCTGAATTTTTCATCGTATTTTGTTTTCAGGTGAAGAAGTCAGAGTAGCACGTGGTGTTCAAAATTGGGATGAACTTTGAGATTGTACTGGGGTTTAACAGTATTTTCTGTTCTCTATCTGCTCTGTAAAACCTCCTATGATTTTACTCAGCATTTTCCAGGATTAAGCTGGTCTTTTCATGGTCTTGCTCCTGGCAGTTACAGCCAGCTTAGAGCTCATATTGTTCACTTGAGTCTTGGATTGCTTTTTCCAAGGTGCATCACCTTAATCTGTTTCCAGTGGGTTTCACCTGCCATTTTATTACTTAGCCTCTCTAGCTTCAAAAATAATTTGGTAAATCTTTGGTCAGCCCTTGTTTTCACTAGCTTGACCAACTTCTTTGTTTTGTTGGGACCTTTTCATTTTAACCATTGGTCCTTTTTTAGACTGTTTATGCACATGGGGAACAGCACAGCTCCTTACACACAGTTTTTAGGAGCTCCATCAGTGAGCTCCTTCCAAATCAAGAACAGCCATTAAGTCCTACAACCTGTTTTCTATTTTCAACTACTAATATATCCGGGCACCTCCCTTACTAGAGCAATTTTTTCCATCTAAATTGATCCATCATTCCCATTTGTCCCCAATCTACTTTTAAAGAATCAGAACAGGTGTTTTCCCTCTATGTTGTCCTCAGTAGGACAACATGTAGGGCACCGAATGGCAGAAATACCAAAACCAACAGTGTGATATGAATTTTGTATTCTAAATAAACACAACACATTGTCAGATAAATGATTGCCCTGCTATCAAGAAATATTCCCCTATTCTCTAAGATCAATTAATTACACAAAGTTTACAGTACTGGAAGGCATTCACTTACAGAGAATGTAGAACAATTTGCAGACAAGGTTGATTGCACTGGCAGGGTTTAACTGAAAAATAAAACAGAGATACACATTGATTGAAGCTATCTAAATAAAACATGAATGGCTTCTAATGAAAACAGCAGGCAAAACAGCACTTTGAGGTCTCAGCAACAACATTTTTCTCAGTACGGGTTGTGAGGTAGCCAGAGCAAATAAGGTTCCTTGAGTCATTTACTGATTTAGCACCTTAAGATACATATTTTCAAGTTTATGGATTTATGAAAATACCTTTGGTATTATTCACTCCCCTCACCTCTAAACATTTCAGTAACAGTGTTACAGATTTTTAAAAGTACTGATAATATAATCAATGGAGTGCTGTAGGTTATGTCAGAAGACCTGCTACGTCTCTGTAGCACAAACAGTGCACCTCACCATGCAGCACCAAAAATTACTTTTTGCTCTCTCTGCCACTCTCCTTAAGAAGGTGCTCATCAGCAAGGGGAAACAGGTCCATGCTTCCTTCAATCTTCACTGGTGTTTCCACTGACTTTTGTGGAACTACTCTGATTGTCTGGCTACCGGTGCCTGGTGACAGATGTAAAATTAATCTGAGACATGCCTGTGGTTCTTTTCAAGTATGAATGGAATATTTTTATTCATTTGATGAGGGGGGTTTTTATTTGAGACCCAGGCATTTCATTTCTCCTGTATTATTCCACTTTCTTTGACACTGGCATGCAGTTCCTTCCAGCTACCAACAGATTTCATTATCTTTCTGTTTACTTATGCTTTAGTATCATTAATGAGGATGTTGACTGAGTCAAGACCTGCCAGTAATCTCTGTGTTATGCTACCTGACAGTGTCTCTCTGTTTTATGTGCAGTTATTTAGCATTACCCTTAGCCATGGACATTTTGCCAGCTCTCAGTACACTTGAGAGCAAAGCTGGTGAATAATTTATTAATGAATTTGTGTCTTATGTTCCTCCATGAAATACGAATCAACAGTCTGATTGTTACTGATTTGTTTCTTACTTGAAGAATTTCAAGAAACACTTGATGCAACCATGTTTTAGTGCATGGGTTGTTGGCAAAGTTCATTAATACGATCTAGACTAATACTTTCTCTGATGTGATTCTGTTTATATATATATAGATAGATGTAGATATAGATATAATGTCCATGGAGGTTTATTCTTTATGAGATGTGCCAGAGATGCCACCTTTCTTTTACCTTTGTGTGTTCAGAGATAACTCTGTTGGTACTGTTTTGTTTTGTTTTTTTAAGGATTTCTCTCTGTGAAGCAGTCCCATCTCTTACTTTTGTTTTGATTTTTTTTTTCTTCTGAAAATTAGTCCCATATTCACCTTTCACTAATATATTGATCAGTCCCTGGTTGTTTTTGTGTTTTCAGTAGTAATTGCTATAGTAGAAAATCAGGCTGAATTTTTTCTTGAAACACCTCTCGTTGGGAAATTGATTTTTTATTATGTTTTTTGAAAAGAAAATAGCCATTCAGTCATTAATTGTTTTGTCCTTGTTAGAAAGATGATTTTAGTTGATCAAACAAAAGATATTTTTCAAGGATTCTTCAGAAAAAATTACAACATTAGATGTTTTTTCCCCTCTTGTATTACTTGGGTGGGGAGGTGGGAGGCAAATCACTGTAATACCTTGAGATCATCCAGAACCAGTGATTTGCATATGTATGTATATTACTCTAATATTAATACTTGCATTTCTTAGTTCCCAAGACTCTTCCTTAAAATCTTTTTTCTCCTTCCTGTTCATTTTCGTAAATTCATGCCCTACCATAAAAAGCAAAAATTTGCCAAAACCTCTTTAAGATAAACTGCTACAATGCACACAGGGAAAAAATTCTGTCAGTTTGAACTGTATTGCACTCAGCCCATTTGGACTTGCCCTGTACTTTTAGGCTGATATAATATTTTTATTTTATCACCTTAGAGTCACAAGCTCCTAGGCAGTGGGTGTGGCATGGCAAAGAAAGAGCTGCCTCTCACAGGTAGGTGTAACAATTCCTGTACACCAGCCAGTAACCACAACCCAGCCTTGTGCTGAGAAAAAGACATTTTATTTCAAGTGCCTAAGAGCAGCAGTGTCGGTGAAAAAGGTTGCTATACAGTGTCAGATGCTTCACCACCAGATCATTCAAACAGGATGAAAAGTAGCAGGAAAAAAAAACCACAACAAAACCCCAAAAAAGATCCCAACAACAACAACAAAACCAAAAACCAAAGGAAACCCAGACTTGAAGCCCAATGTTGCACTACTTCAGTGTATGTTCTATTTTCAGAAGGCACTAAAGAAGCTGAAGCACAATAGGCAATGATTTTTACATTATTCACAACAGAAAGTATTTGTAGAATAATGCAAATACACAGTGGCAGCCTGCGGGCTGTTGTTGAAGGGTAAATGTTTACAGGAATGCTGGGTGCAAGGCTGTATTGGGTTTGCATGGCACTGTTCCCGTAGCGGAGGGGGTACAGGGGTGGCTTCTCTGAGAAACTGCCAGAAACTTCCTCTTTGTCTTGCAGGAGGGAGTCGTGGGGGGAAGGTGTTCTTAAGATTTCATAGAATCATAAAATAATAGAATAACCCAAGTTAGAAAGAACCTATGCGGACCACCGAAGTCCAGCTCCTGGCCCTGCACAGCACACCCCAAGAATCACACTATGTGCCTGAGAGTGTCGTCCGAATATTTCTTGAACTCTGTCAGGCTTGGTGTTGTGACCAGTTCCCTGGGATGCCTGTTCCAGTGCCCAACCACGCTCTGGCTGAAGAACCTTTTCCTAATATCCGACCTAAACCTCCGCTGACATGTCGTTCCCTCGGGTCTCGTCACCAGAGATTAGATCAGTGCCTGCCCCTCCACTTCCCCCATGAGGAATTTGTTTTACTTCTCATTATCCTCTTCTGATTTTGGTTGCTGAATGTCAAATTCTTGGTATTTGATCATGCACTTGAAGAAACTGGAAGGCAGCTGTGCTTTGAGAAACACGGAATGTAGGAACAGAAATTCCAGGAGAACCCAGTTTTTCATGACTGGGGAAAAGTTTCCAAGACAATCCTATTTTCCATTGATAATTTACTTGCTTAAACATAAAGTTCAAACCTGACACTTAGAAAAACCAGCTAAGCAGCTGTAGTGGTGGAAAAAAAGACAAAAAAAACCCACTGGCTTCTGTAGGGGCTCCTACTCCGGTCACCAGTCACCCACACAGGAGCCTTAGGAAAGGCTAGTGGAAAGAGGCACATTCTAATGTGCACAAGCTTGTTTTTAACCTCACTGCCATACCCGACTGGTAACAAATTGTCAGAGGACTAATCTTGCTATTGCTCCAATATTTTAAATTATTTATTATAATTTAAACTGTATTTAAAATACATGTATTATAAGCTATCCATATATTTAAACTATAATGAAGTCAAAAACTGAAAAAAAACCAAAAAACGAGGTGATTTTGTTTCTTTGATAGTCTTTTAACTTCTTAACTGCCAAACTCTTCCCATCCACCCCACAACAGCATGGGATAGTCAACCTTCCCACTTACTGAAAACAGTGACTTTTTTAATTTGAGCTTTTTTGCAAGCTAAAGAAAAGCTGCTTCCCCTGGCATGGGGTAGAGGTCCAGGAAAAGAGAGGTTCCCTCACCTTTGCTTTAAGGCTCTTGGAGAACTTGTAAATGCTTTGTGACTGCTCTTAGAAAAATATTAATTTAGCAACCACCTTCTTTGGGGATGGATTCTTGGCTTGTGCAAACTGTCAGAGCTGAGTTGAAATCAGTTATGCAGTGTGGCATTTTGCTTCAGCTCCCTGCTAGAAGTCATTAAATCCCAAACCGAGAATGGTTGTGTCAAAACCTTTGAACCACCTGCTCACCTAGGAAAAGCAGCAAAGTCTAAGGATTTAGCTGTATTAGATGCACACATGAAGATAATGCTGGGAAATTAAAATCCTGCTTGGGTGAATTGGTGCATTTTGATTTTGGGAGGAAAAGAGGGCATGTAAATGACTTGTGTGTGAGACCCATTGCCTATCCGTTCAGCTGGGTTCACCACATACCATCCTTAGCCATGAAAATCCTTCCCAGTTGCCATAAACTGCTGTGTTCATACAAACATCCTTGTTGCTGCAAGTAACAAAAAGCATCCTAGCAAGGGGCATATTTTTATTTTTCTGGTTTGCCTTAGGACCATAAAGTCATGAGAAGGCATGGACAGCAGGACCAGGAATTAATGTTCCCTGTCTCTTCCAATCTGAGGACTGGAAGGCATCAAATAAAACTAGGCAAGTCTAGTTTTGAAACAAAGAAAGGAAATCCTTTTTTCATGACATTTGGCATTAGAATGGGGGACTCATGGCCACGGAGCAGTGGAGCTGCTGGTGACTTATGCACATGTAAAAAAGCTATGGGGCACATTCAAGACAAGACAAGAGCTGCTTTTAAGAGCTGTCAAATGCCAAGCCTCCCACACCATGTGTAGCAATGCACCCTGCAGCATCTGTGAGAGCCCTCTGGTGAAGCACCACTTTGTGCTTGCCCTACCCATATTTTGCTGGGGAGGATACTGGAGTGATCAGCAGATCTGCCACCCATTTTCTTATGTTCTGGTTGTTCTATGCCGTAGCTCTGCAATATGACTTTTACATTGTTGCCTATTGGTAAATTGTCTGGATGGTGGATAGACCAAACCACTGGATACTTTTGAGAACTGAACTACTACTTAACCATCTTCTTGTTGCTTGCACTTGAGTTTTGCATCTGCATTCAGTTGTTCATAGAATTTACCCAGACTCAGGAGTAGCCTTGTGTTAATGGAAGCTGCAGTTTTCTGTGGATAAATTATTTAGGGGGAGGAGGAATGGAAGCCCCTTCAGACTGTTCTAAATTGAGGACTAGGACTTTTTAAAAATAAATAAAAAGAAAAATAAGTCAAGAGTTAGCCTAGCAACAAAACAATAATTCATGAAAATAAAAACACCTAAAGGAACAAAACACTGTAAAAGCATCCCTAAGCATACCTATATTAGCAAACTTGTGGGAGGTTAATGTCAAGAAGTATGTTTCCCTTGTGAAAAAGTCTGTGATAATATCTGCTTGTTTTACCATTTTTCAATCAATCACTTTTTAAAATGTGTCATTCCCTATGTATATGGTTTATACATAGGTTGAACTGCATATGTAGTTGTAATTCATTCTCCATTCCCATGGCAGTCAAAAAACCATTATCTGATTATACTCCAAGTCGGGAATTCAGGTTTCAACTTGTTTTGTTGTTTGAGGGATTCCTTTTGTTTTTCTTCTTCTCTTTTTTTCCCTTTGGAGAGATCTTCTTGTTGCCACAGGTGTGCAACAGAAGTGATTCATTCTGGACGGGAGAAATGAGCTTTGTCATGATGGCAAGGGGAAGAGCTTAGGTTAGTATAGGAATTAAATCTTGGAGGATTTATATTTTTATATTATGTTTGTATATACTTTTATTCTATCCTATCCTATGCAATGTAAATTTATTATGTACTTATGTAATCAAGTAGGAATTAGATGATCCTAATTTTGCTGATGGTTACTGGATCTCCCTGAATATCACAGAGCAGAACCTCACCTGCTGTGGGAAGCCATTGCATAGGTGGTAGCAGAGACTTTCACAAGTTCTGGTTCAGCCTCAAAGATTTGAAGACTCTCTGGCTCGCTTTATGCAGCACAACTTCTGCTTGTAGGCATTACAACATTTTTCCTTGGTGCAAATATATTCTTATTCTCATGTAATCCTGTAAATTTTCCCACTCCTCTGAACTTGCCCAAAAGTGGCACAGCATCTAGAAGGAGCCACAATTTCTCAGTAAGGGAAATTAATTATCCATGCCACCCATTCCTGAGCTTTCCAAAAGTAGGGTTGTTTCCTGTAATGTCAATACTTGCACTCTGAGAATTAGAGGGAGTGCAAGTTATTTGACTTAGCCCACCAATGGTAATGATGTTTGTTTACCACAGAGAAAATTCATGCTGCATTTAGTCCTGATTGTACAAACCTATTTCTTTGCATTGTGATGAACTAGCCTGGGAAACCAGACATGGGAGTCATAAAATGGGCCTGGCAAGAAAGAAACTGTGGCCAAGTTGGGGTCAAGTCATATTTAGCTTGTCCTCTTCAAAATAAAGCAAACACTTTCCTGCTAGGGGTGATCAGACTGACACATAGTAGACTATAAGAATGCTAAATAGAAAAATTAATGAGACATTATCACTATGACCTCGGATTTGTAAGAATTATAAGAGGGCACCTGTGTTACACCAACTTTTGGCCTGTTTCCTTTTCTGAAGGCAGGCTGAGCTGGTTTAAATGGGAATTGAGAAAATCCAACTCTGAGTATTTTTCAAAAATCTGAAGAGCAATACACACAAGCACAATTTCATAGTACCAGCTCTGCAGCTAAAACAATGTGTTTCATCATGCCACGGTCCCCTCTTCAGACAACCTTTGGAAAGTGATTGTACCCAGCAGATTAAAATCTCAAGGATACAGGGGAACTAGATTGGAGCTAGATGTTCCTTAAGGTTCCTTCCAAGCCAAATCATTCCATGATTCTACATGTTTTTCATCGTATGCGAAGCCTCTGATCTTCCTTGCTCTTCAGGCTGTTCCTTGAAATGAACATCGAAGGATTTTTAAGGTCCTTTCACTGGGTTTCAGAGCCCCATGTGTCCCACAGCCTGTCTTAACCCTTTCTTTTGAAGTCTATCATAACCTCCAAACATGGCTTTTTAACATCTACACCATCTACTACACAAGAATAGGGGGTTTTGCCTAATTTCCTAGTTTTTATTGTACTTCTCTGCTCAACTGGCCAAAAGACACATATTTTATTTAGAGTAAAAGTTTTCCTGTTCCTGTTCTTGCCTACAACTAATACTTAGGCTAACACCACTTCACAGTGACCATGGTGGGCCTGTATTATGGTCCATGTATTTTTTAAGAGGCTGACAAGGAACATCTGTCCAGGCAGGAAAAAAGCTGTGGAAAAAGTTACAGGGATTAAGTTTTCTGCATTTTACATTATAATGACATTTCCAATCACTTGAGAACCGCATGATTGCCTTTCATAGCTCCTGGGAATCTTGACTCAGTGAGTGAGAAATGTACTTTTAAATAATGGCACTCGTTCTAGATTTTCTCCTGAAGAATGCATCAGACCTTAATGAATCATCTTCCGCATGCAATCCCAATCACTGTGTAAGTCTGCCCTCTGACACTGCCTGCATGCAAATCCTTCATGCATTATTCTTAGCAAACTGAATTCTTTTGGTGGAAAATCTACAGGTTGCTGTCATGCTCAGTAGCTCTCCTGACCTGCAAGTTCACTGCCCTTTTGGCTGGGCTTTTTATTTGGTTTCTTTTTCTTATTGATCCTGGGTTTTTGGCTTTCTGATACCATATCGTTCGTAACCAACAGCAACCATATTTCTCCCAACATTGAGAAAAACAGGTCTTGAAACTGGGGAGGGGAGAGGAAACATGGCAATGGTCATTCAAACAGTCTTTTGTCTTGTACTTTAAAAACATTAATTTACATTAGCAAGTGCAATTCCACAGGGAGCTCTGAGCCTTACCAACCTTATGAAATCTTATGATGGACCATGACTCTTACCAGAGTTTGGACTATGCAGCTGAAACACAAAGGTGAGCCTGACTTTGTAAGATATCTGGAACAAAAGGACTCCTTCTTCCTTTCCTTCCTGACGAGGGGAACTGCCAGGAATAAGCTGCTTTGAAAATTTGGTTGTCTAGGGGCTGAAACAGGGAGATCACATTTTTTGGACAATCTAACCCCAGTTATTACATCATGCTGGTACAAGAGGGGAACTAACAGCTAGCAATTAATTAGCGTTTAAACCAGCTGTAAAATCACAGAAATGCAAGGTATAGTCTTTAACAATGAAAAACATCCGATTCCTACTTTTATATCCTGTTTTTATATAGAAGACTTAAATTTTATATGAGGTTGTTTTCCCATTGCACATTACTGCTCCTGCACATTTCCCATCTCCCCAAGCAGCGCTGGTGCCTCTGCACTGCTAAACCCATCAGACTACTGAGAACATGGGTCTGGAACAAAGAATGATATAGTCTAATTACTTTCAGAAACAATTGTACCTAAGAAGCACATGTACTTATTATGAATTGTTATGTTTTCCTTTATCCATACATAATGAATTTATTACAGTTGGGCAATTTAGTACATCCTTGTTTTCAATTTAATTGGATTCCTTTTAATGCCCATATTTAACCTTAAAGCTGAAAGGTTTGATATTCCTTTGAGAGTTGTATTTTTCTTTTTCCATATTATACATTTATATCTCTGTCTCTGTTGTGAAAGATTTGTATGTTCCAGGTGGTTATGAGGCTAAAAACCAACTAATTTATGTATGCAATAAGATAACTTATTATAAAAGCTTGTGAAAAACATAGAACAAGAGTCAATGTATTTTTGAACTTTGAAAGCTACTTTCATGAGGAAAACAGTTTTTAAATTTTAGCTGAATACAAAGTCATTTAAAAAAAGAGTCATTTTTAAAGATGGGAAATTCTACTAACTCTTTTTCCTAAAAAGAAGAAATTGTTGATATTGACTTTCTAAAGACAAGACTACAGCAGTTTGAAATTAAGCCAGAAATGTTTAAATCAAAAATTTAAGGGGAAGCAGAATTCCTATCAATGTTCTGAACTAATTTTTTTTCAAAAATAATTACAATCAGTTATCAAATAGCAATTATATGCTATTAAAATTATTATTTTTCTTTCAGCTAAATATTTTTAAATCTCTTGAAATTTAGAAATGCCAGATTTAAAACACAATGAATGGAACAATAAATTAGTCCACCGTTTCAATGCCTCCATCGAGGTCAGAATGTGTGTCCATACTGAACTGACGGTTCCAGGAACTTATTCCCACATCCTCAACCAACTGCGTTGTTGCTGCTGAAGTCATTGGGAGCTGGTTACCTAAGTACTTTGGGGAATGTGCTTCTTGGTGCTCTTGTCAGAGCAAGGCAATTTTGGATATTTCTGACATCTTCCTTCAGATCTGTCTACGTAATTTGGTTGATGCATTAAAAAAATCACAAACATTTAAAGAATCTGCGATAAAAATTACGTTCATCTCATCTCTTTGGTGGGTCTGTCATACATCTTTCTATAATTATGTTTCAATATGAATATTAAATCATTTGGCTTTATTTAAGTTTTATTAGACTCTAGGTACAAGGGGCATGATATATTGAGACAATGGTCATAAAACTATGTCAAAAGATTCATAAGAACTTGTTGATCCTGTGTTTCCTCTCTTTTCATGATCAAGACTACACCATTTCAGCCAGGCAATCTACCAGTTGTTGTTCACATTTTCAGCAAGAGGTTTTCACATAGCTGAAACTTCTAAGAGTTTAAGAGGTGGCAGGCCTATTCAGCTTCACTGATATGTCATTAAATGCAAATGTCTACATTAGTACAGCGTTAGAGTTCAAAATTCAAACACATAATTCATGAAAACTGAAAGCCAAAGTTCCCACACTGATGTTAAATCAATCGTACTGCTCAGATTACGCACATTCAATTGTATTTCGAATCACAGAAACCGAGCCGTTGAATTAATATCTGCACGCTGTGGCCAACTTCAGCACAGAGCCTTAGCAGCTGAATGAACCGGCCCTAACTCTTTGAAAAGTGAACCTGGGCCAAGGGGAAGAGACATGGGGAAGAAGAAAGCACAGATATGTAAGACTACAGTTCGCATCTGACTTTGGCGTTCTATCTGCTCTGAAAACACAAAGAAATGTTCCCCATACGTTTCTCCACCTCTTTGCTGAAAGGTTTTGTCCTCTCCCCTGCTTAGACACAAAGCAGTTCAGACAAACGAACACATAAACAAGTTTGTTGCAACAAAATGCCTGAGAGATGCATTTTGAGACAGGAATTTTATTTCCTTGCTCTTGAGCCGGCAACCTGAGTCTGTCTAAGCATTTCAGTGCATGACCTGTACTAGGGCCCGAGGGCACTGGCCATGCTCCTTGAATCTAAAGGACAAACTGACTTTTGCTGCTAATTTAAATCACAACAGAAAGCAGCTAAAGAGTTAGGGTCTTGACATCATGGGGAGTAATGTTATTTTGAGTACCCCAATTTTATCCCACCTTTTCATGTCTATTTATTATTGCTGCTTTCTTTGTCCTCCAGTCCTGCACCCTACTCCAAAATTCACACGTGAGGAGTTCTAGATATAAACAAGAAGAAATACAATAGTTTATTTCATTACTAGAAACTGGTACTTTTGGTGGGAAAACTAATTAAGCTTCAGTCAACTTCCACTGCCAACCAGAAGACTCATTTTGCTTAAATGCTGTGCAAAACTCTTCTAGGCTTTGGATTTGTACTGAGGATTTATTAGTGGGCCTATTACACACCACACACACACTCAGCCTTCCCTGTCCACTTACAGCCTCAAAGACTTGAGAGCCACATCAACAAGAGTATTCACAAAGCCTTTAGTACTTGCAGTACTTGAGCTGTATAGGATAAGGAGAAAAAAAAACCAAACCCAAACCAAAACCAACAAAAAACCAAACCAGACAAACCTGTAGTGTAATATTACCCAAGAGATGGTGATGTCAGCCTGTTTAGCTTCTTGCACAATTTTATAAGTGAACATTTTTGTCCTTGTAAAACTGACTGAATTGTTTTCTGGATTGCATCTGGCCCATTCATTTTTTATAAAGCCAGCATTTCATTTTTGGGTCTGATTTCTGATTATTCAGGCTTTGCTTTAAGCTGCATAAATCCAAGTACCATTCAGGTTTGACAAACTCCTATTTCGCTTTGCCTTCTCTGGAATGGAGCCTTTCTTGAAAATTATTTTCCATTATGGATCATTAAACAAATGTAGAAGTAATAATTGATAGCACATGTTACCAAAACAAAATCTCAAATTATTATACACTCAAGAAGCTCTAAATTTTGTTTTGCAAAGTATTTCTTATTTTTAGGTGTAATCCCTCCCCCCAAAGTCAAAATGCCATAAATTCCTGCAGAAAAGACATGTAGTAACCCAATGTTTTTCAACTCACTGACTTACAATAGATTAAAACAGTAAATTGTGTGAATAAGGCTGCTAGTTGATAATTTAAATTTAAATGTAATGTATTTAACTTGCAATTTCTACTGAAGTTTAGAAATTTTCTGTTTGGTTACCCAAGCAAATTTAACTATGCTGCACTACTGCTATCAAAACTGTGGCCAATGTTCATATTTCCAGTGTCAAATGAGGCTCAGTGTAGGCTGCAGTTTTCTTCTCTTGAATGTTTTTGGTTTTTTTTTAAACTTAAAAGCAAATTTGTTTTGCTTTTGGCCTATTTAGAGTTTGTTTTTCACTATTTCAAAGCCCCTTGGAAAAGCACATACATTTGCATGGGTGTAAATATAATTTTGCATTTTCACGTGCATTTTCCAAAGCCAATATCTGTGTATTTGTCCCATATCTGGGATAATATAGTCTGTTATTTGTCTGCTAAGCTATGATGAGGATAGTCCTTCAGTCCTTCAAGTCCTGAGTGTCCAAAGGGGAGCTGCAAGAGATGTGACACCCTCAGTGTTGCTGGAGGCTGGTGAGGGCAGTGCCCCAAAAAATGGTCACAAGCCCATCACAAGATACAGGAGTGTTCTCTAATGCCATAAAACCTAATCACAAGGAGGAGAAAATTATTAAGCCCTGTGCAGTTTGGATTGAAGTGTGCAGGATGTCTTGTTACTCTATCCTTGTCCCTCTCCTTCAAGCCATAGGGAGGGATGCAATGGGAAGTCAAAGAGCTTAATTTTATAGAGGGGAGCACTCCTGCATACCTCCAGCTCAAGCTCTAAACAGATTCAAAGAGTCAGAAAAACAGGTAAATCAAACCTCTTAAAAGAAACTATGTGTGTTTGTTCAGTGACCAGCCTATAAAACTTGTTGACGTGTGATAGCTCAGCAAGAAGAGGCTGAGATTGTTACAGAGGATGGTGAACCAAAAAAAAAAACAAAAAACCAAAAAACCAAAAAACCAAAAAACCAAAAAACAAAAACAAACAAACAAACAAAAACAAAATAAACAAACAAAAAAAACCAATCAAAAAAAACCAAAAAAAACCAAAAAAAACCCAAAAAAAACCCCAAACCACCAAAAAGCCTAGGACAAACCCAAAGCTCAGGATTTGAAAAATACTTGAAAGCTTTCTGCCTGAGGGCATGAATCTGTGCCTAATTAATGAGGAAAATTTTCCTAGGTACAAATTATCCTCTAACACTTTTGCTCTGCGTTTTTGTCTATTGGCATCATTTGCATCCTATTCTGGATGCCCTATGGGCATATGGGACAAGTAAACAGTCTAATCTAAAATGGTAGATTACAGTTTTATTTCCGCTAAAATCCTTTCCTTTGTTAGTTTCCTAAATAATCTGTGTGTTTACTGTGCCTTGGTGCATCCAGGATGGCAATTTTCACTCACAGGTTTCTGTATATTCCTGTCTCATGGAGGCCCATACAGCCTCAGTGTTCTCAGGGTTATGTAAAAATAGCAGCCTCATACAGAGGTGGAGTATACATTTCAGGAGGTCACTTTTTGAAGACAGACAATGAATGTTGAATGAGGAATAAACAAATACTTGAGCAAAGCAGCACACTGAGGACTTCACAAAAAATATGGACAGTAAAAGCCCCTAAGGTATTTATAGACAATTTAGGCAGGAACGCTTTTCTGGTTTGCATTCAAGTTCAACAGCAGCATTCCATAAATAGTAGCTATATACACAAAAGAAAAGCATAGCTGAAGCCTAAAGATAGACAGCTGTTCTTTCAGAGTTGCAGATTTATCATTAGCTCAGTTACAGGAAACCTTATTTGGGTGACTTGCAGTGGCAGAGAGGTGACAAAGGCAAACTCCTTGATGTTCAGTGTCTTCAGAGCACTCATATAGGTAACACACTTTAATTCTCTACTTTCTGCTCTGTTTATTGGATTTTTAAAAGCTAGATGCTGTTAAAGATAAAATTACTTCTTTTGCTAGGAAATGCCATAAAAACAAGTGCTCCACATTAAGACACATATCACACAAGTTCAACAGGGCACATCCTCCTTTCAGTTCTAGCGGCATTAATGTGGCATACAAGAGTTAATTCAATTAACTTCATCTTTGCAAAGAAAAGAACATGTGTTGGCCCAGATACCCAGAGCACCTCTGTGGAGTAATGTCAGTGGTCTTATCAAGGCAGGTTGCAATAATAATTATATTGTGGTGGGTTGACCTTTGCTGGCTGCCAGGTGCCTACCAAGCTGCTCTATCACTCAGCTTCCTCAGACAGAAGGGACTAAATATGACAAAAATCTTGTGGGTTGAGTTAAGGATAGTGAGACCACTTGGCAATTACTGTCATGGGCATAACGGATTCTGGCAAAATCAGTATCTCCAAGCTCACTGATGGGCTCTGCTTTGGCCAGCATTGGGGCCTTCTTGGAGGTATGTGGAATTTTCCGACATGGGGACAGCTTGTGATATCTTCTTACAGAAACCACCCTTCCAGCTCCCTTGCTACCAAAATCTTGCCATGTAAACCTAATAAATACATGAAAATCCAGCAGGTCCCAGTTGAAAAAAATCTCCAACTTGCATCAGAAATATTCTGAATTTCTTAGACTACCTGACTAAATAGCTAGTATGTTTATTGGGGAGGGTATGGGGATCCCAGGCATTGAGTTGTGCATTTTCCAGAAGATGTCCTGGACACAGGCTGTGTAAGTGTCAGGCAGGGCCTGAACAACAGCAAATTGAAGTGTCTGATGGGTCACCAGACCTGGAGGTAGTTCTCTGGTATGTGAAAGACTTGGAGTTAAGTCCTTAATCTTACACAAGCAGTCCAGTGTGATCTTAGGCAGGCCTTAGTTGTCCATCTGGAATATAGGATGCATAACGCTTCTCTGCTTGATGCTGGTGCACTGAGAATTGTTGCATTAAAGGTCAGGCACGCGACACTAAGGTAAAAAGGAAACCTAAATATAGAAGACTGAAAATACTGAAGGTAAGAAAGAGTTTCCCTGTGTTATATTTCCTCACGAATGCAAGAGTTAGAGCAAGATTTGATCTAAGATCTATTCTAGAAGATAGTACATAGCAATGAGGATGGTTTGCATTGCAGAGATGACGCAGCAGATGGTGACGTGAGACGAAAAGGTGTTATTATCTCAGTGATTTTTCTTCAGATTCAAACTAAAAAAAGCTTTATCTATGCATATAACAGTGTTAGGAAAAAAATACAAAAGAATGGAGAATACGGCATGACAAATGCATTTAACCAAGTGATACCAAATAGTGAATGCAGCATAGGATAACCATATGCATGTTTTATTAAAGTAGATTGCCAGCTGAAAAGTAGCCTTTGTTAATAAGATATTGTCAAAAAGTCAATAAAATGTCTCCCACCTGGGAATCCTGAGTGTGCACACTGAAACCAGTGCACCTTCATACATAAATCAGTGCTGAAAAACACATACTAAATCTGAGACGTGTGGAAAAGTGGGAGTCAAAGTGCCTAAACTTTACTCCCTGATATTCCTTAGAGCACCTAGGTCAATTTCTCTCCATCATACTCTACAGAGCTGTAAAACAGTTACAGTGCATGTCTCTCACAAGAAGGGCTGAGGTTCCAAATCAAATAGCCATGGACTTTGTGCGGAAAGGCACTTTGTTCATACCAGAATAAATCTTCTTTCAGAGCCCTCCAAATTAAGGCTTCTGACTTTTTTTCCTGCGAAGCTGAAGGTGAAAGCTTGCCTTTCTTTGAGTCAGTAGAAGTTTTGCCATGAATTTTAGTGAGACCAGGATTGTGGCTTCCATGTACCTGCCTTATTACTCTTTGCTGTTCATTCAGAAAACACTGAGCACAAAATTTGGTATCATAAACTTCAGAAATGCAAATCAAATTAAAAAACCCAACAGATACTGTAAGCCAATTATTTAGATCAGCCACTGGCCCTCAGATGGGACACAGTACCTGAGGGGAAAACCAGATGCAAGTATCAGCAGCTGCCCCTGAGCTGCCCTTACTTAGGTGGGCTGGAAGAAGGCTGAGCTGCAAACATCCTGACTGTAACCCACAGCTGCCTCCAATCCCGATACTCCCCCTTCTGCTGCAGTCTTGATCTAATTAAACTGTCATCACACTGTTAAAGTAATGCTTCCTGGGCATTTTATGGAGCCTGGATGAAGTGGAAAAGGGGAAAATGAAGGATTCATTGAGTCCATGACACAAGGAATCAACACAAGGCGTGTTGGTATCTAATCCCCCCATAAAATTGAAATAGATTTAGAATGAGATAAGGGAGGGAGGGGGGAAAAAAGAATGTTTTTCATGATGAGTTAATTGCCTGACCTGTTTTCATAGGGGGTCATGGTCAAGCTTGAAATCATGGCTTTGAACGTTTTTGTGCTTAACAAGGAAGGATTGTATCAGCTCACTGAGAGAGGAGCTGTGAGCTTTGGTCCCAGCAGTGCCACAGGCGCTGTTTACCTTCTGGGGCACCAGGACTGAGAGGTTTTCCGTGGGAAAGATGAGTGTACAGAGTAGCCATGGCAGTGCTCACTTCCCAGGCTCTTCTCTATCTCCACCACTACAAAGGATATGCACATGTGTCCCTAAGACAGCTTGCTCGCATGATTCCAGAAGGAATCCATAATAAAATTGAGATTTTACATCTTTTCCCCTTGACTGCATTGCTTTCCCCCCCTGCTACCTGTAATTTCCTTATTTTTTTCTGGCCTTGTGCAAAGAATTTGTGTGCAAACACCTCAGAGTCAGCCAAAACCTAAACTACACAATTTACTTTTTTCCTACCCCAGTGGCTTCTTTTACATTTTTGGGGTTTTTGTTTGTTCGTTCTTTGGTTTGTTTTGTGCGTGTGTGGGTGGTGTTTTTTTGGATGTTGTTATTTGGTTTGGGGGTTTTTTAAGATTTCAAGGATTCAAGCTGTTACCAGTGCTTAGTATGTAAGTTCCAGGAGCCAGTTCTCAGCACTAAGTAACTCCACATATTTGATTTTCAATTGTGGCCTCCAGTTCATTTCAGCACACGTATTTGGGCTATGTGTTAGTACGGTAGGAAGGACCCAGCAGTCATGTGGCAATAAAACAATTCTTGAAACTGCATTTTCACAAAGCTGTTTTCAGGATCCCGAGGCTTTTCTAATTGTGCAGGTAGCAAATATCTGCCATTACACTCCGTGCAACAGTGCTTATTTCTGCTAAAGGCCCAACATCTCCTGAAGGAAGTGGAGAGCCTGATGGTGCTTAATTAGGCCTCTAGCTTGTGTTTTGCATTTAGAAAAACTCCCTGTTGCAAAACTGGCTTTCATCTGCTGCATCTGTGGTACCAGGCACAACTGGAACCTCATGGCAGCAAAACATGTGCAGCACAGGAGAAATGTCCAGCTCCTGTGAATGATAAGGGTAGGGCTTCACTGTGCATGTAATGTGATGTGCCCTGAATAATACCTTGTGCATGTGCCATGGATGAAGAGAAGTTTCTGAAGGATCATCACATATCTTCAGACCCTGGGTTGAGCTAATGTTGCTCTGATTACTATCATGATACTGGGTTTTTTTGACATCTCAGAGTGTTATTAATAACTGTTCATTTCCTAGGTGGTAGCTCCATGGAGGTTTTAAACATGTAAAACACCATAGTTGAAGGAGTCAAGGGTGCTTACACAAGTGTCTCACCCAATGTCACATTTGCAATAACTCAGACTTGAAAGGGCTGCAAATAAAAGCACCAGGAGAGAAGGAAAATGGAAAAGCAGACCCACTCCCGTTCATGGGAACAAAGGCATTTTCTGCCAGGTACTTTTGTAAGAGCCGAAGCGATCCCTTGTGGATCAAACAGAATACATCTTTAGGGAATTCTAAACACACACGTGTGTTCGCTTTCAGCCTCAGCGCGATGGTGGCGGCCGAGCCGTCACAATAAGCTACCCGTTGTTAGCCACCACTCAATCATCAGAGCCACCTGAGGTGCCTGTGTGTAGCCTTTTAGTTCTCACTGCTGCGATGTCTTGTTACTTAAAAGAAAGCCACTGAAGGGAATATGACTGCCAGAAGAATAGCACACTCTATTCTATTCCAATTACCACAGGAAAAAAAAAATCATTGTATTAAGAAAACCAAGAATTAAAAACTTAATAACATGAAGAACAAGCTGGAACACGTCCAACAAAAATTTCTCCGTCGTAAGATAAGGCTTAGCTAAAATCAGAATACACTTTGGAAACGTGTCAATCCTGATAACATTTCTCTCAGAGGCTGGTTAACTCTCTGGTAATTGTTGGAATTGAAATAGCATGGATTTTTTCCTGTGCTCTGTTCCTATTGATTTCAAAAGTTGATTCAGCCTGTGTAACTCATTTGTAAGTATGCCTCTTATATGAAATGCTCCTGGATTATTGTTGTTGGACACAAATACAAACATAGCCTAGCTTCCCTATATGCTCTTCCGTTAATTATTCTGGTCCACTGCTTTGCACCTTGTATACATATTTCGGCTAAAATAAAACAAATTAGAAACAAAAAGTTCCCTCTGAAATTAGAGAGGAGCAAGTCAGAGCAGAGCCTGTTCCCTGGAAACTAATCCAAACATACCTTATCCTAATGGTAAGTTTTAAACTTTTGTTCTATATTTGTTATGGGTGTGATTTTTAATTGCACCTTTTCTCTTTTTTTGTCACTCAGAGAAAAAGGGGCTATTTGAAAACCTTTTAAAAAAATATTCCTTCCTTGTTGCTTCGAATAAATGAAAGTCTATACTTTTGGCATGAATGTTCTTTACAGTATTTTTTTTTTTTAATTAAAGCCATGAAAATGATGCAGAGGCAAAAAATATTTGTCTCATTCAATGTCTTTGAATAAGATGTGCTATAGTTTTTCAGTTCACTGTGACATACGCATTTTAGGGAGAAGGATGGTCTTTATTTAGTCAAAAGTCTCAAAAAAAAGAAAAAGAAAAAAAGCCACATACAAAAGCACAAATGGTTTTGGTATTACTGTAACAGGAGAGGATTTGTGTTGATGTGGCCAGATTGCAATACAGGAAAATCTGATCCTATCTTTAATGTTCCTACTTAGTAAACACATGAAGTAATATTCTGAATATGTATCTAATGACTTTTACAACCTTTTACAAGCTAATTAGAAAATAAGCACTGCACGGAATTAGGCAGTCATAACTAAGCTGGTGAAAGACAGGTATGCACTAATTGTAACCGGAAAACTGATGTGTTGTCTTCCAACACTGAGATTTTCCCTTCTGTTGTACTTTGTGCTTGTCTATTTTAGCCTGAGCAGTGCCAGCTCTCAGCGCCAATTCCACCTCGAGTGAGGAAACCCAACCTCCAAGCAGAAAAGCTTTCAGTTTCCAGCCCCACTGGGGCCTTGGTACACCACATCCCTGGGCCAGTTCACGAGACTAAATACAAGAGAGAGGAAATGGTCCTCAGCAGCAGAATTAAGCATGTTCTAGCTGCTCATGAAGCCTTGCACACTGCTTGCTATTGAGGGAAAATTGGATGGTGTCCATGGGAATCACCCCCAAATTTGTCAAAGGGTAATTATTATTAAATCCTATTTATATTCATGATTATATTAATAATGATATATTATTAATTTCTACATACGAATTGCCTGATAATTAATCGAAATAATAGATTTGAATTGTTATATATTATTTAAATAAATTATTATATAGGATTTAAAGAAACAAGTACTGAGGAAATATTTTTAAACCCTGGACACCAGCAGCTGATGCTCTGGCTGGCTGGCTTCATTGGCAGGATCTGGCTATCCAAAGGCCCTTTTTTTCCTGGGCATGGCTTGTGCATGGCTCAGTGGCACACCAACCCACGCTGACCCACTGGTGGGACTGGGGAGAAGCACGTCAGGATTGCCTGTGCTGGGGAAGCCTTTCTGCGAGCCTCTGCAAGTGTGGTGTCCACAGTGCTCCCTTTGCTCCCTCTACTGGGCAATGCCTTTGAGCGTCTGGAAATCATCACAGAGTCCAAACTTGGCCTCAGTGCCAAGACTAAAAGCACACATTAAAACACCTTCCTTTAAATTCAAAGGGAAGTTTGCCGAAACATTTCTGGTAAGGAGAAAGAAATTTTCCTGCCACCAGCAGGCACACAGGCAAAGGAAACTGTTCTCGAGTTCTCAACTAGCAGGACAGGGAGAGCCTTCAGGAGCAGCTACTGCTCAGATTCTGTTTCCACAGCTCTGGGGGTAGCTTTGAGTATTTCTGCTATCCTCATTAGCAGAAGTATGTAAAAGCCAGCCTAATCTTTCTTTGCAGGGGATGTAGTAGAGTTTAAGCAGAAAAACTACCTGGGAAACTCGGAAAAAAAGGATGGACAGGGGATGTGGAGAAGGGTCCCTCTCTTCCCTGTCAAATCCTTCCCAAGCTGTAGCTGACAACAGGACTCGGAAATTTGCTTTTGAAAAGCACAGCTGTAACCTGCCTGGTAACATTAGGGACAAGGGTGACCTGATAAAGGTGATCTACCTTAAGAGGGAATGCAGGCGTAAGATGGTAGGTAGGGAGACACTTAAATTCTTCCCAGGTTGTTATGATATAAACAGTGCTACTTAGAATAAAAATAATGCTTTAAATTGGCTCATAATCTGGTGTATAATTAATCTTTGCAGCATCCCTGGTAGGCAGGAAGCTGTTACCAGTCCAGGTCTACAGAAGAGAAAGCTGAGGCAAGAATGTTAAGAAGTTGGTGCTGTGATTTGTGATTTCAGACATCCTCATCTGCTGCAACCTTCCAATAAAACCAGGTGATGGATCATTGTGCCTCTATTTATGAGGACTACAGTGTTTTCCAAAGTCCTAAGACCACATTGTAGTGAGTGCCCTTTGTCCAGCAGTGTGTGAGACATGGCATTGTTGCAAAGACTCACTGCCCTTTAAAACAAGACAGCTAAGAGGCAGCACTAAAACAATGCCAACAGTTTAAAGTGGAAATCAAAGTCTTGCAGCCTCCCTGTAACCCATGTCCCTGCTCAAGCGTTGCAGCCCATCTGTTCCATCAACCACACGTTAATGGGAGATGTACTGTGCCTGGGAAGACCAGGACACATTAAGGACAAGTTGACATCTTCAATTCAGAATTTCCTCTCTGATATTTGAGACGTCTTTGGTGCCCTGGTAATCTTGAAGTTAGACAGGGACTATCACAAATACTTTGCTCATTTTCCTATCCAATTAAACCACAAATATTGCAGTGTTCAGCTTTGGGTCTGTAAGCTGTGGTGTGTACAAAACTTAAACTGAGTGATTTTTGAGTCAAAAGTTTATCCTCACAAACAGTTTCTGTGAAACAGCAGACCAGAAGACTCACAGTAATCTGTGTATTCAAGACTCACTTTCAGAGGAAGGGACACCGAAGAACCATGGGCTCACTGGGGGCCACTGGGACTTCCATAAGACCCAGTTCTGGCCCTGCAGCTGTGCCCCTTCACATCCACCCTGCTCTCTTTATAAAGTCAGAGTCAGTCCCAGATCCTATTTTAATAATTATAGATAGAAGATACACAGAGGCTATTATTGTCTCTACTACAACCACAATGGAGACTCAAATGGTGCAATCAAAACCACTGCCTGAAGTGAAATGGACACACTGAAGAAGAGAACCAGGAGAAGTAGGGTGGGGAAGGAGGGTGGGTAGAAATAGGAACAGCAAAATTAATGCTGTGAGTCTTGACAGCAGAATTAGAGTAGTGCTTAGGTGGGAGGTGCTGAGGTGGCTGATAGGTGCAAAGGGATGGGGAGAGGTGCATTTTCCTGGAGCCTCCCACCCAGGCACATTCCCCATCCCACTGTGGGACACAGCTACTGCCCCTCCCAGAGCCACCATCAAATTTGTGCCTCATCACCTCGTGGCTGTGTCCAGGCTGTCGGCAGGTTTTGCAGTCTTGCTGCAGGCTTTTTGCAGGACAAGATCTGCTTCAAACACAGGACCCAGTCCTAAGTTCGCCCAGAAAGGGGGTGGGAGGCAGGTGCCCACTCTCCCTCATGACTTGAAAATGCTGCTCCTTGGGTCCTCAGGGGCACAGGGAAGGTTCCTGTAAAGGCCTCTCCCTGGAACTGATCATGATATAGAACTGCACTCCTTCATCGCTCTTCTCCCATTTAACTGAACTTCCCTAATCTCGCCACACAAGGGAAAAAAAAAGTAATCTCTTTAATCATTGTGATGGTCGTGGCACAGTGTGATTATAAGGCAGGATATGGATGTCACAGATATTGTAGGAGACCTACATATATCTTGTGAATAAGATGACATCAATAAAATTTATAAGCATGAAAATCCTGTCTCTGAAAGCCTCACTCTCACCTTCTAATAATTCAGTGGAACTCCAGGCTGTGTGTGTAGTAGAGATTATGGAGTAAAGGCTTTGTACCACAGTAGTGGATGAAGACAGAAGCTGTACAGACAGTTAAAAGTGCCTGGACAATCTCCTTGAGAGATCCAGTTTGTGATTTACTTGATTTACAAGAAACTGGAGACAGCCCACAGTAGTGATTTACAAGATTTTTAGAAGATTGATAAAGCTACAGTATTCTGGACTATTGAACATAGCAGCAGCTTTTGCCCCAGACAGAGGATTACAAGCAGGTTTTAATGAGTTGCTTAAACATTTCAGTATATTATTCTTTTTATGCACATAATTAAATGAGGAAATAAAAGACAAATACGAAATGATCTTTAAAAAAAAGAAACAATATGAAAGGGCAAGTAAATTATAGAGAAAGAAATTATATAGCAAAAAATAATGGCTAGAACAAAGTGATTCCCATACAACAGATAAATTATCTGGTGTATTTCATCTCTTTGTACTTGCAGACTGTCTGTGAGTAGATCATGACTTCTTCAGAGCTAATAACACTTAGAGCTTCACTAATGAATTACTGATCACTTTCTAAGCTTTGTAACTTGACCTCTATTTTTTTTCTCTTTCTTCTCTCTGTGCATGGAACGTATTTGCTCTTTCAACTGTAACCTAAGAGAGCCCCAAAACTCACTGCAACACGGTTTCCTGCATCCTGTAAGCATCAGCTGTAATGTCTGTGGGCATGAATTTGCCAAAGCCTGGTCTAATGCTTCTGCATCTGAGAGCATGCTGGCTTTGGTACCCAAGAAAACACAAGTTGTAACTGGGGCTTTTCATACATCCAGATTGTTTCTAGTGGCTCCCTCCTGTGCCGTGGCTGTGGTGACTGAGGAAGTGTCAGCTCACCCTGAAATCCCCTTCATTTAGGCATTTCCAGTGAGACCAATTACCTCCTTCCACAGACCCTGTAGAAAATTAAAAGCTTGAAATATTCTGCCATGTGTCAGATTTGCTTAAGAGGGGTCAAAAAGGTCCAGAAATTTTGGAGAGAAAGAGAACACAGATGAACTGCATGACCACCTAGCCTTTCTTTCTACAGGAAAGTATAATCATAAAGAAATTATCAAATTATCATTATCATTAACCACTTGCAAAGGAATACTTAAAAGGAAGCGGCTGAAACACAGGCATTGCATGAAAATGTTCTCCTCTATCTGGCATGATAATAAAATAAAATTTCCCATAACTTCAGTGGAAGTGAGTTGGCAAGGCTGGCTGAATGTGTCCCCTGGTACAGCAAAAGATGCAATTACGGCATGCAGTAAAACTGGTAGAGATGAAAACCAAATATTTTCCTCACCCCAATATTAACTTGCGTACAAAAAGCTGTGGTGTATTTCTGTTCTCTAGATATAATAATTTAAGAAATTACTGCAAAACATTGTCAAAAAGACATTTTTTTTTTCCCCAGCAGATCCACTACAATATTGTAGAGCTCTTATTTGGTGCTTTTCTACAAAGCCATGTGGATTTGTTTTCAGTGATTTATCTCTGTTACCTGAGAAGACAGTGCTTTAGCTCCCACTATCATAACAGTCTTGAGCTGTCTTTTTGCCTAATTGGCCGCTGATCTTATAATCATTCTTGCTGCCAATCATGCTCTGCTCTGTTGATTTCAATGCAGCTTTGCTAGGGTACAGAAGTATGGGTTAATAGCCCCAGCTGCAGGATTAGAGTTTATATGGCTCTCATATGGAGGCAGTTGAAAAAGACCAATTATTTTTCATAGGAATTTTTTTCGTCTTAAAAAATGCCTGTGAAAACAGCCTTCTTTGTTACCAATGAAAAATGAAACTGAAAACAGAAAACACTGACCAAAGCAGTAAAAAAGTGCATTTACCCCTATCTTGTTTTTCTGTAAGATTTGTTTGCAAAAAACAGGGAAATAAGAATGATGCCTTTCCAGTGAAAGCCCATTTCACACAGAAAGTCTTGTTTTGAGAGAAAAGTTGCCAGTTAGCTTCTCTAAATAGGGCCACAGGACAGCTGTAGGGCACAAAGGATCTGGACCATAGTTACATTCAGCAGTGCAACCAGTAATCCCTTTAGCTCTGCACTTACTAAACCACACTGCAGTGCTACAACTATGGAAAGCCCTTAAGGAAAGCAATAGGTCCTCAAATACCTCTCTCATGTCATGTGAGTCTTTTTTTGGCAGCCTCTCATTAAGACCTGCCCAGGCCCTTTCTTGCTTGGGTTGCAGGTTTGGGAGAGATCATAGTCAATACTTGCTGCAATTTGATTGGAAGGCTATCAGGCTCAAAGTAATTCTTTCAGTGACACTCGCAAACCTTTGAGATCAAAGGTGCTGACTGAAGTTGGTTTTCACGTCGAGATTACAACATTATTTGATTTCATAGCAGTGTAGTCCCCAGAGAAGACATGAGTTGATTATGCAGTAATTCCAGGAGAGCCTCAAATCTCCCAGGGAGAGATGAATTCCATAAAACCAATTTTAAAGAAAGGACAATTGACCCTAGTGGCATTTTTTTTGTTGGTGGTGCGTTGTTTTTGGTTTTTTTTTTTAGGGAAACTGCAAGTCCTATTAAGATGCTGTGCAAATAATTGAGCCTGACAGCCTGTGGCTTCAACAAGCTCTCTGCTGGGGGTGAGGGGAGGTCTAGAAGCCAGCTGAGGGCAAGACTGTGGATCACAGACCCCGCAGTCTCATTTGAAAGGTACACTGCTAAAACAGAGGCAGCTCATGAGACTCCAGGGAACACCCTACAGCATTTTGCTGCAAGTCTACAGATAAGTTCATGCCTCTTTATACAGTGTGGGACAGAGGGGCAAGTTTATTAATGGGGACAGCAAAGAGTGGGACTTGGAGGTGTTTAATAACTGCATCACAGCTTAGAAAGCCATGCACAAACAATGTTAAGTCAAGTTAAAGACCAGCAGAAGATACAGTCTAGAAATGAAGGCTTTCATGCTAAGAACGGCTGTATGGCAAAAATTAGTGGTACATACTTCCTACTGTAAGATTTTCCTTACCAGAGGAATGAAAATAACATTTCCCCAACCTATCGTTGTGCCATCCTGTGGGCACAACTTTCTCTACAGAAAAAGGTGGGTAAGACAGAAGGAACATCTAGCCCACACTAGAACTTGTTTGTGAGTCTCCTCTTGGGCAGGTAGTCATGGAACAGTACTTCCCATTAGCAGAGACATTGCTGTTTAAAAATCTTTATTCTAGATTATATTTCTAAATTGCAGTCAGAAATAATTTTTTAAAAGCAAGTATATAATAAATTTCTGTGTTATTTCTGAAATGTCTTCAATCATATATTGTTTTCAGAACATGAAGAAAGATAGACATCTGGCCTGGGGGAGTAAAATGGCACAAACAACTTCTTGAAGTCAAAAAAAAGGCACAGTGAAACATCTAAGGAGGAAAAAGTACCAAATGCATTGGTCATTATTATTAAGGGTTAAGTGTTGTGTAACTATTCACAGTAATTGATGTTAAAAAAAAGCCAAAACCAACAAATGTTAACTCTTTCTTAGATGCTGAGTCTAAAATTAGGCCATCAGCAGAGACTGTGTATGGCAGGAACCCAGATCAATTGGGCTGTGTGTGCAAAGAAATGATCAGCTTTCCCATTCCAGATCATAAACAGGAAAGAGATCTGTTTTCTCAAAGGATGGCCACCAAAATGCTTCTTTTCCCAAGCAACATATGGCATGAGAGACCTAACATCTGAATGTTAGAAAAGAAGCTAATTGAATGCTCCTCAGCACATCCACATATCCAGCATCTCAGGCTTTTGTAGCAGTAATTGCAAAAAGTGAATTTGTAAATCACACAAATTACACATTATACGATCTATAAATTCCTTTTGAGACACAAATGCTTTGAAAGAAAGGAAGTGAAGCCTCTGAAGGAGTATAAAAAACATCAGGTGGTTTTGCACTTCAGTGTGCTAGAAGCTTATCAAGTCTCTGTTTCAAAGAACAAGATCACTTTGAGAACCTGGTCGGTGAGCTAAGGAGTTTGAGAAGCCCAAAGGAGTTTGAGAACCAAAAGGAGTTTGAGAAGCCCGGTGACCAAGGTGTCATCACTCTCAGGTACAAGCAGCCAATATTCAGCTGGACTTGGACACCTTCATTGTACCATCCAATTCTGCAGAATTAACTATGGACAAAAAGGCTGGAAAAGAACTCCTTTTTTTTTTTTTTATCCAAAGACAAAATCCAAAACAGATTTGAACTTTTCTTTGGTAGCAGTTGCCAAAATAAGTTGCCAGCAGCACAATCCTATATGTGAGACCCAAGGCAGGAGAAGATAGCAGACAGACAGTTTCTTTGGAAAGCAAGACAGTAATGAAGCAGCAGAAGAAATAGAAAGAAATAGAAAGTATTTTCTTACTTTATGTTGCTGAGAAGTCTGTCTTTTGCACATAGCTTTGGAAAATTTAACTATGCCCTAATGAGGATGTACTTAAACTGGGTAAACCTACAGACACGTGAAATCACCACTAAGGATACTGTCCCCACCATGTCATTAAAGGAAAGATGTGGTCTCCAACAAAAATCTTGGCTAAAGCAGCACTGGCTACACAAAAGTTTGCAGAAAGCACTAAGTGATGAGTCTGGGTGCACAGAGCTAAAACATAGTTGCATTTATAGCAGTCTCACAAACTGCTCTTTTCATAGCCAAAAGGGATTTTTTTGTCCATTTATTTGTTTTTAAAAACAATTGAGCCCTCTCCTGTTGCTACCCAGCATGTGGCATGTGAAAGAATCATTAAATAGAGTATTTAAAAATAAGCATTTTGAACAATACATGTACTTTATTATGCCAAGAGTGGCATTCTGTCATTGTGTTGATTTTAAGCCAGCAATGGGCAGCACCAAAGCACTCAGGATGTGTCTTCAGAAGCAACTTGACCAAAAAGAATATAGGTTTCTAGTAGTCATTTTGCTTCACAGCCTACTATTACTTATATTTCCTGTGTTCAGTCTTTAGATGAGTTGCCTGTTTACTCTCTAGACACCAAGGCCTGCCTTCCTCCTCAAAATAATTCAGAACCATGGACAAATTATTTTCTTGGTCCATTTTTTTGTAGTGCTGCAGAAATCTATTCGGGTGAACATTAAGAAATTAAGATTTCCTTTCAGAAAAAAAGGACAAAATTTGTTCTTGTCTGTCTTACTAAATTGTGCTCTGGTATCCCACCTCTTCCTAACCTTGTTTCTCCCTGGCTGTTCACCTTCCTGTGGCTTTTCCCTGGAGATGGTACTGTGGAACCAAAGCTCGGGATAGTTCACTACCTCAGAAATTTCTGCAGCCAAGTTTTGAGAAAGGCTGGTTTGGTGACATATACAGTGGAATGAAAATCACGTATTACTGATGAGGATCTTTTTTTTTACCTGGTGGCACCAGGAGATGTTTGCAGAGACTGACAGTGTCTGAATACTTATCTTTTACTGCAGGTATTGCCTTGAAAAGTCTTGATTTTTTGTCAGCTTTGATTAAGCATGGCTTGTCTCTCTTACATGAGACTTTGTGACAGGTTTTCTGTCTTCCCAGCATGCTTGTTGTAGGTGTTCTCAAAAACTAGTGGCTCTGATCATCTCTTCCTTTATTCTTACTGGTAACATGGATGAAAACATCCCTCTTTTATTTTGTAAGGCACTAAGGAAAACACTCATATTCTGCTTAATAATTACAGGTGGAAACATCTTAAAATATCCTACAGGGAAGAAATCTCAGTCCCTTGCTTCCAACATGGTTTCTTGCTATGCTTCCACATCACTCTTTTCTCCTGTTCAGGGAAGAGCAGTGGTCAGGAAAAGATGTCCAATCAGCTTGTTTATAACAGTGCCTACTAAGTTAAACTCACCAAAGCAATTTCCCAGAAAAGGGCTAACAAAACGGAACGATGACATACACATGGGATCATGATAGCAACGGTCACAATCCAGTAGTTTACTGTACATTAACATTTTCATATTTGCCCTTCCCTTCAATAAAACTTTAGGAATGAGCACGAGTAGAAGAAGCAATAAAAGTTTAGCCAGACATTAGTTTAGTTTAGCATCAAAGAAGCTGTGAAACTGATGAGCCTCTGTGACCATCTCAGCAAGAAGTTGGTACTCTAAAGGGCATTTTCTCCGAAAGTGTGGGGAAAGGCGGAGTTGTGTTGTCTCTTCAGTGATGCCTTCCTGAACAGCAGCTTTTCCCAGCCCCACAACACCAGAGCATGGTGGATTGAACAAACGTGCCACTCTTGGCATACTGGACCCCATGGCTTCACTCTGGATTGCCCAGACATCATGAAGAATGCTTGCAGGGGTGACCTCTTGGCTGCCTACAAGGTGGCCAGGGTGTGCGTGAGCTACAGATGTCCTGTGCTCAAACACCCAGGAGGGCAAGACTTGCTGGAGCTGCACACACAGTGAGCAAGAGCATTGCTCCAGCAGCTGGCCAGCTTCAGATGGCACCCTTGTTTCTCCCCATTTTTGGAAGACACTTTCCCTGCTTTCCAGACTGGGAAGTACTGGGAAGATGGTAAGCAGCCCACCCTCCAAGTGTTCAAATAGCTGTCAGAACTGGTCCCCAGTGGTGCCTTAGAGATGTGAGTTGAGCAAGGGTGCAAGACCAAGAAACCCAGCCCTTCTCTCCTGCATTTCAGCTTTAGGTTTTGCACAGCTGAAGGATCAGGCATCAATCTCCCTGCATTGCTTTACAGACTGCACTGGAGCTCAGGGAGAGATCCAGGATCTAGCCCTGGCTTTTCCATTACTCTATCAGCTGATTCAGAATATTGACTTTAGTAGATGAAGAACAGATTGATACACATCTGTCTCCTCACGACAAATCAAAAGAGCAAAGTGGTTTTGCACCCTACAAAAACACAGCCTTCTCCTGCTGAAGCCAATGCACAGAAAACACTGCATCAAATACGTTAAGGAGGCTGACAAAATACATTTTGTACAAATGAAAGGGGGGTCTAGCAGTCTGCCTTTGATTTTTACTCAAAGCATGAAACTGAAAAAATCACGTTTTCCTTTGAGCTTACACCTTAATATTTCCTGCCTTTAAAAGATGAATGGAATTAATAAACATTGCAATATGGGTAATTCAGATTTTGATGCTTTTCTCTGCAAGAAATATAGACATGACAAAGCACAAATATAGGCACAAGTTAAATCTTGGAGAGGTGATAGCAGCCTGCTTCCTGCTCCTGACAACTGGGGTGTAGGAAGGAACTGCTTCCTTATACAAGTTGCACTTTTCATGGACTTTCAGCCTGGACTCTGGTTACTTGCTGGGAATAGACTTGCCAGCATTTTGCATCACTTCTTAGTGGATATGGACTGATGACTTTCAGGACATGATGCAAAATGCAGTTTCTCTTTCCTCAGGCTACTAGAGATCAGGAAAGATAGAGTGATGACTGCTGTTGGATGTGATTAGACACCTCCTGTTTATCTTTCTGGCTAATTTTTTTTTTCTGATTATGAAGGTAGCAGCAAAATTGTTAATTTAAATGTATATCTGGAGCAGATAGAGGCAGGGGCTTTCCCCAGTGGTGTTTCAATACAGGAAAAGCTATAAAAATTATCAGGACTATGATATATCTCACAAAAATAAAAACCATATGATGTGCTGCATGTCTGATCATTCAATCCAGACTTTCAGCTTTACCTACAGACACCTTCGTTTGTCTATTTAAGTTGCCATTCCAGAAATTAAATGAGTGAGGGGGCTGATAATTGACTTTAACTCTCTTCCTCTGTGAGCTGCCTGGAGTGGCCTGGTAGCCAAATTGCTTGTAAGCTTGTGTAGTTGTGAGCTCTCCCAGTAGGTTGCAAGACTTTAATTTAATCTCAGTCTTGTCCAGATAACTAATGGGAAGTGATCAACCAGTTAAAGATGTTTAATCATATGGAATACCATGAAGTTATTTACAGCTATGTGGCACTGAGCTTCCTACCCTGGCATTTAACTCTCCAAACATATTCATTGTCTAAATCACCCGACTGCAGCAGATGGGTAAAACTGCCCAGTGCCCACCAATGATTCTGAAAAGCAACCTAGTCAAAGCCATCTGCTTTTGATAATTTTGGTTAGGGCTGGGTTACTTAAATCCTCTTTGCTACATTGCCTAGTTTCAGAATTATGAGAGGCCAAATATATGAGTGGTGGTGTTTACTCCATAATAAAAAATATTCTGCTCTAACCCTCAAAACAGCTCCAGGGGTGCAAGCAATGGTGCATGCACATATAACTACATTGTATGGAACTACTGTGCAAGTGATCCATGGCAGCCTGCCTTTTCCTCTTTCCACTGCCCCCGTTTTTGTAGATATTTTAGCTGCTGACCATTACCTTGAGACTTGGCTTCTGAAATAGAAACACCTTCCCTCTAATATTGCTGTTCCAGTCCCCATCCAGCATGAAACAATGCAGATACAGCAGTTCCTTAAGATATTACCCCCTACCTCCCGAAAAGGTGGATAGAAGGTTTCTTTTGCTCAGAGAGGCACTACTAATATTTCCTTGTATCACACAGCACAAGCCCTACACCAAATCTGCACAATGGGGGACACAGTTTTAAATCATCTCTCTGTTTTTTTACGTGCTGTCAGTCAGTTGTTCAGCAGCACAGAGATTTGCACCAGGCTCAGAGATGTTAGCTCTCCCCAGTATAATTGTGGTGACTTGGCAGCCTCTTCTGCTTTCTCCAAATCAATTCTTCAGAAAACACACGGATGACTCAATGAGAACACCAAACCACATCCTGAGACTATTTGACCTGGTAATTAGCAAGCACCTCTGCGAGGAATGATGGAAATACTTGTTTTCAAGGGCAAGGGATAAACCTCCATGCTGGTTAGTGAATAAAAAGGAAGTTGGTGGATAAGATGCTATTAGGAAAAGGTGAAGGTAAGCTCTTCCTTTGGAGGGTTGAGCTAGGAGCAAGCTTGAGATTTGAACAAAAAGTGATGTGGGAAAAAAGAGAAAGTAATCTACAGAGAAGATTTATATTAGTTTTAGTATTAGTATATATATATATCCTTCCATGCATGAAAAAAGTTGGAGACTTCTTCCCGAGGGGAAAAAGACTACACCCAGGAACAATCAATGAGGAACAACAGAAAAATGCCTAAGGAATTACCAGTGTAAGTGTATAAAAGGCCAAGTCAAAAGGAAAAAACATACTTGTCCATGTGAGATCCTTATGGATTTTAAAATATAAGATTGCAAAAAACATTTTGTTGCAACTTAGGGAGTCTTATCTTTATCTTCAAATGCCCTGCTTCCCCGTCCACAAATTTCACAAAGCACACGCCTGCAGCTTTTGCTAAACCCTTTTAAAATGTACAACACAGTCTCTTCCAAGTCCCACAGAAAAATTCCAAATGTTGTACAGCAGCTGAATGCAGAGCTTCCATTTAACTCTGCATTGTGGTCTCCTCATCCACCATGGGAAGTTTAATATATGGTTTCAATTCCAAACCAGCATCACTTTAGGGACATTTTCTGCCTTTTTTAATGCAGCCCAAGAGATGATACCCCTATTTTTTGAAAGCAGCTTTAATAAAAAAGAGAATATTTTCAATACAAAATACAACAATTAATTGGACACTTTTTGAGAACAGGTATATTGCATCCTCATCATTGGTCATGGGAGCCCCTAGATTTTAAAACTGATAAATAGGGTGTCCTTGTATTCTTTAACCATCCTCCAGGGAAAGCAGTTTGTAAAATGTAAAATTGCTCAGGCACAAATATTTATCACAGATCCAATAAGATTTTATGTGCCTTGTAACTACAATATTGCATGTTTTATGCTCCTTCAATCTTTGCTTTAGACTACATCCAGTTTCTTCAGTATAGACAATTTCACAACCAGTGGAGATCTGTAAACAATATTTTGTTACAGCCCCACGAATACTAGCTGCCATTATTTCCCCTGTAGCTTCAGTGAATCTTTATTCTTCCTGAACACACATTGTTCATGTTCAAAAAATGCCTGGTGCAGAAGGCATAATTATCTTCATTTTATGGGATTTGTCAGGTTTACACAGTTTTCAGTCCATTAGAGGTTAGCCACCATTATAATTCTAAGTACCTGGCTAGCTCATATCGTTCAGTAGGTGCTGCTTTGTAGAACAGAACATCTTGTCCTTCTTTAAAAATATAGCACAGTGTCACAAAACCAAGGCACACATAAAGATAGGCTCCATCCTTCCCCTTTGATATAAAGGCAGTTAATGGAGGTATTAAATATTGCAGCTTTTGGTGCACAGCTGATTTACTCCATGCAAATCAGTGCAAATCACTCGCTGTCTGGGAAGCTTGGCTTGAGTGCCACTGTAGCTGTTGGAGTTAGGATTCACAGATCCAGGCTCCAGTCCTGGCTGGGGCACAGGAGTTTTACATTCACCGTGCTGAGTCTGTGGGTATCTGAAAAGAGTGGTGTGGCACTAAGCAACCACTACTGGACCGCTCCTTTCTCTCTGCTGTGAAACATGAAGAAGGAGCTGGAGATGAGAATTAATTTGATTGCAAAATGAAACCAGTGCAGTCAGGGCAGTGGGGTAGGGGAGTGAAACAAATGCTGAAGCAGCCCTGCTTCTGGCTGTCCAGCATAGGCTAACATGGACACATTCACGCCCCCAACAGGGAAACTGCTACATCGCTTCCAGCACAGGCAGTAGGGAAATGGTTGTCTGTACTGCTGCATGAGAGAAGGCTGATGCTTGACATTGCCCAATTGCCATTTTCTTCCATGCTTTTTCCTTAGAGTTTTATGCCTTTGTCGAAGATGTATTTCTGCTTTTGAATCCTTGGACCTGCTATCTCTTTCGTCTCCCATATCATTTAGCTCATGGACTTTTTCACGTCTTAATGGCAATTAGTGAAATCAGGCAAGGTCACACAGCTGCGCTGCTCCACATGGAGCCTTGGATCAGCCAGCTGAAACCCAGACTGAGGGTTGGAGAGGCTGCTTGTTTTACCCATGCAAACTCAGTCAACATCATCTGTGCTCTGGCAATAGCTGTGTTAGCTTCCAGCTTCTGCTCCCTTCCCCACTCCCATGTCTCCTGTGCTGCTTCAGCAGCAAGTTAGGCAGAACTCTCCCCCTCTCTGGTTAGGAACAGAGGTATTTTCAGTTCAAACGACCTTTGTTTTATAACAAGGCAATAGCAAGTAGCATTTGCTTAGGTGAAGGTATCTTAACTGCCTCTGACAGGCTGTGCTGAGCAGATCATAAATAGGCCTGCCACAGCCTGTAGGCAAAGGCACCATCTCTCTCTGACAAAGAGGCAGGGCACAAACCAAGCCAAGGCTGAGGCAGGCGAGGTATTACCCTGCTGTTGATGGAAGCAAAGCATGAGCAGGGCCTCGATGGGTGTACACAGCTTGCTGCAGAGCATCCCTGCTCTGGTAGTGCACACAGCAGCTTCAGGGTCCTGCTCCCAGCCCCATAGCAAGAGATTTTTCCTTAATGTGTGTTTGACTTTCTGAGGAGCAAGTATTGCTTTTGAACAGCGGTCAGCATGTCTGGGTAGCAGAGTGCCCTGACACAGCAATCTGCAACTTATTTAAACATCCTGCAGAGACGTTCTGCATTATTATTTAAAAAGATGGCATATTCAGGGTATTTGTAAAATAATTTGGAGACATTAATTCCCTTGCAGAGCATCCATTAACTGCAGGCTATTATAATAAATAAGTGGTGTAATTATCGGACTAATTGTCCAAAAAGCTAAAACAGTCATTTTAATGAATGCTTCTGCTGCTGTCTTAGCCATCACACTCTGTCTGGAAGCCCAGCAGCACCACAGGTCCCTGGCAGAGGAGATCCCCCCTGTTCCTTTTGCTTTGGGCTTTTTCCCCAGGCCCACCTTCTCAGCACACCTTTCCCCTTTCCACCTTTCCCCATGTCTGTTCTATGCACTTCAACAGTGCTTGTCCACTGTCAATAACTCAGCAGCAGCAGCTGCAGCACGTGCATCTTTTCCCATGGCCTTCTGCTTCCCACATGCCGCAGTCTGTTCTCCCTGGCTCTGTCTTCCTCAGCAGAGGGAAGAGGCAGGCATTTCAAGCCAAGGAAAACTCATGGTATGGCTGTTGTGTAATCTGAGATGGGTAGAAAGAACAAGCAATATTTCTCACCCTATTTTTATGGCCATACTCACCAAGCAGTTCAGTTGCTATCTTGGTGTATGCTACTCAAAGAACATGTATTGAATGACTCAGGGAATAATGGTTTTTTATTGTAGAGTGATCCAGCACTACGACAAACAAAGCACTTCCATCTTCTGTGGTATTTGATTATTGGCTTCTTCCATGTGTGCCCGGCAGGGCCACATTAACTTGTAAAGGAGACAAGAGATGGTAAGACTTTCAAATTTACAGGGAGTTGGACAACTCAGTGGGAGGAGAAAGGAACAGAGGGAAAAACAAGATGTAGAAGTGTCCTGCTGAAAGGCTTGGCAACCTGCCATAGCCACAGGAAAGTAGAGGAGATGAGGAAGAGGAACAGGCTTTAAATCGGAAGGGTCACAAATATCCTGGATTTTTCATAACATGCTGTCACTTGGTAAAGAAGATTGATGCTCCTAAGGTTCTTAGACAAATGTTGTTTGAGGAGAAAGTGAGTGAGAGGTTAGACTGGATAACATCGAGAGGTCCCTTCCACTCAGCACTTCTGTGGTTTAAAGAGCTGGATCACAAAGGACCAAAGACCTTTAGTCATACACAGGTGTTTGAGTGAAGGCTGAGCACAGAAGTGGCACAGGATGGAGAACAAACAACAAAATCAGTGGGTAGTTTTTCTGAGCAAAAAACTGAAAAGTAAAAACAGAGCAGCCATGGAAACTTTTTGCAACTTTCTTCTTTCCTCCTGTTTTCAGAGGCAAGTCTAGAGGCAACCTTTTATGTTATCTATTTAAAGATAGCAAAATACCCTTGAATAGTCAGCAGATGAGCAATTGTGGAGGTACTGAGGTTCCTGTCTGTTGTCAGGTGGCAAGAATTGCTCACCTTCCCCCTCCCTACTAAAATTAGTCATGAAGCTCCTGGTGACTTCACTGAAAAGTAGTCTCAGCTTTCAAACACTTGAAAGTCTTCATCCTTCAATATGCTGGTAAGTTTAAGAAGGTATGAGGAGGCCAAAAATTATAGAAAGGAACTTTTTGAGTTTAGAAAGTGTGAGGTGTTTTTTTAAGAAAATATAACCCAAATAAAGAATATTTCTTTCCTGTTGGGAAAAAAATCTTAGAACTCCCTCTGTCCATCCACTGCTTTTCCTTCCTGTCTTAAAAGCAGCATCCCCTATCATCTACATACACGTAGAATGAGCACTTTATATGAATATTGGCTTAGAATCCATAGGATAAATCCACATGAAAACAGCAGTCTTCTGTTGGATAGGTTCTGTAGGAAATTATGGTATTTTCCAAACCCTTTAGGGAGACAGGAAGAAAACACCAAAAGACTGCCCCAGCAGCCTTCATCTATGCCATCTAGTCCACCTATGCCAGCTACAGAGGTGGCTCCACAGTTGACAGGTCGGGGACATTTTAGCTCATTGATGCTTCTAGTGGGGCAAAAGCAAATGGGATTTGAAAAGCAGATGAGATTACTGATCCATCAAATTCAATTTCCTGCAAATCCTAGGAGCTGAGCCTTGATAGCTCCCGTGTATGACGCCTTCTTCTGACCTGAAGCAGGCTAGACACAGCCTGCACACACTGACTGGCATGACAGCAAATGGAGATCATATAATGGCAGTGGTTTTGAAGGGAAGGAAAAGAGCAGTGCTGATTTCCATTTCTCTTCATCTCTGATGTTCCAGAACATACACATCCACATAGCCAAGTCCTCTAGTGTATCACTGGGCAAAAAACCAAGACTGAGAGGTTTTGCAAAGCCTGTTTTCACCATTATGTTCCTCCCTCAACACAGACATGAAGATGGCCAAATTGAAACTGAAGACTGCAGAGGTATTCCCAGGTCTAAAGAGTCGAATATATGTATTAAAACAAAACCCCATCATGAGCATTATTCAAATGGGCCTCCTCAAAGAAAAAAAAACTTTGAATCATATTAACCCTTAAAATAATTTGTTTCTGTTACTCAGAGGGAAGCAATATATTTATACATTGTCTACTGAAAGAAAAAGCTTGCTAAAATGCAGTATAAAACTCTAGGTAACACATTGACTGTTGTCACTGGTGGTATCTACAGCTTGGTATAGAAATCTTCACTCTGTGCTCTCTCAACTCAGGTTTCTTAACATTTTCCAGTGTAATAACTAGATTTCCTTTAGAACTTGTTCTCCTGTATGGGATTGGGTTCTGTTTATATTTTTGAAAAAAACGTATTTTTAATGGGATAAAGTGTTTCAGCGGTGTCTCAGCAGCAACAGAGGCACTGAACTAGCAGGCAAGATCACTGCCTGCCCTGCTTGTATTTTTAGCAGGTTAGATTTGGTCTGACAGCACATAATGTTGTTGTTCCCAGCTCCTTGGCTGATTGCTTGACCTGGTTTCTAACCCAACTAACCTTCCTGTGTCTCCCTCAAGCTGAACAGCAAGGGCAGTATGCTCTGTGCCTTCTATGAACACCATGTGATCCATTTTGTCAGGCTAATAAATAAATATTTAGTGCAGACATTTAACAAGGGACTGCTTGTATTTTCTCCATATTGACCAGTCTCAAGACTACTTACTCAGAGACATTACGAATACCACATCCATAATTTTTGTGCCATTCGGGATAAGCTATCTGCTGTCACTTTTGCTAGAGGCTTGTGATACTGGTAGATCACACTGGTGATTCATCAAGTGGTATTTAGCCGCATTTGCCAACCATTTTGCATTGGATTTTTCATCATCTTTGTTCTTCAGAGGCAGAGACTTAAATCAATGTTCTTCCTGGACTGGACACCTGAGCATCTTTGCACTAGCACAGATTATGATCCTAAGCAACCTCCTTTCTCTGCATGATGGGAGCACAGGGAACTCCAATATTTTCCCCAAACTTTGGGGTATTTTTAGGCTGGTTTTGGTATTTTCTTCTCCTTTTTCCCTTCCCCCATTTTACTGGAAGCCAGGAAAGGCTGGGGATGGAAACCGATGCCGAGAGGACAAATAGCAGTGAGTTGGGGTAGATGAGAGGAGCAACTGGCAAGGCAGAGGATTGCTGTATCTTTCATAGATAAGGCAAATAGAAGCAGCATCAAAACTGTTAAGCTGCACATTATTCATTTTTATATGCTGCTAGTAGTTACACTGAGCCCTTCTCATCAGCTTCCATATTTTTAATACCTTCTGGTAATGTGATAACTCCTGATCACTCCCTTAACCTCTGCAGACCAGAAAAAACAATATTCAGAATATGAAACCATTGCACAGTTTTCAACAGACATTGATAAAAATAAGGTGCTTACAAANAAAAAAAAAAAAAGACATTATGATGCTCCTGACATTTTCTCCAAGGCAAGCAGAATTCCTTTAACAGGAGGAGGAATTTCCATTTCACACACTCCCTGAGCCTGCAAGAACTTCACCGCAACGTTAGATATTGTAAGCTCAGGTCTCTCAGCCTAAACAAATAAATGGCAATATTGAATAGACCCGTCAAAGAAGCATAGCTCTCAGGGAAACATCCAGTGTCTCACATAATAAATCACGGGAAAAAATACTAAAAATAAATAAGGACAATATTGCACCTTTACTCTTCCGCTTCCTTGCTATCCCAAGAAAACCAGGAGGAAGTTATCCCTCGTGCAGGTCTGAAAACTAATTTGAGGCAGCAATGGCACCCATAGTTTATCAGCAATGTACTCCATGGAGCATTGCAGGAGTGGATGCCACAAACTCCAAGTTTTTGCTGAGATGATTCACTGCTGCATTACTGCATTTTTATCCTGTGTGTCCAACTGATTTCAGCATAAAACTGGAATACTTCAAGGATGACTCAGATCCACTGCTTTAGTTTCAGGGGAGATGGCATGGAGACATCTAGGAACAGCAGAAATTCACATTGTAAACTCCTCCTGTCCTTGGAGCAAAACACTGATTAAAAAATAAGGCTCCTTCTGAAGAGTTCTAATCAGAGAGCAGAGCTTAATGGCTGAAAAAACATACCTTTAGAAAGCAGATTAAATGCAGCCTTTAGAAGGAAGTGTGCCATCTCCTCCAGACACTATGGCAGGGCACAAACACAGCAAGATGACGTCAGGAACCTGACATTTTAAGTGTCAAAATAGGGGTGGGTTTTGAAGCTGAAGTTGGCATTAAGAGGCTCTGGAGTTTCAGTATTTTATGATCTCCAAGCAGTTGCTGAAAGGGGATTTGAGAACATGTGTTTCACTTCACTTCACTATTGCCCTTCATTATTCATTCCACCAGCCGTTTTCAGAAGTACCAAGAGAAAGATATTTTCTATTTTGTGGGTAGAAAATAATTCTTCTCTGAGAACAGCTCAGAAAAGCCCATTTCTTACCCCTGCCCCTCTCTAGTGCTCTGTGTACACTAGTTCACAGGGCAGCAGAGCAACTTCTCTTAATTCTTGCCATCTCATGAACCCGAAGAACTAATGATCTCTCTTATCTTGTCGTGTAAAAATTGTTTTGAACAGAATTAAGCCAGAGTAACTAAAGGTCTTATATTTGTTAGAGGGTTTTGCCCTGTGTGGAATGAGCTATTGCAGACTGCCTGAAACAAACATTAATGTATATACCCTAAAGACACAGGCATCAAACTGCATGAGAGCACAGGCAGAAAGAAACTGCTTTGAAGCTCCAGCAGCTTGACAGCAGAAAAAAAAAATGTTTTTGAAGTGACATTCCTGTTCCCTGGTGTGGCTGGCAGAGGAGAGGCATTGAAGAATTCTTGGCATTAGCACCACCTGTGTGGTCTTATTGAGATGAGGAGTTTTATCCTGATTCGGGGAAGGAAGAATTAGAATAGAGCTGCACCCAGCAGGAGTAGGTGCCTTCCAGTCTTGGTTGAAAAGTCAGCACAGATGTTCCAGCAGAAGCGTGACCTGCCTGTTTCACTTTTGCCATGTTTGGCAAAAATATATCACCTTGTCAACAGGAGATAAAAAGGGGAAGAGGAGGAAGGAACTACAGCTGGAGTCATGCCACGAGCTGACTCATGGTATCTTCATAAAATGGATTATCTGTATCATGTGTCTGAGCCCTGACATAGCAAACACACAATGAGCTCTGCTGGGAAGCCACACGCCTCTGCAAGAGCATGGTGAGATTAAGCAGGATGGTTATGCCCATTGCATCACTTGAGACTTGTTGCAAAACCAGTTTATTCTCCTGACTATTCTCAGCCAGTTTTTCCTTGAGGAAAAAGCACTCAAGGAACACATTTTGTGCATTAGAGCCATTACAAAGTTGTAAGGGATGCAGAATACCCTCCATAAGAATCCTGGACAGTTTGTCAAAAGCCTGAATTGGGAGCCAGCCTCTATTTCTTGAAGAAGGACAAAGCAGCCTTTTGCTCCCACTGTTACCAAAGTAACGCAATCAGAACCCTAGAGCTGAAATGAACCCTCATTTGTCAGTGACCTAAGAGACCAGATATTATAAACAACTCAAATCCCACAGATAATTGTTTCTCTAACAGCAAGCAACAAGTGACGAGAAACTGATAATAAATGCACACATTTTCACTTCTACTTGGAAAATAGCTCAGCAGAGAAAGATCAACACCAAATGCCTATGTGAAACATGTGCTCTGAGCATGGCAGAAACCCATGGGGGTGGAGGATGGCTGGAAAAAGAATAAACGGCACAGAAAGTCCTCTCCATCACTGTATCTCCTTATCAGACCTGCTGGGATAACTCAGGGGTCTGTCTGACTTGCTTAGGGGCATCATGGCAGACTTCTCTGAGCTGACAGCTTCGTCTATGCATAGACTGCGCTGATGGAAATCAATTACAGGGCTGATGATTATTGGCAAGAACAAATATGAGATAATGTCTTATCTACGTGGGCTGCTGATTCATTACTAGCTCATACACCAAATATTTTGGCCCAGGGAAAAGGTTGATAGAAACATCTTAATAGAGCTCAGTGGGATTTTGCTGCATGCAGTGCCCTCCATGCTGGACATGGTCATTTGGAAAGGATAACACATCCCATAATTAGGGTTTAATATACACATCCCATAATTAGGGTTTAATATACAATGTGTACTCAGCTCTAGGACGTTCAGATCAGACAGAGCAAATACAGGACACTGCACACCTGCTCTTTAAAGTAATTGATGCCTTTATACCGTAATTCAGTATATGTGGCTCTGTCCTCTGGTGATTGACCAGTTTGAGACTCTCCCTTCACAGGTAAACAGCCTGAGGGCTTGATAAAGGTTTTACGGGCCCAAGATGTGATCCAAAACAAGGCAAAAGATGTTTCAGCCACTAACCAACATAACCAACATAAAATAGAGGTTGCTTTAGGGTACCAAAAATCAAACTTTAGTCTTTAAATATCCATCAGCACCATTCCTTGCCCTATTTTCCCATAGCTCTGAAATGCTATTTAACTTCATTAATACTGGAATGATGAACATTTACTGCATTTACACCTACCTCCACTGCAAACAAAAGAAGACAGTGATTTAAAAGCATTCCTGTCAGATCACTTGCGGGGTCTGTTGTCCCTGTTGCAACTCATAAATTTTAAAAGGGGCAGTTCTCATCTCAGAAAGCCCCACAGTTAACAATAAAAAAAAAAAAA
>VZRS01008521.1:362972-458716 GCA_013398055.1 Ifrita kowaldi
AAGAAAAAACTCCAGTACTCTGAAGATGCAATTAAGAATACAGCAACACAATTGCATGTAGTTAATGCTCCAAGGTGTACACTGCTTGGATTTTGACCTTTTAAAACTCCATTAAGCTATGTAAATACAGTATCAAGGAATGTGCACTGCTCACAAGCAGTTTGTAGCACGGGTTGGATGCCATACTGCCAGTGGGCTGACACTGATGAAGCCTCTTTATTGATCTGCACAGAACAGACCCACCGTGGAAATTGTGTTATGGCCCCCCTCCCCCTTTATTGTAACATCTCTTTGAATTCATCCTGTGGGTCAGCCACACAACAGTGCAAAACCTCTTCCCAAATAGCTAACTTAGAAACTGAATTAACACATTTGCTATTAAGGCTTGGCTTGTTCCCACAGCCAGGAGAAGGACAAAGGAACAAAGGGATGCTTATATACATCTCCCATGACATCGCAGCTTTTCCATGTTTGAATTATCTGCCTTCTGCTCTACTGTAGCAGCTCTTTATTTTGTTTCTTCACATAAGCATTTATCTTATGCATTAGGAAGAATGAATAGTTTGGCAATCAAAGGACCAGATGCAGAAGTGGTTTTACGAAGCAGCTGAATTATTTCCTGCAGATAAATCACCTGGGCCATGACCTTTTCTACCCCCATTCACCCACCTAACTTCTATTGAAAATGCTCACTGTTCCCAAATATTTACCAGATAATTGATGGCAAGGAAATAAACCAACACTTCTCCCAGATTACTGTCCTACCCCTGATGCAACACAACAGTCTCAGAGTGATCAACTTATGTGTGCGGATTTTTAAAAGGGGAACAAAAAATTCTTTTCAAACTTAGTTATAAAAAAACCACTATCAGGAAGCCAAAGGTCCCAGGCTACATAGATTTCTTTACTCATCATATGCTACAATTGGTTTCTTCCCAGGTCTTTTTGGTAGTTTTTTAACTACCGCATTCCTACCGCATTTTTAACTTTCCGCATTCTTCCGGAGACAATAAACAAGTGAGTAATCTCAGCATCAAATATAAAAAATTGGATTTCCAGACAAATAGTTCTGTGGCAAGATTGGACCCACAAGATTAAAAAGTAAATCTTTAATTAAAGAAAAAAAAATAAAACCAACTCTCTCTGAAAGTCTCCTCACAAACATAGTGAGGTCTACAAGTTTTTCTGACAAAAAATTTTGAGCAACTTCTTTTGCTTTAGGCAACATGCTTTGATGAAGCCTGAGGGAATATGAATCATATTTAGACTGTAGAAATAAACTTAGTGTGCAATGGATGCACAACTGGACAAACTAAAGCTCCAACATGAATATGCTTGCACACAGAGTGAACTCAGCCTTTTTTCAACCCTTACCTGAGAATCCAGAACCAAGAACTGTGGGAGCTGAACTGCCTTCTGTGGCCTTACATTCAGCTCAGAGCTGGCAGCGTAGCTGAAGCATAAATGATGCTGAATAGACACTTAGATGTCATCAGACCCTATCTGGCTAGGAGGGAGTTGGTAAGGACATACATATATTCATCCAGGTCTACACATTAAGTGTGATTTTGGCTGATCTCTTCAGGGTAGCAAACACAGTTTGCAGCCTTTGCACTCGTAACAGACCCAAGAGTCTTCCAGCACATCCTCTTTCTCTCTCTGACAGGTAGGAAAACATTGGCAGTATCATCCTAGAGGGGACTCTGTTGGAGTAGTAAGGGAGTGGAAGAAATAAAAGACAAATACACACAGAAAGCAGTGCCCAAAACAAGGTGGCATCAAAACTCAAACATGTCAGGAATAGCACAACCTGCCTGCAGTGAACACAGCTGGGAGGACACGTGAGTGGAAGGAGAGGGAAGCATTTCCAGTTTGGATGTGCTCCCAGGATTTTGAGTCATGATACATGCAGCTTGCCAAAAGTGCTCCTGCAAAGGCTAAAGAAGGGGAAGGTGAATCATTTTAGACATTTTCTCACATTATTTAGGCTCACATCTGAATTTGGTTCAAGTTCTTGTGCCTGAAAGGTAGAAGCCACACTGCTGCTGCTGTAGCCATAAAAATAACAGAGCCCACCCAAGGTCCATCCAAACCCAGCTCAGTCATGTGGGGGCATTTACACAAAGCTTTGTTTTCCAACACTGGCAAAATACGACCCAAGCTACACCAGAGAGGCAAGAGCTGAGAAATGCTTTTTACAGCCATTTCTCACTTACACCACTCAACTCTATGAAAGCATTTCCACCAGTATTACATTCCCCTGCTATGGGCTTTGCAGAGCTCTTTGCTGACTACAAAAGTCAATGTAGTCTTAGGCACGTCTTTAACACATTTCACAGACACCCTAAACCAACAGAAGCACTTCATCCAGCCCATACAAAGCTCCCATAGCAAAGAGCTACCAGCTCTTCCTCACCCTCCCACTCAGACTGAGGTGCAGCACATTCCTTTACTACTGCAGAGCAGATACCGCCTAAATTTTCTAGGCATCCTTCTTCCAGTTGCATAATCCTGTAGAGTCCACACCAGAAGCTGTCTTTGATTTAAGCACTATGTTTCTTCATCCTGCTAAAACCACTGCTTCACCTATGGTAATGCCCTGCTTCACCTCCCTAGTAATCTTTTTGGGCAGGATTCTTCACTGATGCAAACCAGCGGAGCCACATTGATTTCAACAGGACTCTGCTGGCTTTGTCAGCTGAAGACATATTTCCTCTGGCTGCACATTGCTCAGTGGCTTGCCTCTTCTATAGTGGCGAGTTACAAAGCACTGTTTGCATTTATGCATTTCTATCACAATGTGCAGATAGGAAATTAGTCTTCTGAGGCTTTCCCTTAGTCCCCCCGCACTCCCCGCTCAGTCCTTGAAAAGGCCATTTGAGCATGCAATATTAATCATCTGCTTTGCAATAATCTTGGAAAAATGTAATATATTCTGGCAAATCACAGGGCCTCCAGAGGAACTGCCTGTCTCTGAACAAGCAGCTCTCATCCATTATCAGGCAGTGACGAGCACAGCTCCCCACTTATTTGCCCCATCAGCATGCAAACAGTGACTCAATTCAATTGTGAGAAATGGGAGGAAATGATCTGTATTAATAAATGGTGAGAGCATGAGATCGCCCGATTTCAGAAAATAAGATCAAAACCACTGAACTCCCTTCATTGTCTCATTTGATACCTTCCCCTTGCTGTAAATGCAGCACTGGGAGTAATTAAGCTTCTGAAAGAAGTTTCATAATGAAGTCACATCACTCAAAACAATTAAGACAAGCATTTTGTGCACATTGTCATCTGCCTTCACTAGTGTTTAAAGGTCAAAGAAACATTTCATTAGGAAAAATAAGGGAAGGTAAAAAATAGGTAAACTTCTATACGCTCCCTGGGTATGTCTGAGAACAATGAGTGCAAAGAATAAGGGTTCAAGCAAATGAACATGCAGAATCCCCTCTATCCAGGTGGCAAATGCTGTGGAAATGACTTACCGTATTCCAATGGTTTCTGGAAACCTTAGTCTGAGAGTAGAGTCTTTGTGTGCTATAGGGCAGTGAGGAGATGGGCTGCCCTGGTCCCAAACTGCTTAAGGTCTGATCACACCTGTGGAAAATAAAACGAGAGGTCAAAGAAGACTTCACGTGTAGTAACCAGATGAGGATTAGCAAGAAATGAACCCAGCTAGTCTCTAATGTAAACCACTGTTACTGAAATGAAAAAGCTCTCAAGTAGGAAAAAGTCACCAAAATGTAAACTTCAATTGTACAAAAAATACACTTAAAATTCTTCCTACTTCTCTGCTCCTCTCTCTCATCACATTTTCTGCTGGGAGGAGTGGCAAAAATGCTATCATGTGAAGCTTGTTCTCACCAGATTTTGTTTATTTGGTGACTGGTTTAGGCATGGATAAAAGAACCAGTGGTGGAATCGAGCTTTAGAACAATTCCTCGTCTGCTTTTATCAGCAGACTTTAAAGACTGTAATTAGACGTCAGCAATAATACCCTCTTAATTACAGCCACAAGCCCCCTCAGATGGAGAGGAAAGCACATTTGTCTTTCCCATTCCTGAAGTGCATTATGTGATGGGAAATAAGTGAATTTATGGAGCTCTTACAAATACTTGTCAGATGCAGTCCTACTTATTTTTATTCAGTTCACTTTGTTTCTCTGGATGAATTTGGGAGAAATTTACTCTCAGGAGGAGCAAAGTAACTTTTTCTCTCAGACAGTCAGCCTGGATGTTTGATCAGGTACATCACTTTATCACTTGGTGTTAATGAGCCAAGAGGAGGGGGAAACCAGGCTGGTAGGACATGGCTGGGGGAGACTAATTTCAAGGGTGCAGCACCTGAACAAGCATCACATAAAAACATACAGGCCTTTATCACTTTCTCTTAGGGTGCAAGGTGCTTTCAAGTCAGGAAACAGAAAACGACCTTTCCATAACTTGGAAGAAGCGTATTTTGGAGTGGATGTGATTCTGCTCACTAGTGCCAGGTAGTTTCAGAGCAGTTAAAACGCTATCACCTGCAGTCATTTTAATTTACCATTGCATTATGCTCAGATACCTTCTTGTGCTATTTGCAAGGGCCTGCTGGGTGCACAGCCTGACCAGTCCAGATGTACTATTTTAAGAGTCACCTCTCACGAGGGCGTTGCTATCATCTCAGCCTGCATCTCCAAACGGGAGGGGAGAGGCTGGGAGCAAGTCATAGCCATCAGGACTGATCTCCGTTTTAGAAAAGAGTACACTTTTTCCTCAGCAGAGAATAATCTTTTAAAATCAGAACATTTCACGGGAGGATGTCAATTTTAGGGATTTTTTGGGGGTTTTTTGACAGGAAAATGTTTAAATGAACCGTTTCTATTTTCTTGTTTGGTTTTGAAAAGGCATGAATGTTTCATTTCAATAATGTGAATGTATTTTGTTTCTACTTTTCCAGTTCTGTTTGTTTCAGCTTGCATGGCTTAATAAAGTATTCATGATAATATTGAATTTACACACCTCCTTCATTACATGTATCCAGCATATTGTTTTGATAATAAATTATATAGTTCAGCTATTATCAAAATGAAATATTTTTATATTACTGAATGAGATGTTTCCATACTACCTGGGGGAACAGAGTAGAATCCATCTAGAAGAATAATTTCTGAAAGTTCAGAATTAATTTTTACCAGCATTTTTGTTTTGTGCTTTCTTTCACTAACAACCTGTGAAAGCCACTTTTTCTGCCAGTGGAAGGTGGACTGTCTCTCTCAGGCCAGTTTGAACCCAATAGAATGTACCACTGCCTGGATTTTTCCCATCGTGGATTGATTCCTAGGACTTCTTCAGCAGAGTTTATAGCTTCTCCTCCTCAGTGGGGAAATACAATCTGTGAGATGCCAGCTGAAATTTAGGGTACATGAGGACAAATACAGAAAAGGGGTTGCACAGGGATCCATCCCATATCCTGCTGTGTCCCTGCAAATCAGAGCTGCTCTGACTGAGGTACCTGCAAAGTGGATTTGTAACATGGGAAAACTTCCAGTTCGGGGGCAGTAATTATTCAAAATTAATAAAAAGAAGACAAATGCATTCATCAGATGACTGTTCAGTACAAAATGTGATGAAACACAATTTATCTCCTCCCTAATAAAATGAAATCGGAAAAATATTTAAGATAGTAGCATAAAATTTCACAGCTATATCAGCAGAAATGTACACAGAAAGGGAAGAGGCATACAGCTCCTGGCGGTTTGAATAAATTATCTTAAATTTGCTAACTTCAAATTAAGGGAACCTAGTAGCCCATGCTTTGGAAAAGATGCTTACTTTTACTGTTTTCAGTCTTCTTCGCTAACTACTGCAAAAATAAAAGACCATTTCTCAGTAATATCCTGACCTTTTTCTTTATGAGTGCATTTTGATTATGCACAATATTGTCTTGTAAAATTACATTTCCTAATCAATAAGAACTACTAAAATAATTTCAAAGTATCATTTAAATCCAGCCCTAATTTGATTTCACCCAGCATCTGCTTAAGCATGCCGCTTAGCATGCGATTTCGTTCCAAAAATTGGATCTGTCAAAATAGCATTCTGGAGCACTATGTTTATTGTATCTTAGTAATCCTGCATCACAAGTGCTCCCTTTACAAGTGAAAGGATTCCTTTCCCTCAGCTGCTTCCCTTGATAGCAGCCTGGTCCCAGTGAATAATTTGTTTGTTCCTTTTCACACATCAACGTGAGTAATGAATTTCCAGCAAGTCTCACAGACTGCTTCTAATTGCCTTGTGAATGCAATCACTGGCATGCTCTAGGATGCTGGTTTCCTCCACATAAGATCAGGAATACCCTGTGCTTTCCTCCACAGTACGACTTTTAGCTTACTTGATCTGACTTTCAGAGTTGGAAAGGGAGGCTGTTGCCATCCACATCTCATTAGGGATGGGAGCATCTGATCCCATGGTTAAAGTATGGCCTTCAGGAAGTTAATGTCATTGCCAGCAAATCTCCACTGAGGTACCAGCCACAAGTTTAACAAATCTGCTGGTGATGTGTGATTCCTGATGTCTCGGTTGCCAGGACAGGGTCAGGAGCCTCCACAGTCAATATCAGAAGTGCCTCAGCTGTTTTGCAGCGTGCTCAATCAGTAACACATACGCCAGAAGCCAGTGCCTGCACGGCACTCTCCCACTGCTTTGTTCATGCTCTGGAGCTAATGGGAGTAGCAAAACTTATGTCAAGGTCTGAAATAAACCTCTGGTTTTAAATGATTTTGCACCAAGGACAGATAACCTGAGCCAGCTTCTCTTGCCTTGGTGTTTCAGGGGAAGCTAATGATTCTGAGCACCTCAATTTTTGGACATCAGACTTGATGCCATCCTCAAAGCGGGTGGAAAAGAGAAAGATCAGAGCACACATCTCCAAACATTAGACCTCTTTGAGGCATTTTGTTTTGTGTTTCAACAACCACTTCTCACTTCCAAAAGACTCAGCTATGTTTTTTGACAAAGTCATTTTTCAGTGTAGCACTGCATTAAAAAAGCAAAAGAAAAATATGAACATCTAGGATGTTCAGAAATCTTTTATCATGTCTAATAATAAACCAAGGATTAGTTTTCTTGTCATTCAGCTAAATATTTTGAATTGCAAAAGTTTCTAGCTGAGTTTGTTTTCATGTAGCTTTAAAAGCGCAACTCAGACACTTCTTTAGAATGCACAGGTGAGCAACTGACATTTTCTAACCTGATTGCAATTATTCTGGAAGACATTTTATACTGTAATTAATTATAGCATGGGTCAAAAACAGGGAGACTCTAGAGAACCATCACTCCTCTAAATTCTCCACCATGCAAATGTAATTTTTTCACATTTCCCTTTTTTTTTTCTGGTTGCTTGTTTGGTTTTGTTTGGTTACTTTCTTATTGCGTTAAGCAACTTGGAAAAATGGCTGAATGCAAAAAAAGCTTTTAAAAGGGATCTTTTCTTTCCAAATCTACGGAAAACCCTGTGCAGGTGAGGCGCACAGTTGAGTATGTAACAGTAATCCCATTGAAGAGGATTAGGAGTTAAAAAGCCCTCTCTTACTCTCCCATGTAGGTGCAGAATCAGCGTGGGTGCTCCTCATTTGTTTATGTGCTAAGTAAAACAGGTTAGCTTTTTTTAGATTTGCTGCTGTAATACCTCTTCCTGAGGTGTCCTGTTTACAAAATGGATCCTTACATGACCTGGCTTTCCGTGTTGTAATCCTTGACCCCGCTTCCCATCACCTGCTGCATCAGCTTGCTCTGGGCATTCAACAGCATCCACATCCAAAAGCCACCTCCACAACCTCATGGATGGGTTATTGCTGCCAGTCTTTGACAGAGGGGGCAAAAATCCACTAACCACAAACTCACACTTATCAGGAGTTCTGCACCATCCCAGGGCTGTATTCCTTGACTCATCATGGCATAACCTTTCTTCTCTGGGCAACCTGGTTGAGTGCCTCACTGTCCTCTGATTAGTACATTTTTTCTTGAAAAGCCTGCAGAAGTTGGATACAATTTTCCCCTGTTTTGGTCAGTCTTTTTTTGATCTGTTTGGTCTCCTGGGCTGCTTCTGAAGCATTTGATTCATAATCTTTTGGTGTCATGGTGAAAATGCAATTAATTCTTTATCCCTCAATGCTCTTCTGCCCTGATCAGATATCTTTTTTAAAATCTACCTTTGCACAGCTGGAAAATATGAGCTTTGGGCAGAATTGGTTAGTCTGACCTACATGGAAAAAGGTGAGCACCTTTCTTCATGGGAAAATTTACTATCAAAAAACCCCCAAATGCTGTGCAAATATGCTCATTTCACACATGTTCTCTGAGAGGGAAAAAACTCCTCATAGCTGTAAATTTTATAATTTAATTTTTTTTCAAAGCCAAATGTCAGTTTTCATTCTGAAAAGCATTTCATTCTACATTCTGTGATACTGTCTTTATTTTTTAGTAATATTGGTGAAGCAGAGAAAATTTCCACTGTTTTGTTATTTTCTTTCTTTTTTGTCCATTTTCCTGAACTCAGACAAGCCTTTTCAGCATTTTCTCTCATGGAGAATTTTCAAATAGTCAGCTTTAGGTCTTAACTAAAAAAAGGTGAATGTCAAAACTCTCAAAATCCTGTCCTCCTCAGAGCACTAGAGCAGTACGTCACAGTAGATGATTATTTGGTCTCTCTTGCCTTTAAAAGATATTAGTCTATTCATTATAGGTCAGCTCATCATTTCTCCTTTAGACTTTAGCTTCAGTTTAATTTACCTTCCTTTTTTCTTGTTATTTAGGTCATCCCTCTCAAATGGACTAAAGCTACATCTACTTACTTTCCTCTTCCTTCTCGGTAAAATTTTTCCTCTTAATTATTTCAGTGACAGCACTCCATCCCCTTTGAGTGCTAGTTGTTTTTCAGGAGAAATCAGGGGCTGCCCCATATTTTTCTCGTTGGGCATTTATTTCAGGCAGATTTCAGACTAGCCGTTCTTTGCATTGTTTCCTTCACCTTGTAACATTATCATCATCATCCTGGCAGACAGCTGTTTGTTGCCTTTACTGCATATCTAGGAGGTTAGGGTAGGTAGGATGGAGAAGTATCACAAGAGAGCCATTTTAGGTGTCTCTCCTATAGCAGTCATCCAAATTTTATCAAAATATCTGTCAAAAGGATATTCATATTTTCTTTGTCTCCTTTGCCCAGTGTCTTATGTATGCTTTAAGTCATGAACAGCCTCTGTTTGCATTCACAAGAACCAGATCTCAGTCCTGTACCAAAGCCAGCTGCAAGAGAGATCATATCACACCCATAAGTATAGTGTTACTGTTGATAGCTCCTCACAATTTATCGTGCTCTCAATAAACGGTGGCAAGAAAAAGTATCCATTCAAGATCTGAAAACTTTTCATTGCACTGGCTGGTTGCATTGCAAGTCTGCAGCTCTCATCTGTCAGATACTCCAAGCTTGTCATACCACAGCAAAGTATTGCTCACGAGCACATTAAAACATTTGTGCAAACCAGCTGGCTTACATATGGGAAGTTATGCTATTATCCAGCAACGCTGCGATTTTACAGTGCCTGGGAGGACAGCAGCGTGCTTAAACATTTCTGGTTGCACTGGTAGAGTTTCAGTTCACTTAACTGTTGGTATAATCTTTACACAGCTCCACATAATCTGTTAGAACTAAATTACGCCGTGTCTTCCGGCTCATATTATTTTACTTCTAGTAATATGTCATTCCCATTCATTTAGAATCTCTAGAGTCTGCAGCTGAGAGCTCTAATTAGGTGTGTCTACAACTCTGGAAAATAGGTCTTCCATCTTATTTTCATGTTTGGATTCAATTTACTTTGTTGAAACAATTGCTTTGCTCTGGGATCTATCAATGTTTTCTCTTTCAGGGTAAGAGTGGAACTTGGATCAGTCACAAAAAGTAAATGACTGTGTGCATCTTGCATGAAACCTACAGTTTGCTTGGTGATTCTCTTGTTTGTCCAATGCACATGAACTCACACAGAGCAATGTCATCATATATCTTTTATGGGCCTATTTTTAGACATGGTTTTGTTCAGGATTTGAAGTATTTTGCACAGGAATTTAAAAGCTCCTGCAGCACACGCTCTGTAATTTCAAGGCCACCTAGGATTTCTTTTTTGTCTGTCTTTTTGGCACAATGCACACATATGCTGAGATATCATCATGCCTGTGCTAGTATGAATATCTGGTAACATTAAGAATTCTACTGGGTTTTTTTTCTGGAAAAACAATGCCGTGCTTTTTGCAGACACGAAGTAAATTTCCTTCTCCTTTCCCTGCCTTGTCCTCGTCATATCTGGACAGGTGAAAGCAAAGGTGAACCTGAGGCAGCTCAAGGTTTAGAGCTCAAAAAACCATCCCCAGCGGTGCTGAGCATGGCAGGCTGATGCTTCCCTGCCCCCCAAAGTAACTTTAAATGTGGCAGCCAGGTTCATTGTTTTTTTTTTTTTTGCTGTACTGTCCGTGGTCAGTGTCAGGGAGAACTGCTTGTTATGGATGTGTCCAAATGAAGGATGACTCCTGCCAGGCCTTTGACAGAGGCAAAAAAAGCCTGATTTCCTGGCTAACCAGGAAAGACAGAAGTTCTGAATACATTTATTGTTGAAACATGCTGTTACTTGGGTTTTGAGCTCATTTGTGCATGAACTGTCATTTAGTTTTGTAACTGTGCAGTGACTACGGAACTGACCTAAGAATGGGTCTTCATTGAAGGTGATACAATATGAAAACAAATAGTAATAACAGCCACTAATGCTTTGGGCTGCATCTTTAGTCTCCGAGTGCCCCAGAATTACACTCTTAGCCAAATGGAGATAATGCTTGCACGTCTATGGAGAGTTCTTGGAAATCTATGAAAGTCTGTTTCCATTGCAGCTTGCTTGGTCAGGAAGTGTGTGAAAGCCTGGTGTAAGCTATGAAAATAACCTCCAAATATCCTGATTCTCCATCCCTTTCTGAGTCCTAGCACTTCCAGGTGTTGTCACATGGTGGAAAGCAGATGGGATCAGATCCTTTGTCTTTCTGGCCTTCCCTGTTACAAGAAAAGGACGCAGCACTGAAAATATAAATATACTTAATCAGGGTTGTTGGGTGCCCAGAGAGTCATTAGGAGCAACAAAATCCCAACACCCTAAAGTGGTCACACACAGAGGGTTCAGCACCCATAACAACCTCCTTCCCAGAGTCCCTCCCATGGGAAGCATCCTTCCCTTCCTATTTCCCCACACAGCTGTCATCTACAGCTTGGACACTGAGAACTAATCAACTGCAAAAAACTGCCTTGGACACTTCAAACTGGGCCCAAAAATGAAAGCAGCACTTTTTTTGTCGCCTTCAGTCGATGCAAAATAGGTGCATGCATCGGGAAACTGGCTGCTAAACTCTGACGTGAGAAGCTGTACTGAGCACCTGCTTTTCCTTGAGTAGTACATCTTGACAAATTACGTAATCAAGAGCATAGTGATCCAGAATGAATCTCACAAAGATTAAGTCATGTTCTAGTACATCCAGCACAGAAGTGGGAAAAAAAGAATGTCTTTTTAGCACAGAGACTACGGCAAGCTGAAGTCCTGGACACCTGGCAATCTCAGTAATCCACAAGAAGAATTCAGATAATGACAGAGTACATGCTTGAATCCTGCAGTTTGTGGTCTTGAGGCCTCATGTTGGGCATTCCTGGTTTTTTCTCCTTTTAAAGAGGATGAGGATTGTCACCTCCTGCTGCTTTAGTATGAGGTGACTGCAGGACTGCACTTAGCAAATCCGGAGAGAAAACAGCAGGGCCTTCTGAGATTTCTGGTCCTGTAACAACCTCTAAATCATCACAGTGCTCCCCAGACTTGCTTAACCAGATTTTTCAATCATTGCGGGAGTCCAAGTGGAGCACTTTATGTGCATTTTATTAAGCAGTGTATAAAAGAAGAATATGGCTCACTCAGTACGTACCTCAGAAGGTGTGAACGCTCAGCCTGCCTGCCAGTTAGCTGCTTGTGCATGCAGGAGAGCAGCTTATATTCACTCTGAATGCTTTTGTTAGACAATAAAAAAACCCCAAAACATTGCCACATGTATGCAAAATGCTGTTCTCAAAGACTCCTCACTTGGCCAAATCTGAGGTCATTTTTACCAGGCCCCCCACGGGGCTTTCTCAGGGACGCCTGCCTCCCTTGCCAAGCTGGTTCTGCTGGCACCCAGCTATTGCAAACTTCCTATGTAACCTCTTATAAACTGAAGATTAGTCTAAACACCAGGAGAAGTGCATTCTTTCCCCCTCTAACACAGCAGGTATTTACGTTTGCAATAGGAATTACGTTTGCTCTATGTTTGCTCTAGCTCTGCAGAAAAGTTCCAATTCAGGGGGAAATTATAAAAGTGCTAATAGGAAATGTATCGTTCAAACACTGGTGATCATCACTCCAGGTGCCAGTAGCATTTAAACTATGATAAATGCAGTTGCACCTTTCCCTATCCATTGGATTAAATTGCTAAGGTAAGTGATCCAGCTGATTTGCAGTGATTAATACATCTTTCGAGCATGTTTCCATGTCCTGAATCACAAGGATAGTACAAAACCGTACTGCTAGTGCCACATACCTTTAACAATAATAGCTTAATTCCTACTCTCCATGGGCCTAGGACACTGGAATGCAGATATCCATCCACTGTCCTGAACTTGGGCTGTGTGTCATGGCTTGCCTTCAGCTGGGGACCACAGTTCTTCTGCTCCAGGAAGCCAGCCAGATTCCATGAGACAATACTTCACCTCACCAACTCCATGTTAAAGATGACACATAGTCAGCAAAGCACTCACATGCTTTCTTTGTCCAGGTTTTAGATGAGCTGTTTCCATGGAAATAGGTTGTTTCTGTTTATTGATGCCTGTATTCCGCTGGAAACCCTTGTTTCAACATCGTTTTTTGCTGGGAATGGCTGCAGTACAAATCTTGAGGGGTCCTTGTCCTTATCTTTTACTTTTCCCCCTAATTTAATATACAAAAAGTTTTGGAAGATCAACCACTGATCAACAGAAACGATTTGCAATGCGTATATGGGTTTAATGAAAATAGCACACAGCATTACGAATACATGCTGCTGATTTTTAATAGTAGCACATAAGTGCTCAGCAAAACAGGTTAAACATTTTTGATGTTTAAAATTCTTCAATTTATCTGTTTATTTTAAGAGTTCTCTTCAGAGAAAGTCTTTTTTAAGAAAAAAAATAGCAATTTAATAGAAAAAAAGCACTTTGGCAGAAATAATTCAGGAATGTCTTAACATCCTTTCAAAAAGCTAACCACTTCCCCTAAAAAAAAAAAAAAAGAAAAAAAGAAAAAGGGAAGGATTTGCTTTTTCTTTCTTATTTCACCCAAGGGGAACAATAGCAATCTTTAGCAAGTTGCTATAAGAGAGGGGGAAGAAATTCCATTGAAAAATATGGCAAGAAACAAGGTATTTTCAACCACATCTCTTCACTAGTAATGTTACATGTCACAGGGGTGTAGCAGCAGGCATGTTGCTACACAGAGACAGGACCAGTTATAGAAAGTATATAAAAGAGAAGGAAAAGATAACAAAGAAAAGTATATTGCTTCTTCCTTACTTTTTTTGCTGTCTTATAACTTCATGCAACATCTTTATAGTGGTGAAATAACAGTAATAACAATAATAATAATAACAACAACAACACATTTTTCTACTCTAATCTGGAGAATCTCTTAGAGGAAACTAGTGAGCTGGGCCTAATGATGCCTTTGGGAAGACGACTGGTATTGTTTTCATTTTACACATGATGAAAATGATAGATGAAGTGTTTAAATGATGGAAAGGGAAAAATCAGTTTCCCTCTTCACTGAGGAGGTTTGGCATCAAGTATGTCAACCAAGGTAGTTTTGTAACACATGAGGGGGCTGCATTTGGGGAAGAAATATGATGTCCTTGCAGGACAGCCCCCATAGTTCTCTCTGGACCGGTTAAGTTAACAGATTAAGTAAATTCACGATTTTGGCAGCACAGAGGCACAGATATGAAACAGATCCCAAGACAAACACTGTGCTACAATCACAGGTATCCAAAACTGCAGCTCCTTGACAGGGGAGATGGTGTGCAGGTTTTGTCATGAAACAAAGGGATTTGGGGATCTAAGTGCTTCTATTCAAATAAATGTATTTGTTCCAGAGGAACAGAGGTGGTGTGATGATACATTGTGGCAAAAAAAGTACATTCCAGTTACATTGTGATGCTCCTGTCATAGTCATTAAGTACTCAGATTAGATTCACTGTCTCCCTCAATTGCATCAATTAGAGCTCTACATTCAATTTTCTGGGGTAATTTTGTCGGTGTGGCATGATGAAATGGTGCTTTTACCTTCCATATGCTAATTTGCTTACTCGTATTTGTACTGCCCCCTTTTATTAGCAACAGTCACTCTCATTACTATTGTCCAGACCTTGTCCATGTTATATTCATTTGTCTCCTTCCACTGTGCAATGAGCAAGCCCTTGATATTTGATGCAGCTGAAAAAATCAAGCACAATTCAGCTATGATTTCCCTTTAATCTGTACTTCCTGGCTTCGTCTCCTCTTTCACTTTGTGGAGATTTCTTCAGCCACATCTGAGCATCGCCAGAATAAAAGTGGAAATGTTTTGCTGAAAGCAGCTTTTGAATACATGCTGTGAATTTATCAGCTCTTCTGTGCCAAACCTCTTGAGGTAAAACTGATCCTGCATGTGCAGGATAAACATTCTCTGTTGGCATGGTAAGTTAGCAAGTCTGCTGAGTTATCCTGGGTTATTATCTTCCCTGGCACTGGAGGTGGAGATCTGAGGTAGACACATGGCACCACATCGTTAGCCTTCACAAATTTGCCATTGGTCTGTGAAATATTCTGTTATTAAAACACAAAAAGCAAAAGGAAAAATACCCCAGAAAATCTACCTGGATAACTGTGTTAGGATAACAGAGGATGTGAAGTTTTGCAATTTTCTGTGGCAAGCATACAGGCAGTTTTCTACATTTATAAATCAAAACAGCAATATTTGTAGCATCTGCTTGACTGTTTTAGCCATCATTATAACAAATGACCATTCAATCAATACTAAAGAGCGAGAATTGTCAGCTTGGCTGCAGGACCTATTTCTATCCCACAGATTAAAATGGTTTGCTTTTCAATGACTCCTTTGTACTAAGGATTTGAGCTTTGCTAGGGAAGCTGTTGTGGGGTGTGGGGTTGCTGCAGAGCAGATGCTGGGAAGCCGAGCCCCAGCTCTGCTTTTAATTACATGGGGACAGGCTTTAGAGGCTACACAGCTCCTCCTGTCTTGGGTTGCTGCAGCTTGGCAGAATCCAGCAGCTGCATGCAGGACTTGTCCTTGCCCCTGCTGAAATGAAGTCACCTGTCTGAAGACGTGAGACATCTCTTTATGGAGACTTGAGTCCAGTGCAGGTATGAAAATGGATCACAGACACTCCCTGTGCTTAACCCAGCTGGCCACTGGGTCCGAAAGGAAAAGGGGACATGTTCTGAGACATGCAATCTTATAAAAGGCTGCCATTTGCGGAATTTTGTCTGTCCTTGCTGCATTTTCTGTTTGTGCTCTGATGAACTTCAAGCATGTTGAAGACAGAAAAATATGTAGCAAACTGGCTTTGTTATGGGTGGCACCGATTTCCCTGTGAGAAGCTGTCTGCAGATCATTACTTGAAGTTCATGTTATGTACCTGATCTGCAACTTGTACTTCCAAACCTTAGTGAAAACACACTGCCTTCTTTCTAAAATGTGTTTCTATTTTATTCATTCATTAGTATTCCCAACAACTTTTAAAGTTAGAATATAAAAGGAAAAAATGAAAAGATTCTTCAACACCTCTTTGTTTTTTTCATTGTGATATTCAGATCTAGTCAACAATAAAAGATTAAAGGTGTGAATGCTGTGAAAGAACAACTTTGTGAAGCTCCCTGACAGGATTTGGAAAGCAAGAGCCCTTTTTTACCTTTCTCTGCGCTCTGATTTATCTTCAGCATTGATGTGTCAAAGTTGTCCAAGTCACCTTTTTTTTTCAGTAGGGCAGACTGAGAGAAGGCTGTGTGCATTTTATTCTCTCCCTTGGGGTAAAACCAAAGACCTGCAGTAGTTAAGGACCATTTTGCACTTGGTTGCAGTGAATTAATCCTATCAACATTGGATAATCCTGCTCCTGGATGTCACTGAAGGGAAGCAGGGGAGATCAGCCACTGGTCTGGTTCTTTCCATCCATGAGCCTGTCCAACTTGTGAAGTAGATAAACAGGGATATCCTGAACTGGGGGACCTGCTTAGCCTTTGCAGATGCTGGGTCAGGTTCTTGCCAGCCCCTGACATCCCATTTGCCAGTATTCTTTTAGCTTTCTTACACGGTGGCCCAGGACAAAGCGGAGTTTGAGTCTGATGCTTGAGATGACTTACTGTGGGCTTCTCAGCAATCTGAGCAAGCCGAAAATGGACCATGTAAAATGTTGCTCTTAGCTGATATTATTTACAGCCGGTCTGACAAGATGAATCTAAAGTATAAATCAAACTTTGGAGCACAAATTTCGTTAGTTGCCATGTTAGTAAATCAGCTCACCTAAATAATCTTGAGCTTTTGACAATGATGCAGCCTTCTGGATTGAAAATTCAGCTCTTGCTTGTGCAGTGAACTTGATCTGCTGACATTTCAAAGGATTGAGATCCTATTTCTGATGGTTCAGTTTATTCTCAACTATAAACTATTTTGAGCAGGACTGAGCTGAATACAAACAGTTGATGCTCAGGTCTGTCTCCTCTAAGTAGAGTAGGTTAGGGAAACTGCGTAATTTGTACATGTTTTCCAGAAAAAAAGAAGCAAACACAGGAATAACACAGCACATATAAAGAATGTTCCAGGGAACTGCTTTTTGTTTGTTTTAACTTTTCCATTTGGAAGGGAAATACGATGTTTTCAATCCATACCTCCAAGCTTATCCCCAGAATGAAAAGCCTGTGTTAGAGAGATGTGATTTCTGCTTTTCACTGAAGGTCTGGTATTGTTTGACAATAAATTGTGTTCTACACAGCTTCAATTACTAACCCACTCAGATCTGACAACCCTTAATTATCCGAGACATGATCTACTAAAATCTACATCTGGAAATCATGTCAATTTTTGCTTTTGGCATTGGAAAGTCTGACTTAATGTTAAACACATACTCTTAAATGCAAAGCTTTGGGAGAAATTAGTACAGCTGAATACCCTTCTGCAGATTAAATGTTAAAATAAATTGCCTTTTATTTAATAGTTACAATGTTTCACCACATTTCCATGTGCTGTATTCTCTCCATATATCTATTGGTTGATTTTGCATCTCCCATAGATCTGATGCTCGTTCTTATGGGATCCTGTCAGCACAGCTGTAATGGAGAAATACTCTCCAGGACTCAGAGCCTGGCTGTTTTGTCACTTCTGACTAGGCAGAGCTGCAGTTTCTGATAGATTTGCATCTTTTCCAAAGCTCGTCAAGATGCTTACACTTCGAGTAGCTGTGGGGGGAGGAAAAAAAGGCTTTCTGTTACAGTACTTTATGCATATAGCCAGGAATGTTGCAAAACTAGTACCCATTTGGTTTAGCGAGTAAAGATTTGACCTCAGCGAATCTAAGGTACTAGCTGAGCCAACAATTAACAGATTTTCTCATCAGTACATTTAAATATCTCAAAGGCGGGTGCCAAGAGGAGGGTGCCAGACTCTTTCCAATGGTGCCCAGTGGCAGAACAAGGAGTAATGGCCATAAACTAAAACACAGCGAGCTCCACCTCGACATGAGGAAGAATTGCTTTACATTGAGGGTGGCAGAGCACTGGAACAGCTGCCCAGGGAGGTCATGGAGTCTCCCTCTCTGGAGACATTTAAAACCCACCTGGGTGTATTCCTGTGTCACCTGCTCTGGGCTCCAACCCTCTTGGCAAGGGGATTGGAGTAGATGATCTCCAGAAGTCCCTTCCAAACCTAATGGTTCTGTGATTCTGTGATTTGAGGGCTACTGGTAAATAAATAAATAAATACATAAACTCTCAGAAAAGCAAGATGAGTGGTGTTCATAGCATATGGACTAAAGACTTCCAGTCCATGTGCATTCTGAGAATTTTTTTCTGTAATAAGATGCTAAAATGCTTTCCTGGAATATTCACCAATGGTATGGTTGGCAAAATTGGAAACTGCAGAATGTGCATTCAGATTGAGGGGTTTTTACCCCATACTTAAACTGGTAAAGAATTCCAATAATTTCAGAAAATATAATTTTCCTCACCTTACTTAGACTAACACTTTTAACGGCTTCTCAGTTTTTATTGATAATTATCATAATGATAGCCATGATGATGATGATAATAATGGTAATAATAATAACAACAACAACAACAGCAACAATAATGATAATAATTTGTTGCTTTGTTATGAACACACAGCTACTTGCCATGCTGATTAGACCATTTACTGATAAGGAGAAGTTCAAACCCAAGTGGCCAATAGTATCTGGCGGTGCTGATACTACTGCAGTGTGGAGAACAGCTATCATATAAGCGAGAACCATCAAAGCCTGGCACTGGGTGCTCTGTCCAGCCTGCTGAAACCCAGTGAGCTTTACTGCTGAAGTCCTTGCAATGCTGTCTGGAAAACAATGCAGGAGAGGGAAAGGACGAGGCTCTGCGTGTGATGTAGTTACAACAGACAACTTTTGTCTTGTTCACCGCATTCTTACTGAAACTCCTAAAAGCCTTTAAATATTTAAACTGGAGCAGAAGTGTTGAGGACACAAAAACTACTTTTCTCAGGGATCTACTTATGGCAACAAGGTGTTTCTGAAGGTAAATCTATGCAGTCTCTTCCATCATCATGAAGAGGTCGAAGGATATGTTGGGAGTGATAGGAACATCAGTATTAAAAAAGTGAACACTCACAGTGTCTTTCTAGCCCCACAACAAATCTGCTATGAAACAATGATTTGTTTCACTCCAACATTCCTTAAAGTTTGCAGGGAAAGTTCCTCAACTTGCCCTAATTCCTGGGTAACAATGCTGTTTTGGTGGTATGTAGCTCTACACCACCCTGTTTCTGACCATTCTAGGGCCCATCAGAGCAGGCATTGCACCTCTTAGTGCTCCATGTGTCTGCCAAAATGTTTTTTTCCTTCTTGTGGGTTTATACATCTGGTTTTACACAGCACGTAAACCCACCAAGGTTAGAGAAGTCACACAGCACGACAGAACCAAGCCACAAGGTTTCGTGCAGCAATTAAAGCAACTCCTTTGAAAAGTGTCAGCTGCTATCTTTGGTGACTGAAAAAAAGCAGAGCATGTATGTTATTTGTAATGTTCAAATTCTATTTTGCATTAATTCATACAGGCAGTTTTGCTAGTAGCAAACAAAAAAGACAGAAGTCAGTCCTCCTGAAAATGTGATTTAACTAAAAGGCAGATGAGATATTTTGAAAAAAAAATTAAAGATTGTGTCTATCCTTATTTTCCGTCAGGGCATGCCGGGTACATATTTTCAAATTTGTCCTAAGAGATGCATTTTAAGTGAAATATGTGATATTAATATAAATCCATGTGTTGGCAGGAACTAAATTTTTATGTAAAATCTCACATATTGTAACATAAGTGCAAAAAATGCCGTCAGTGTGTCAGAGAAAACATCTGACCTAAGATCCAATATGCAAAGCACATTTCTTTTGTAGCACTCTAGCACAAGTTTGATGGTATTCATGTTTCCCCACAGAAAGACGGACCAGAGCTCTGTCATATTTCATAGCAGTTAATGCGTTTTAGTGAGGCGTCAAGATTAAAAACATTCACGTGTCTCCAATTAACAGTGACAGTGTTATGTTCTATTGTTTCATATGCTTGTTTATGAAGGACATGATTTCAAGTAAGATTTGGCACTTCCACAGACTTTCTTGCCCTCTTCTGAATGCTGGAAAACTGCTGATATTGAATCTGTAGCATGGCTTTTGTTTTCAAAGCAACAATTCAATATCATCATCGTGGATTTGTGACTTCGCTGCAGTATCCAGCTGAAAGGAGGGTTGGTTGTTAAAGACCGGGTTTCTGAAGCAACAGCAGCCAAACCATAGAGGGAAAAAGACCTGAACTTCATTTGGACACAAAGCCTCTATTCTTCTGAAGCTTATTACTATGAGATATAATTACTTACTTATTAAAGAAATAAAATAGCTAATTTGTATCTCATTAATAAAAAGATAGCAAAATCAGCTAATGATTTCACTGGAAAACATTTTTGTTAAGGGTTGTATTTTCATGGTTCGTCCCTTGTTAACATTTTAAAACAGGGGAGGTCAGATTAATTTCTCTCTGGTCCCTAGCTAGCATCAATGAAAATATTGAAAATGTCCTATTTTGTCAAGTCCTGAAGCTATCTGGAGTTTTTTTGACTGATCTAATTCCTTTCTGACCTTCCTTACTTGCCAGTTATTTTTTTCCTCCCCTGTTTACATGCAGCAAAATTATTCCTGCTTCCTCCCATCTCCCTGGTGAGCATAGATGTAAGGAAGTCGTTGAGATTCCTGGTTCTGTATGCTTGCCCTGTCTTTCAAAGCCTGCAGTGTTCTCTCAGCAAGATTCCTGCTTTATATGACTGCAGAAGCTTTTATTTGTCTTCACAGCTTGTGCAGGCTTGGTTTCATTTTCACTGATGGTTTTCTAAGGCTGTACCTTGTATTCCCTGACTGACACGAGGTTAGTGTTTCATCTACAAGGTTATTGTCTTCATACTCACTTCTCCGTCAATCCCTGCATTTCCCTGATCACCTGTGTTTGTTGTTCACTATTGATAGTAAAAGTTTTTCCTTAATGTGTTTTTGCAGTGCTGGACACTTGAAAAGATGGTTCTGAGAGCTCAGCTCTCCTTTCCTGTGCCTTATTCCTCTTTCCTCTAGCAGCTGGTTTTTACCAGTACAAACTTTTTTGCTTTTCTGCCAGGTTTTAATGGTTGAACTGGACACTGGCTTTCCATTTTGGAGATTCTCCTGCTCTTTGTTTCTGGCACACACAAAATCCTCTTGGAGTTATGTAAGTGTTCGGTTCCACCAGTGCCTGATCTGTAAAATATGATTCTGATTCCCTGTTGCTCTTAGCTATGTATCCATATTGAATTAAGTGGTTTCTGCAGACAAAAATGAACAAAATATGGTGACGATTAAATAGAGAAGGCTGAGTGCTGTTTCCTGTCCTCCTGCCAGCTCTTTCCTCCCAGCCAATGGCACTCCATGCTCAAAAGTGCCAGAGGCATTACGAAGTCCAGCAAACATCCTGGGGTTAATCACCACAGCGAGTGGACAGGATTTTCCCTGTGTGTTTGATATAGTTCAGCTTGAACCATGTGAGATGATCTACAGGGTGCCCTGGCTGTTGCACACATGCACTGAGGAAAGCCATGGCTTGGCTGTGACTATATACAGCATAGATATGGAATGCTTATACCATCTAATACCAAATACTGTGGAGAGGGGATTGACAGGAAAACACTTTTTAATTAAGTGCATCTGCAAAGGTAGAAAGAAGAAAAGCTATCCTGTGCTTAGGATAAGATACTGGGCTCAGCCTTTTCCTTCAAAAGATGGACATATAGTTCATTTCTGTAACAGTGTAGAGGTTAGGGTTGTCAATAAAGATAGGCAGCAGAGAGTGGAGAAGGAGAGCTGTCCCTTTGGAAACTTCCCTAATCACTTGGCAAGAGGCTGTTTGAGCTGGAGTAGCTGAGCTGCTGAAAATTTCCATCTAGCAGAAGGGAATTCAAGTTCCAAGGACTGGCAGTAGCAGGAGAGGAAGAAGCAGAGCACTAAGGTGGCAAAGGTGCAAGTATTGTCTGTCTTCATGGAAGTAATTCTAAGTTTTATATGAAAGAGTTTCTGAAACAAACCCAGGACACTGTTTCCAAAAATTAATTCTTAACAGCAAAGTTGTAAAGGTTTTCTTCTGCTTTCAGTTTTGCACCTTTCTTCCTGCACTATTTAGGACCCCAAATTCTTCCCCGGGTGGATGGTGAAAGCCATCAGAAAGCAAGACCCACCTTTGTATCTACTGGATTTCATTCTTCATGTTCACATATAAAGAAAGCCGTGGCTTGTGATCAGCTTAGAGGTGACTGGACTCTTTTTTGCAGATTGTCCCTTTTTTCCCCCCCAGAGAGGCAATATTTCTAATGTCTTTGCCTGTAAAAACAACAAGAAAAAATCAGCCATAAAAACTTGTAACTTGGGGGTACAGCAAATGTCCACATCCAGCTCACTCCTTATGTGATGGTTCATTTCCACAGCTTTGCCAAGTACCCACTTTTCACTGGAAAGAGTGTTTAAAATGGTGACTCCAATCTGCAGCTCTAGGTATAAGCAGCCATATACTAACTCTGTGTGAATAATCTGACATAGCAACTAGAATGCTTTTTAAATTAGATGGACTCAATGTTTTGCTTCTGGGCAGCTCATTTTTGATTTACTCTGAATCCACAAATTGATCTGTGAACAGCCATTGCTTTCACAGAGGGATTTGATTTGTGGAATTATGGGCTAGATTCATCATACTGATGACAGATAGATTTTCATACTTGGATTTTATTAATGGCGTGTTCTTTGCTTGTTAACATTCAAAGGAGATCAATCACAAGGTATTCTGCTGCTATTGAGTTTCTATGGAAAAAGGACACCATATGTTGAGGCAGGAGTAGAGGTCAGTGTGTATCAGACGCAGAGAAATACAATACCTTACTAACAGGAAATAATTGGAAATGGGTCCAAATTTCAGCCAATTTGAGACCATCACTGTTCTCTTGGAAAAATCTGTGTGGACTGAAATGCATTACTCTCAATGCTTTTTTGTTCACAATGCCTTGATTATCTCCCACCCCCATCAAAGAGAGAAATGGTAAAATTTGTGCAAATATACCTTTACCAAGCACTGCTGGTGACCAGTCCTGTGCTCAGGTTACTAACCCCCAATACTTTTCTCCAATTATGGACTTACACAAGTGAACTCTCCAGTCTTAAAAGCGTAGTATCTTACTTATTCTCTGGGAAAATCAGCTGCCACTTCTTTGAGCATGCATCATCTAACTCATTGAACCTGTGCCACAGTAATCAGTACTATACGGGGAAATTGTATTACCTTTCAGTAAACCTTTTATATAGCCCATGATGTGCATTTTCTTTTCAGTATTTCTGGAATTCAATACTGTGGTTTAAAAAGTTACATTCTTTATTAAAATAGGTGATTGAATGAACTGTATGGAGGAGCTCTGTCCAGCTACAGATGAGCACTAAACTCTGAAGCTCCGCAGAACTGTTTAGTGTAAGAACCCTGAAATAACTACCTTGTATTTTTCAATACTGTTCACTTTGGGTGCACTCCCTATTTTACAAGGAGCCAAAGCTTTTCTTCACTGACCCAGCCAGCCCTTTTCTTGGGACCTTGTGATGAGGTGAAATGTTTACTTTGCTGTTTGCAAACTCTTCAGAGCATGGAGCCAGTTTATTAACTTCAACCTCCAGCCAATTCACAAGAGCACAGAAGGCACAGGACACAGGGAGGTTGCGTTAACAAATGCAGGAGGCTAATTAATACATTGTCCTGACTTTAATGTTAGCAAGTTTCTTAGCAACAGAACTGCTTCAGATGATCACATCCCTCATTTGGGAAGACTGGAGTATTTTGTTGTCCAAGGGACATTTAGAATAGATTATGGTTTGGGGTTTTTTTTGTGTGTGTGTTGGGGGGGGAAACAAAATGGCAAAAAATAAGTTGTCAAAGACTGATCTAGTTCCTCTGCACAGTGTTCTTTTAACTGTGTCATTGATTTCCCTTTTGGCCTTTTTGAGAAACACAGCCATCATTTTTTTTCCCATCAGACCTTTTGCTCCTATTGAGACTGATGTCCTTTCCTTGCTCATTGATTCCCATTGAGCCAACAGTTTTCTGTCACATTATTTGGGAAGTGCATGCATAATTTTGAAGGGAAAGCCGGAAGCAAAGAACACCCTGGCACACAGAGAAAGTGGAAATACATGATAGGTATTTTGTGCTTGATCAGAAGCAAAGGAACAGATTTTATTCCTCACAAGTTTTTCTGTACTTCAAAACTTGTACTCAAATAAATGTTGTTGGGCATTAGATTTGTATATGGAGACTAGAACTACCTTAGCAAGTGCTGTGAAAAAAATGGTGGAATCTTTGTCTTGAAAGACATTGGTCTGTCAATTTGAAAGTATTAGTTATGGAAAAGAGAAGTGCATTGGCACTTTTGAGGGTCATGTTTCCTGGAATCAGGAAAAAGCCTTGAGCTCGTTGAGCAAGGACCCTGAAAAGCTGGCTTTGTGAGATTTAGCTGTGCACATATGCAGATGAGTGTTTGACTCTGTAAGCCTGACCATCTATCAGTTGAATACCCAGGCAAATAGAAATATGAAATATTATCAAGTTTAGACATATTGTGTTTTGGAAGGTTTCCTTCCCATTTTGGAAAACGCAAGTCAGGCTTTTCTAATGGTTAATTCCTGATCATTTTACAAAGGCTGTGAAACAACATGTAGAACATAAAATATAGTTACAATTATTTTGTAAAGGCATAATTGCAAACAGCAGGACAGTATTTTCTAAACTCTCCAGTGCAGAGGCAGCTCTGCTCCTTTCCAAAAATCTGGTGTAAGAATTCTATTTGCCTCAGCAGGATAAGACCAGACCCTTGCTGGCTGTTTTCAAAATCTTAGCCTGGGAGTCTCTATTTCCTTTTCTCTACGGGAAAGAAAACATAAAGATGCAACAAGAAGCCAGTCATGCTTTCCACAGAAAACACAATTTTTCATGGATATATAGTAACTGTAAAGAATGCACCTTCCAGGGGTCGGGGTTAAACTTAAGAGTGCTGCAACATTTCGGGCTCAGTGAACTTCCTTGAACTACCACTTATAAGGTGGCATCCATAATTTCTCCAACCTTTTTTTCTGCTAAACAATACCTTTGCTATTCATATTTCTCCTTAGAGATGTACATTTTTATTAAAGTATGAACCTGATTTAACATATGGTTTCAATAGAAGGTGCTGTGTGTATTATTCTTATCTACTACTATCAACACAAAATAAATTTACGCTAGCAAAGACTTCCTTTGATTGGAGCCGTGTGACTGCAGCCTCAGGAGTGCATCAGGTGGCAGTGAAAATGCAGATCATCACTATTCAATTTGAGGCCGTCTCCCAAGCTCATATCAGCCTCTGCAATCCATGCTTCTGTGGGTGTATTGCAGGATTTGGGATGTGCTGAACATGACACGTACCTTACCTCATAAGTTCTCTCATTTGGCTTTTGGCCAAATGATACTGTAAGTGGAAAACACTCAATTAGATGAAGATACATCTTAATGAACTGCCTGCTGCACATCACCACTTGGAAAAATTGTATGCTAAACACTTGTTTAAAAATGCAGCTTCACATATGGCAACTTAAAAGACGATCTTTTTGCTCTGTAGTGAGGAAGGGCTGGGTTCTTATAGGCACTTGCTTTCTCAAGGATTAGCCACACTGCAAAGGACACATGTAAACAATCTGAGCATGGGATGAACCCTCTGCAGTTTCCTGGGTTAGCCCTTGCCCTCCCTGTTGGTGCAGATCAGGAAAACTGCAAACCAGGATGTGGCAGACACATTCTTTGCTCCAAGCCCCAAGAGGTGCAAAGGAGGGGGAGAGTCTCATGATGCTCCCAACCCCTACAAAGTTCCTGAGTACTTGCCGGAATCTGCAGAGGTGGATTACATCACCCGGGTCTCTGTAAATAGCAGTGCCTCTGTCAGTGTAGTCTGCAAGCGCGGTGGGGTAAACAAATGTTTTATCTTTTTATCAAGTATCCTCTAAGTTCAAATTACGTCAGCTTGTGATTCATACAAAAGCAGACAGAAGAGAGAAATCCAGTAATAGAAATCCATCTCTCCTCCTCTGCTAAGGCACAGTGACCTTTATGAATATCATGCTTTACTACCTTTATTATGTGGGAGAAAGCTGCAGTCTTCTTTCATATCTTATTTTGAAAATTCTTAAAGAAAGGGAAGATTAGAGATAAGCAGCAACCTCTAGAATTTACAGATCACAGGTCAGCTGTCTTCTTCCTCATCAACAGAGATCTTGAGGACTATTGTTTTCATTTCTTGAATAGATTTGCATTCTTATTTTTTCCCTTCATTTCAAAGGATTCATTCTCCCACTGCTATCTTGGACCTTCTGCACAAAGCTTCTTGCTACAGTTCAGGAGCTCCCTTGCCTGTTCCTGATCTCAATGACCCCTACCTGGAGGGAAGGACAGACCTGATTCTCCTACAAGCAAGAGGAGGAAGAAGAGTGAGGAAGAGGAATGACACTGAAGTTTTCAAGCGAGACTACCAATAGCTCTTTCCGTGTTTTTGACACTGCTTACGGCTAGCAGTAGTTGAGTCACAGCAGAGCCTGTGCCAGGTCTGCCAGGGCAGCGCATTGCTGGTTTGTAATATCCAAAAATCTCTTTGTCCTTCATGTCCTTCATCTTTAAGTGCTATTGCCCCATCCATGTTTTCTCAGAAAAAAAATAGACTTTGTGGACATTTGAGTTGTTACTTCCTTCAGCAGACTGAGTGGTTCATATGTTTGTTAGGGTAACTGGCAAAGGCCATCAGTTCTCCTCCCTAAAAGGAGATGCTAGAGTGGAGACATCAAATAAGAGACTTACAGTGGTGGTCTCGCTGAGCTCCTCCTAAATGCTTTAGATGGTTGCTTTCATACTCTTCTGAGCACATTTTAATTCCAGATTCAACCACTAGACCAAAAAAGTCTCACTTGAAACCCGAAGGAATCTTGGATTTATTCTTAGGACCTGCAACTAAGACACAGGTTCCTTTGCTTGATAAGGTTTTTTGTAGTGGTGGGGCACAGCTACAGGGATAGATTCTCTGGGAAGCTGCCAGCAGCTTTCCCCCAAGTCCAACAGTTCTCCTTATCCTGACCCATGAGCCTTCTTTAAAATTTCTCTTGCCCCATCTATCTGAAGAGGGAGAGTGAAAGAGCAGCTTTGGTGGGCACCAGGCATCCAGCCAGGGTCAAACCACCGCACAGCTCTAAAAGTGCCAAGTCGAGATTAAATTTCTTTGTTCAACTTTATGTAGCCTCAGCGTCTCAGCTCTTGATTTTGTGCCTTGTTCTGACTGCCCAGATACACGTGAGTCTTCATGCCAACCCATTTCATCTGGGGACAGAAGAATCCACAGCAGCAATGGATTAACAATGCCCTTATCTTGTACTGTTACAACTGACAGAAGAGCTTCCCTTTAGCGTTGCCAAACTTCTGCAGACTTGAGCAGAAAATGCAGGCACACTTGGGAATACTTAGGTATAATATTAAGTGTCTGAATTGTAGATTATTCAAATAATTAACTCAACCAGCTACTTGGTGATCTACCTTGAATGATTAAATCTCTGGAGATGCATGCAGAATCAGATTTAAAATGACAGGTATGCCTAATTACAATAATTGCCAGCAGAGCATTTTATTACAGACTTTTGTGGACTATTAAATGACTGGTTTAAGTGATAAACTAGTTAATCAGCAGAAGAAGCCTTTGGTGAAGTTGTGTAAATGACACTAGACTGGAAATGGTTTATGGTTTGAAGCCTGTGGCTTTGCCATTGGGACTTTTTGAGGGTATTGATGAAATTTACTCTATACAGTGTCAAAAGAGATTGAAAGCAAGAAGGCAGAAAGGGGTTCTCTGTGTATTCATGGGCCATTGGTTGCAGTGATATTCAGAGTTTCTGATACCCGGTTTCTCTGAACATCTGCACAAGTAAATTTTTGCTTATAAAGTTGTTTTCCAAACAAGACACATAAAAGAACAAGCCTGCTGTGACCGTGTGGCTGCTGAGACTCAAGAGACTTCTTGTGTGGTCAAGTAGAGAAGTTGTGGTCAATTTGGAGCTTAGGAATTTCCAGAATCACTTACAATTGTGGTAGAACCCCTGAGGATCTTCTGCAAAGTGCCTTGCTGAAACCCCATTCTATGGTCTGGGTGTCCAGCTCCAATAGATGCTCCTGGAAATCTGAGTCATGTCAGAAAATAAAAGCATTGAAATTAATGTGTGCCAGCAGACAAGTAACACAACATAAGTATCAATTCATTGCAGAAAAAACAGTATGCTAATGGTAGGAGAAAGAGATGCATTTGCATCAGGAACATAAGTACTTTCCATGCCATTGCTTCCTCTACAGCATGTTGATCCTGCAGATTTTCTCATTAAACCACAAATTAGGAGAGTTGCATGAAAGACCTGAAAGACCTGGGAAGAGATATTAGGGTTTTTTATTGTCTAGAACATCTCCCCTTTATCCATACACAGTTTATTTAGTAGGATTTAATGAGCTCAATGCAGTTTAGTTCTCAGATTTAAATAATAGAAATAAATATACCCTGGAATGCAACAGAGATTTTAAGGGATTTCACACTCTTAACCTTGTGATCCTTGATTATTATAGTGTGGATAATAAATTGGCTAATTTTATCTACAACATGGTTTGTCAACATCTGCAAAAGTAATACCTTTAAAATCGGAATATTCCAATTAATGCATTCTTCATTGCTTTTCATTCTCTTTTTCTTTTTACAGAGTCTTAAAATGTATTTATTTAGAGATTATTTTAATTATTTCATTAAGCTCTGAAAACATCCCCATCTGATTTTCTCCTGTTTGGAAGGAAAAAACAGGTGTTTCCTACGTCAGAGCTACAATGATAGGTCAAAGAGAATTCTCCTGCATAGCAAAATCAATGGCATGCAGAACTAGTTTGAAATGAGATAAATAATCTAGATTTTGAAGGTCAACAGCATGCCTGTGGGAAAGAAAAATGTATGCAAGAAGTACCGTTCAAGGCATTTCCATGTATGTATATTCTGGAAGGTCTGGTCACGGATGTTATTCTCCAGCGAATTCCCAGAACAGGGAGCAGTGATGAGTTGTGACTGCCCAGATGACTCTAATTAATAACTCAGTTGTGACTACAGAAGCAACTCCAATAGGTGGGCAGAGAGTGACAAATGTAGCCTTACAAGAACACAGCCGCTGCAGCCAGACATGGGCTGCGATGTGAGCTGGGAGGAAGCCGGGGGTGGAAAGGGACAGAGAGGAAATCAGTGCGAGGAATGTCTCCAGCCTGCCTGTGTGAGAGAATATTGCTGAGTAAAATCCCCTAAAAAAAAAAGCTGGTGGTGAGTAAGCTTGGCTGTGGAGATTGACCAGCCTTTTTTTCCTCCGTCAAAGGAATGGCTGTGTTTTAATCCTGCCTGCAAACATCTTAAGATTATTAACGTTAGCATTAGCATATTTGACTTTCCTATGAGACTTGATAGGCTTTGAAACTCTGCTGTGTCCCGGTTGCAACATGAAGACTGTGGAAATGAATGAAAAAAGAGAACAGAGAGTGAAAAAATATGGTGGTGGTGGCAGTGATGAAATCAAAATGAAAGTGTTGGTTCGGGCAGATAGAAAACAAACTTTTATTAAACCAAAAATCTAACAGGAAAGAGAGGAGTGTATTCGTAACATGTTGGCAAGTTTTAAAGTAAATGAGTTCTCCTAGGGCTTCAGATTGTTGATTTTTTCCCATTTTGAATTATGAACAGCACTCCCAAGTAAAAAGTGGAAAACTCTACTTTAGAAAACATTGAAGTGCTTTGATGTTACAGCCTACAATTTTTTCCTCAAAACATTTTGTCAACTTCAGCCCAAAAATTCATGAAATCACATTTCTGAGCTTATTATCTTCTGAAAAGAATTTGCCCAGCTGTATTTTCAGACTTCGGTGATGAAGAATACATCTACATCCTTCAAGTCTCAGTGCATGTTTGCTGAATTGATATCTAAAACATTATTAATTCACTGCAGTTGCAGCAAGTTTCAGGCATCCACCGCACTGTTGTGTTCCAGAAAGCACTTCTGGTTATAACAGTTTCTAGGGATAGCAAATCTCAAAGAGGCCCATCCTGAATCGGTTTTCCTCTATCTCTGAGTTTCATTACCTCTAGATTTGCCAGTGGAGATGTGGGTCACTGTAACATAAATTTAGTTTACTGAAAACCAGCTTATTTTAAATTGCCTTCTGCAGGGGTAACAAACAGACCACAGATTCCCCTGTGGCTGCAGCACAGAGGACCACTGAGCTAAGCAGAGTAAGTCTGTGCTCCACTTTGACCAGCTGGGCTAAGCTGCAATTATATTTAAGCACAACATGTAGGAACTATTGGAATGGAGATATCACCTCTAGCACAAGGAGAGAAGACCAATATTTGCATTTCCAGCTTTGCTATGCCTGGTGAGTGTGACCGTGCAATTGCAAGCTATACACACTGTTGAGGTAGTAGCAGACACGCGGACACTTTGATGGACAAGACTATCGAAGCCTGACCCCTCTCCTGAAGCTGGCAGGAGCAGATTTAGATAGAAACACTGCAGAGAACCCTAGCTACTGTGTTCTGTCATTGAAACAAGAGCACAGTTGTCCATTTTGCACAGCTTCCTACGAATTTGAGAAATGAAGTGGATGCCAACACACTGTACTTCTGAACAGTTGCTTTGCTGTGATTTTTTAACGAAACCCACCAAAGTGCTCTTTGCTTTGCCTCCACCTTTGTGCTCTAAGATAACATCAGAGCCTGCTAATTTCTTCAAAACCTGTTCATACCCTTTCATTACCCTCAAAAGGGTCTTTATTTGCAAATTGTTAGAGTGCATGAAATTATATACACTTGATTTCTGCTAATACTCTATACCTGTATTTTATCTGCCAATTACAGCAAATAGAAAATCTAGACAAGCATGAATGCAATAAGATAACGTCTTTTAGCAGTAACTAATTAAACCATAAAACAAAACATGTTCTATTTAAGGGATAATGTTCATGGCACTTGAACACATCAAGCAATAAACTGTGTTTGTAGTTGATTAAATGTCAGAGTGAATCTGAAACATCTGATAATTGCAAAAATAATTTCCTGCAAGTATACTAATAAGATGAAAAGATACAGTTTCACATTTTGTGAGGTACAGATGAGAACACCCTGGACTTACAAGAAGAAGGAAAGGTTTGCTCCATAGGTCTGTTGGTGATCTGTGTTGATGAGGACAAGCATCAGTTGAGCAAGGGGTGTTATATACACCCGTGACAGCATTCTTCTGTTCCTGTACTGTGCCAGTGCTTTCACAGGGCGAAAGCCATACTGATTTCAGCATGGATGGCTTTGGTTTTGAGAAATGAGAGATTATATTAAACATTCCTGTCAGTTACTGAAGCAAGGGCATGAAGCACATTGTGGCAAGTGTATGGACAGGTCAAGCTAATAACTCTCAGCATCTTAAATTTCTTCTCATGATTATAGTCTGATAAATTAGGCTTTGAGCCTTTGCCTTTCTCAGTCTCAAGTGCTGCTGAGAAGGTTCACCAGAGAAAGCTGAATTTTAATCCCAACATAAAAAGGAAAAGTCTTTATTGCATGGCATTAGTTTACAAAGGCTTGTAGGATGTGCATTCTTAAGTATAATTATTGTCAAAGATTGTGCGTGGAAAGGAGACGTTTCATTTACTCTTCTTTTACAGAACTATAAACAGCGCAGTGATTTATTATAAACTTGCTGTCCTTCCTTGAGTCCCAGATCTCAAGTTTCCGTGCATAAATATTAATGGCAGCAATCTGTTTGGCGTAACGTGTAAGCTGTTTGATTACACAGGCCCATATTTTCTGGACCCAACCTCCTTTGCTCACGCTTGAGATTCCGCACCCTGTTGCATTGCCGATACGTGTCAGACTCCTTTTAGAGGGAATGTTGTGCACTCTGGGGCTCACGATTGGCTCTCATCCTTCTCCTGTCATCATGCAACTCTATAAAGTGTCTTGAAATGGGAGAAATCTGGCTAACAACATCTCAATGCCAGATAATTATCAGACGGTAACTACCCACGCTGATTACCACTCAAATTAGAGAGGGAGTTTAAAGATGAATTTGTGTGTTTATGTGGGGGTTGAGCTTGTGGCTCATCTCTGCCCAGACTCTTCAGCAGTAGGAAGTGCAGGTATTATATTTCCTCTAGCAGGAATGCTAACTGAGAATTCCCAGCTAGAGCACGGAAAAAGAAAATGGGCCTCAGTCCAAACTGTTTTAAGAGGAAGGAAAAAAACCCAACGTATTTCCTAACTTGGCTTTGGTTCATGTTTAACATCAAGGGGAGCTATTGCTGCTGGAGGCTCTGTACTGAAAGTTGTTGCATTCATGCAATTTGCACTGTCTCCCCTCTGTTGCCTCTTGGCCAAGTGCTGGTTCATTTCTAGGCTTGTAGCAGTTCAGTATACATTACTGGAGGGAAGGTCAGGTCACAGAACCCAGCCTGGTGCTTTTTGCTCACTTAACGGGTAAATGCTCTGACTACAGACTGGAGGAAAGAAATGGGAGATACAGTCAGAGAGTCAGGTAGGAAAAAACCCAGCCAAGTCACCATTTAGCCCTTTAAGGATTTCCAGCTGCTCAGTGCTTTACTTTATAGAAGAAACATCAAAGAGCATTGACTATCTTTGTAGTTGAACTCCTCACAAGTATGGATGACTAGATTTTTAAGTTACCCTTCTGATATAGGGCACAAATTTTTGACTGAGACTTCTACTGATGTTTTACCAAGCTGCTGCATCTATCAAGGGAAATCAGAATATTACTGACATAGATGTTTATTCTACACCTCAGATTTTTAACTAGATAAACCTGTATTCAAGCTGGATTCTTCCAATCAAAGCAACAAGGGGATCTGTGGACAGATGCAGAAGATAAGTGCCACCACTGTACATTGCCCCTTTTACAAGGGAGTTATTTCTGTTTCTGCTATTACAAGAACATTCAAACCTTGTTCCAAAACATACCTGCAGTAGATGTATCCATTTTCAGACCTCAGAAGTGTGGGTCCCAATGTTGTTGGAAACTTCACTGTTTTTTTATTAGCAAACAAAGGAATTAATCCTCACTGGGTTCAGAATTCTCTTATTCTACTGTTTAAATGATTCCCTCATTTCTAATGTCAATTAGTCCTGTGCTCAGTCTTTCTTTTCTTTTGAGTCGGTGGGTTTCCTGTGTTGAGGTGATGAGATGTGTTCTCCCCCTGCTGGAATTAGCCGATTTCAGCACAGTTGCTGAGTTGTCTTTCCTTGAGGATTCTTTGTATCCATTATTAGCGTTCCCCCAGTTTTGTTACCTCATCCTAGGTCCGAGATAACACTCAAGACAATAGTACCACCTTTATCTTATCTCTTATCTCAAGCTCCCATCAGATGGCCTAACTTACAGTCCGAGTTCCAGGAATCCATGGAGGCATATTTGGGTGAGGGGAAAGGAGGGGGAGCAGGCAAGGCAGCTTTGGTGGTCGAAGATGCCCATGACATCTGTCCCATAACAGGGTGATCTTTGTTTGACACACTTTGCCATGGTGGGAATTTGTGATCTTAAGCGTGTTTGAGACTGGCAATTGTGATCTCCTTACTCTGGAGAGAGCGGAAAAAAGCACAAAAAACTAATTTTGTGGTGGATCAAGATGACTGTCTAAATTATCACAATATTAAAGTTGGAAAGATGAGGCTGGGGACACAACAGGCCCAATTTGCCTCAGTGTAGTTGAAACAGGGATGCAGAACATGTTGCCGTTCTAGAGATTTCTGGAGCAATATGAAAGAAACCCAGCTGACACTGTGCAATTAAACACCATGTTGGCAAAACTGAATCAGGACTATTTTTACTCCCTTTACATGTGGGTGTCTGCATATTAAGATGGTTAAAACCATCACAACTCAGTTCAAGGTGTGTGATGGTCATGATAGAGGTCAGGTTTCTCAGCTGACTTTAGATGACATTCCCATCTCTGCTCGTCATAAGGTTACAACATTTCCTCTTACACAGCAGTCAAAAACTTGGAGTATGTTTATGAATTTAGGATTTTTATCTTTATTTTTTTAGGAACTTCTGCTGGCATAACTTAGTTTATGGCCCTATTAGCTTGGGTTGCTAAAGTGTTACACAAAATAACAGCAGCATTCAGACAGATTTCTGAGGTACAGAGCCATAAATTTTGACAGCATTTTATTTGATGAAAGTAAATAGTGTCATTTTCCACTTTATGAACTCCATTTGACATACACTCTGATCTTTAAAAATTTATTGCATTTGAGAATGGAGAAGATGGGCTGCTCAAATTCTCCATGACCAATAATTTATCAAATCTGTCTCCCATTTTTTCTACACATACAAAAGCCTGTTCTGCTAATGTCCTCCAGTGTTTAAAGCTAATGGGCTATATTTGGGGTATTCTATTATCTAAGATATGTGATAAATATTAAGCATTAAAGATGTCTACTTAAAGGGCAACAGGATTTATTATTAATCAAAAGAATAATTCAGCTTTCCCTCTGCTATGTCAATCCTTGTCTGTTTAAAAGTGTTGCCAATGTTGCAGTTCTCTCATCACATTGTTAGTGGAGTTCCAGATGTTTCTGTTCCTGAGGGGTTTTAGAGAGTTTCAGCAGTTCTACATCTATCTCCCTGGAAAAGGGGCAGATGCTTTCTCTGGTTCAGGGCTCAATGCTCCATGTTGATAACACGATAATGCTAACCCAGAACACAGCCCCATCTGCAGTTCCCACTGCCCTATCTGCTAATTTTCTCTTGTTGACATGATGATATCGTGCAGATTCCTCTGTACCCATCATAAGCAGAGGCAGCTCTAATTCCTCTAATTCACTTCCCCCTGAAGGGCAGAACATGAGGCTCGTTAGTTACAAGGTGGGTCTTTCTTGAAAATGACACCAAAAATCTTTCAGGAGTCAGAATGATGTGGTCCATATAAATGTGACTGCTGGGAAACACTACTGGAGGCAGTGAAAGATTTCCAGCTGGAAAGACTTAGTGCTGGTTGTTTCTGGAAAGCAAACGTTTAAATGTTTAAAAGTTGAAAATGAGACTGTTCCACACAATGTGCTTCTCCCTAAGCATCCAGGTAGAGGATACAAGACCTGATGAACCTTTTATAGAGGCAACACCTTTGTGAAGAAACACTGCTTTGTGTTGATGATATTTTGAAAATAAACAGCAGTGTTAGATGAGGAGGAGAGCTATGAAAGTCAGATTTCTAGTTGGTATTTCATTATTTTTTTCTGAAATATAACTGTGCTCTGTGCTCCCAGCTGGCTCTTCTCCCTCAGGGGAGAACTCCCTCACACTGCAACATGCCCCCGCCACCCGCTCCCAGACACGATTAGGCTACAATTCTCAAATTGGAGGAAAACAGATTTCTCTCTTTAACACTGTTCACAGATCAGCATTCAGAGATATTGTCCCATCATCCACCTTCAACACCCAGCTCAGGGAGTTGCCTACTACTTTGACACCTGAAATTCTCACTGTAGTAGACTTAGATATTCTGATCTAGCTGGAGCCATCCCTGTCATACAGGGATTTTAATCCTTATTGCTACCCATGGTTTGAAGTCTATTTACATCTGTATTGCTAAACTAAAATAGCATGAGGAAGGGTAGAAAATTAGAGGAAGAAAACAATGCAAGTATCTTAAATATAGCCTCAAGTCTGATGCAAAGACCTCATTGTGGAGATAAAACTCTTTTGTTGTTTTGCTGTATATTTTAGGAGAGAATTATGTCTTAATTCTGGGCCTGTAAACATTTGCCTTTGAGATGTTTGGAAGCCTTGGTCTCTGCCACAACATAATTATACTGCACAGAATAATTATTTTACAGTCAATTAAGTACACTAAATGTGCATATTTAGGAAACCTGATTTAAACGTCATCTGTACCATGCTGCATCTCTACCATACCGCAGTTCTTCCATCTGAACCAGAGACCAATTACTTTGCTAATTAAGCTCAGGAGTTCAGCCAACTTCTGACAAGTGCTTGAAACTTTTGTTTTGTCATGGAAATTATACCAGCCACCATAACAGGGGTTGGCTCTTGGTTTCTGCTGATTCCATAAAGCCAAAGAGGAAATTCTTCTGTAAAGTTTTCTTTTGTTAGCACTACAGCTCAAGCTGGATGCCTCCAAATAGGAACCCTGAACCTTAAAGTTTTCTTATGCAAAGAATTATATTTTTCAATCATGCAATCTATCAGTCAATAAACCCCAACATTTTTGTCGCAGACCAAATTCATGGCAGGCACAGGTATTCAGTTTTTGATAATGACTGGATGATAGTTTATGAAAGCTCTTATTAAGAAAAATAACATATTCGTTTAGAAGTTATCCAGTGTTATGGGAATTTCTCCAAATGTTATTATAATATCAGAAGGATGATTAATATTATGGCACACATAAAGATCTTTCATCTTTTCTGGGGCACGAGCTCTTTTCAGTCTATAACTGATGTGCGTGTGAAGAGGAGAAAGATGTCAGTGCAGGAAGGAAAGTGGGTTTTGCCACTATCCCTCCAAGCATTTTGACTGCACTACTTACATAGAGAATATCTTATTTGGTGTTAGACTAAGAAAGGGATGCAACTGACTTCAAACCAAACCAGAACAAGAACAAACCAAAACAGCAAAATACTATTAGTACTATGACTACTACTAGCAAAAAAAAAAAAAAAATTAGGCTGAATCCTTTAAATAAATGTCAGACATTACTTGAACCAAGTCCCAAACCATCTTGTCACATGGAGATCTAGTTTTCCGGCACTTCCTCAAAGATATTTAATTAAAAAAAAAAATCATAGAATGATACACCTTCCCTCCCCACTTCACCTTATATGCTTAATATTTACTGTGTTTTTTACCCTTATCACTTACAGTAGGCAAACACAGAAGTGAACAATGCAATACAAAAGGCCATCAAGCACACGGGGCTTTTATATTTAGCAAGGCAGATGTTCTCTCAGTAGCACTTGGCTCCACTTAACATTGAAAATACAGCTGTATTATGAGGAAGGAGTAGGAAAAATTGTGATATTCCGAGTCTCCCACCCTGTTCTGCAATCAGTCCCAGTAAATCTCTCTCTGAAAATCTCTGTCACACTAGATGTTTGTGAAAATATAGGTATCACTTTGTCAGGCATATCAACGACAGATGACAAGGACGATCTTTTTTGCTTTCTCTGGGGTGCTCTCAGCTTGCATAACCAAAGACGGGTAACTTCTTTTAGAGTGTCTGGAATGTTCCCTCTCTTGTTAGCTCCTCAAACAAAACATCCTTTTCTTCATTCAAGTAACAAATGGCTTTAAGACATTTTCCTGAAACAACCTGGGCTGTCCCTGTTTTTCATCAGGAGCTTAGCAGCCCAGTAGAATGAGTATTCAGTGTGATGAATTGGGTGTGGGGTGAAGGAAAAAGATGAATGAGCACAGACACTGTCAAGGCTTCTCTGGTAGAAAATGTTAACGATGTGCTTGGAGTTTCCTGATAAGTCTGTCAGATGGCCCATTACTGGAAAAAATCTTCCCTTCTGACACCATGCTGATGTGATTGTGGAGGTAGAAATGGGAAGTAGTGGCACTTATGAAATACAAATTGCAGGTGGTTTTGCTGTCCGGGGTTCAGATAAAGCACTGAAACAAAAGTTTCTCTGCTTTCACTCTCAGAAATGCAGTCACTGTACCTGGGCATGAACAAGGTGGACGAGATTGTGCAGCGATTCAGACTGATTTGCAGGAGCACAAAATCAACGAGTTGTGCTCCTGCCTGTACAAATAAAGCTTTATTAAGATACTGTATGAGGGAAATAAGTTCAGGAGCCAACTCATTGGACTTGCTGAAAACACTTCATAACTGCTTGCAAATTTTTAATATAAGTTGAATATGAAGAGAAACTTTGAATCCAGTTGCTCAGAGCAAACATCTCCCAAAGCTGAGCAAAAAAAATGGTAAAAGGGGCCAACCCCATTTGCTGATTTAGGTGTGAAACTATTTCTACATTCTTTTAATTTTAGGCAAAAGATTAGCAATATCTGTCACAGATTGCTGAGGACTTTCCATTAACTCTAGAGGCCAAAGCACTTTTGCTTTGAGTGGATATGCTATTTCTGCTCTGTAACATTAATGCTCTACTCAAAAGCAATAAAATTCCTCTAGTTAACCTTGAAATAAAACCAGATTGATTATTTCTGACATGTGGTATTGAAATCAACACCCTGCTGTGGAAGAGGTGTTGAAGAAGGGCCTCTATCTTAAATGAAGTATTGCTTCCCTTGTGTAAGGAAGAGATTAAAATCCAAGAAATGCAAACTCTGGCAATCTGATAATCAAGAAAAAGAGATAGCGGGGGCTTGACCTTTTAGCCGAGCACAACATCTTTTCTAGCAGTTGTATTTGTTGAAATGCTGCCAATTACTAAAGACTAGCCATTGCTTTCATCCAGCTGCCTTCCTGCCATCATTCAGCAGAGGCAGTGTAAATACCGGCTGGAGAGGGAGGAGCTGAAGTGAAGATGGATGGTTGCTCCAACCCCCAGTCCGCACTGGAGGAGTCTTGTTCCTGGTGCAGGGGAACCCTTTTGCCTTTGCATGAACGCAGCCCAGCTCCAGCTCTTGGGTGGACCCAGTTTCCAGGCAGGAGTCACTGACATTACAGTATGAAAACAGGCGTTGTCCATTCAGATAAAGGAACACAGCATTCCCATTCCACCTCAAGAGCAAGTAATAGCAGAAGGAAACCCCAGACACCTGTCTGTGTAAGTGTAGGAGCAGATCTGGGGGGCTTTCAAATTTGTTCTGGGTATGTATGGGCATCTTTGTAAATGTGACTAAGTAATATTCCCTATAAAAGACTTTGTCCTGGGAAAGGAGAGAGAATAGTCTACATGTGAGCTGTTCAAAGGGCATTTTTAAAGTGTAAGACCTTGATGTCTGTGTACAATTTGCAGAGTCACTGCATCTTTTCCAACTGCTAGAGCATGATCCAAGGTGCATCAAAATGATGCTTTTTCTCCCAGGGTTGTGAAAGAAACTCTGTCAAAGAAAGACATTGCATGTAAATGTCCCAATTCCAAATCTGACCAGTTGATATTCACCCAGAAACTCACTGGATAAAATTTTGCAAAGCAAGTGCACTACAGAAAATCAAAACTGAAATAAAACTTGGAGAGTATTTGGCAATTACAGTTTCACACAGACACAAAACATGCAAAAAGATTGAGAAGTTTTCAGAACCAAGAAAAGGGAGCTGATAAATACTAGAAACACAAGTATCTGTGGGATTTATTCTGCTCCCCAGTGAGTATGATTTTTAACAAAACAATTATACACTGTGGTGTTTTTTTCCCCTCAGGACACCAGACTCCTCCAAAGCACAGGAGGGATAATGTCTGTGGATGGATCAGGCTTGTGGAGTGAAGGAGACTGTTGTTTGTGGGTTTGCCTTCTTCAATTTGATTAAAACCTTGCCAAAAAAATTCTGGCATCTCTGTACTTTTTAAAAATTGCTCCACCAGATGGTTATTATTCAGTTTGTGGGGGAGGCACTGGGGGAGTTGTTTAGGAATCCAGAACTTTTATGTGCACATGTCACCAAATTAATAAGGACTGTTTCTCTCAAAGAAGAGCTTGATTGGTACAATGTATGGGCTGGAAATAGCAGTGCAGCGCCTGTGTCTGCTGTAGTTACCTTGTTTTGGCTGTGTTCCACCAGGAATGTGGGATGTGCCACACAGGCATCTGGTAAGAGGCGAGGATGTAGGACAGAGAAACTGCACTAAGGATGTATGTAGGGCATAAAAACTGCACCAGTGATTCAGCTAGCCCAGGACACCTGTAGGTGTTGACTAGGGACTCTTGCAGGGATCCCTGAGATTCCCACACTTCTCGACAATCCCCTGCCACCACTCACCCTGCTACTGGATGAAGGTGAACATGGAGGTATTTCCAAACTTGCTTTGACAAAAGGAGAGCTCAAACATATTTCTGGATTAAAAAGGTCCAACTCTTCTAGTGGAGCCCAATGAGGAACATGAATGTGCAAGTGTGTTATCCTGCAGATGGGGGATATAGCGAGGAACTGGCTTCTCCAAGTTTAGATTTTCATAACAAACCTTTCTGCTGAGAAATTCCCCCATGTCAGATTTTGTAATTTTTTTTCTTTTATAGCACACTCAAACTTCCATTTTAGTATCTTTCTTACTGAGAATTTTTCTTTTTTAAATTGGAGGAGGAGAGGGAGAAGTTAAAGGTTAGAATTTTCATACTAAGGTTTGAAAAGACTGAACATCTCTGAGCATAGGGGAGAATTTGCAGGTGTTCTCTTGCTCTGAGACTGTTGTTTAGGTGGAGTTTCTAGTGAATGAGTTTCTAATGAGCCAAACTAATTTCTTTTACAGGTTCAAATATTGTATGTTCTGTATGTAGCCTCTAATGAAGAAAATTTGCTTGGCTAAAACAGAAAGAAAAATTAATCAAGACATAAAAGCATTCTAATACAAGTGCTCAATGATATCTTGGGAATATGCAGACTATAATTTTTAATGGCTGCGGAGCCGTGAGTGCAGAGCTATTTCCTCGTATTTCTGTGACAAAGACATGCAATAATTCTGTGCCTCTACACACAAAAACAGTGACCAAGGATTCATATAGATACACTGCTATGTGCTTACATCTTCATTCAGTTCCTCAGGTAGTTGCACCAGAGCCCTGTTTTAGCTTGGCTCAGTGAACAGGAGCCAGCAGGCGTTGAGTTTGACAGATTTGTTTCCAGCCAGGCTTTGTCTGTCTTGGAGTCACGCACTGTCTTTTTTCTGGGTCCAATTCTGAGCCACTGAAGCCAGGAGTTATATCTTAACTTTAATAGGGGCTCAGGCACAATCTGTAGGATGTTGTGTCAGAAAGAGATCTGGGTACTCCAGTAGCACTAACAATTATTATTAAAGACAATTGATTTCTGTAGACAAAGACTATATTCTGTAAAGAAGCTGGTTCCAGTTGTGGGTGCTGAGTGCTGCGTGCACCTTCAGTTTAAGTTTGCACAATAAATTTGAATAAATGTGTGTGTATGTGGGGTCTTTCAAAGTGCTCATCACTGACATGAGTGTGCTGGCACTGATGTCAGGAGCAGACTCCCTCTGGAATTCAGATAGCTGATACAAGCCAATGCTAAATGCTTTTGAGAATCCCAGCCTTACAACACATTTATTTGAATGAATCCATTTCCTTGGAAAATGGAAAACTAAACAGGAATTTTAAAGGCATAATGCTACTGTCATCACAAATCTTGCACACTCACCCAGCATCTTTCAACCTAAAGAGTAAAAATATGCTCAGGCTATACATGGAGTGCCTGGATATCCTGACTAACAAGTGAATGCATCAGTGAATTCTGCTTGGCAGAAATGTGTTGGCATCTCTGACATCGGTTGCTGAGTTACTGGACAGTTTCTGCAGCTGAGCCTTTGAGCAAGAACATCAAGACAAATCCCCATTCTTAGCTAGTATCTCATGAGAAGTTTAATATCCATGCAAAGAAGCTACAATGTCACTTTTTGAACTCTTTTTGATCCAGCAGATCCCAAACCACTGTTTACCTATTTTTGCAGAATAAAGGCATAAACAGACTCTGCCAGGATAGGCAGGGCAGGTAGTTATGGATTTTAGGGACTGGTGAGCATTCATCCCCATACCTCATAGGGCACACCTTTTCCTCTCTGAACAGTGGAAGAAAATTGAGATTTTGTATGCATGGAAGGATAGAGAACTGTTATCATTGTGCCCTCATAAGCTTTTATTCTATAGCAGTAGACAAATGACCAATGTAGACAGGAATGAAACCACACACTAAAGAGGAAGAACAACAGTAGCAGTGACTCTGTAAAAACATGTGATTCTTCCATATTATATGCCCCAGACACTGTCCTATATCTGTTTTACAGTGCATTGCATAGGCTCCTGAACTCAAGCATTACCTGGGAAAAAAGGGCTGCCAAAGCAAGAGTTATCCACCAGAGGAAAGGGAGAGAAGGTTGCCAGTGGATAGCTGCAGGTGTTTGCCTAAAACTGGAGGAGGAGCAGGAGGAAAAAATCAGGAAAGGAAAGGAGAGAGATTCATAGGCTGTGACCAACCAGACTACAGAGGAAAGCAAAAAGTTACCTAAAATGTGGAAAAGGGAAATACATTTGGTGAGTGGAAAATAGCTGCCAGCTGCAGGCTATCAGAGTGAGTTTTAAATATTGCTGAGAGTACATTGCTCAGAAGTTAACTGAATCTTCTGGGCATAAAATTTCATTTAGCGTGTTGCATTAAAGTGCTGCAGCTTTCTGCAAGAGTGGCAAAGTTTCTTACACAGGCTTGTGTGTCACACCCCTTGTGATGTCTGGCAAGTTTGTGCATGAAGGAATCTGGCATGCATCTCCCAGGTTATTCCTCCTTCCAGTGAGGCAACCACATGTGCATCATCAATGGATAAACTTTATATTCTCTTGGCTTTTATTTCTTTTGTACTTTCCTTATTAGACCAGGAGCAAATTTAGAAATAGCTAGGAAGTAATGTTTTTCCTCTGTGAAAGTCTCAACCAAAAGTGATACATTTTGTTTTCATAGCCAATTGCAACTGAAATATATGAGGCTTTTGCCATAAACCTGATGCAATTTGATTAAAAATACAATTAGTGCAAGTTTTCATTAAAAAGCTATTTTAAATAGAAAAAAATTTCCTCACACAATTTCTTAACCAAATTGAATAAAAATTAGTTTCTTACTATAAAACGGATTTACCACAGCACTTGTCGCCCTGAAGGACTTCAGACTTCGAAGTCAGGCCTTACTGGGCCTGGGAAACATTTAACAGCATACCAAAGACAGTGGATGGGTTTAGGTCAGAAACATAACCATTCAAGTGATATAAAAGAGGATATTTAAATATAAGAATATTACTTCAGCTGGAACCTCGACCTTGGCACAGGCTCATATCTTACCTGAAGGTGGATTCTAATTGTTTAACATGCTACAATTCTTTTTCTGTGTAGTCAGCAAGTAGGTGCAAAGACCAGCTTTATAGGCTTGTTTCCCTGTCATTCAGAAATGTGCCAAGTCTTGTTAACTTGTCCCTTTAAATGAATATCAGAAGGGTTAAATATCAATTAAATGCCTTTGAGAAAGTCAAAAGGGATAAAAAAACCAAAACCTGTTTGGATCTGAATTTTAAATGCATGATAAAACACTGATGGATATTTTATTAGGGTTTTAGAGATTTTTTTACCTTTCTCTTTTTTTGTAACTGAGAAAATCTGACAAGAATTTTAGCTGGGAAGTTTTCAGAGGCCTGTTAATTTACTGCTCTGTTTATCCGTGCCTTCTGTGTGCAGCTGCAGAGCATTATTGTGTCAAATGTATTAAAATGAGGCACTGATTTAGTTAGAGAAACTCTGCAGGAACTGATGAAAGCAATCTCTTGAAAAACGAGGGAAATATGCTTCTACAGAGCTCTTAAAAGGGACATGTTGACAATGCACCAAATGATTTGGAAACACAAATGAAAACCCACAAAGCTGCTGGTTGGTACTACCTACGTAGTTATCCCTCTGTAATGTCATAACATCATAACTCAATGCTCTCATCTCGTTCAGAATCCATTCGCATGTGTTTCACCTGAGGTCTGAGTTTAGGCCTTGCTGATTTCACTGGGAGTTAAATCCAAGCCTAAGTTCACAGCAAATGTGAGAAATACAGACACCATTTTGAGATGCAGCAGATATGCAAGAGGTGGTATGCAGTGAGTATGCCTGTGGGGCTTGACAATAGTATCCTTGCACTACAGGAAACATGAACCTTCACGTAGGCACCTTTGATTTCAATGGTGTCACTGGGAATTAGACATTCAAATAACTCTTGAGAACCAAAACAACACAGTGCTAAGGTATTTAGGCAGCTAATGGTGCAATCCACACTGCCTGGTAGGATTTCTAAGCCTGGTAATGTCCTTAGTTTCAGCTGGTTTAAAAAAAATACCCAAACATTGCAATTCAGTAAGTCACATGCCTTCTAGCAGCAATAATGTTGTCTCCTTATGAATGCTTCCTTATTAAAAGCATCCCATTCAAATAAGTATCATATGATTTGTGTGATAACACGTTGCACATCTGTTCATTGTAGCTTCATTTGGGTTAAGGGAATGTGAGACACCATGCAATACTTTCATTATCTTTTCTTGTTGTTATTTGAAAAGACTGCAAAACATTTGAAAAGAAAATAGTCTAGGTGTCCAGTCTTCATGGTGTGTAGTAGAGCACTGTAGCAGTGCTTTAGCTAAGCACACATGATCATTCGTCGAGGAATGAGCCAGGAGGAACAGCGATGCAGTGAGCTGGTGCCCAGCTTTTGCAGGCAAGCAAAAGCCTGCAACCCTGTGTCCAGTGAGTTTTGGTATATTAAATATCGCTGGAGTTTTGGTGTTTTAGGAAGAACTCACGTGGATCTTACATGTTATCCTGACCACAATCAAAATCTGAACAAATGCCAGAGTGCCTTCTTCTCTCCTCTTCCTTCCTCACCAAATACTATAAACATGAAGGCTGCCCTAACAGGCCCTCTGCCATCTCTGAAGTTCCAAGGAAGGAGAATTCCCCTTGGCTTTGTGCATCCTGATGCCTCCCTGCAATCCCCTCCCCACGTCTTCCTACTGCCTGAAGGGTTAAAGCCCCTTACACTCTTTACTTCATGTAGGCACAAAAGTTTTACTTGTCGATATAAATAACTCAACCTTCTTAAAATCCTGTTAAATTCTTTTCCTCAACATTTCAATGTGACATTGAATTCCATGGACTGATCATGTACTACTTTAAAACACTTTCCCTTCTGTTCATTTCACATTTTCTGCCTGTCAATTTAATCAACCTGTCTCTTGTAATTGTGTAATGGGGCTGGGACTGGCTATGAAGGAGTACCAGATCTCTTTCCCCTAAACGATTCATTATTTTGGGTGGTCGTTCTTATACTCTTCCTTCTAAACTAAATAGCCTTGGTTATTTTAATTGTTCTCAATATTTAATCTCTCTTCCACTCCCTTATCCCCTGTCCATACAAAGCTTTACCATCTGTGGCACACAGGAGTTTGAACTTGAGACAGAGTACCCTGTGCACAGTATTATGGGAGGGGAAAAAGTATCACCAAATTATAAAATCGTAGTCTATTCCAATATTTCTTTTAGCAATCCTTACAATTTTTATAATTTTGCCCAATCACTTCCTTGTTCTGAAATCTCAGCAGCACGCCAGCCTGCTAATGATAAGTGCTAGATCTGTTCCTGAACTACTCTAGGTAATTTAGATCTCTAGGTAATTTAGATCCCAGCAGTGTGTGAAAAATAATTAGGCTTTTTCTTGCACTCCATATCACTTCACATTTATCTAATTTAAATTGTAGCTGCTACCCAACTGCATTGCTGATAGGTTTATTCAGTCCTGTTTGAGTGTAGATACCAGCTACCCTAGTTGCTCTTGTTTTGTTAACACTGAGTTAAGAGCCTTTCTTTACTCCCCAGAGGCAGAGCTAAAGGGATGATGGGGTTAGTTTCAGATACTAAAAGGTGAGATGGTAGATAATTATTTGACCTGTAGTTTGCCTTATACAGAACATCTGACATATGTGCAATCCTTACTTGCCACACAAGTGTTACTATCAGTTTACCCAGGGAAGAGTGTGTGAAGTTTTATTGTTTGTTTGGGGTTTTTTTAACTTTTCCAATTTATTTATTATGTCTTGCTAGTAGAACAGTAACAGGACAGTTCTTCAGTCTCCATGACCTGTTTGACCTAATCTTAGAATCCTGTCATTCACACTCACTTATCAAAACTTGTAGTGAGGTTTCTTTAAAACTATAAAAAAGTTGTGTTTGGGTCAGAGGAAAAAGGGAGTGATAGTGACTAAGAGCTAATGCACAGACTGGCAGTGTATGCTTCATTTCCATATTAACTGAGTGAAGCATGGATGTTTTACCTAAGGTTTTTTTCAGATTTTGAATCCATTGGAGCTTTAATCTAAAACATCCGCTGGTAGGTGCATATGAATCAAAAGTAAATTTAACGGTCAAATGAAGTGAAGTATTGTAAAACTACCTCAGTGTTTTTCACATTGTCTGTTACCATAGCATCTAAACAATTATGGCATAGCAGCACTGGCAGCTGGTGCTAGCTTTGAGAATACTTCTAAATTCTTTAATGAGGAACTTCTGGATTTCATATTAACAGGCTTTCAAACCATTCTTATTAGCACCCAGCTACCTTTTTTTGCTTGTGTTCAGCAGAGTTTTGCACAGACCTGACAGGAGTTTGCAGTCAACAAAAAGAGAGGCACCAAAGATGTAGCCAGTTTTCAATCTTGGGCCATTGCACTGCTGCATGGACTGCATGAAATACACGTTCAGCAGGCTGTTCAAAGTGCAGCAAGTACCCTAATACAATGCAGTGCTTGGTTTAATTGCCTGAGGTACTTATCTGTATCATATTCACTGTTAATGAACTAAAATGCCTTGCTATGTTAGCAGTTTGATCACTGATAGTGAGATTAATGGGCAAAATTTGTTTGTGGTTAGCAGTATTTAGGAAGCATTTGATGCAGATTAGGTTGAATGAGGTTACTTTGACATTGCTACCTTCAGAGCATCTCAGATTTTTAAAGAAATGGTCGTTGGAAAGACATTACGATCTGCTGAGATGGGTTGAGATAAACTGTAGGCCCTTCAGAAGTCTTGCAGTTCCTAAGGCCACATGTTTTTCTTCAACTCACCTTCCTTTGAAAGCAAAACAGTCAGGTTTTTGTCTTATTTTATCAGGGAAATCTAAAACATGCAGTTTAGGCGTATGAGATGCTATCTGAACCTGCAGAAAGCCTGAAATGGCCGAAAAGGACTGCTGGGCAATGCTTCAGCCAGTGAGATCTTACAGACAGGACACCAGGGCAGAGCTAGACAGTGTGTGGTGCCAGTGTTTTGTAGGAATAAGGCTGCTATAATCTGTCATGGATAACAGCATGGTGATTGAGCTGCTTGTGCTTAGATGCCCATTCCTTTCGCTCTGTCCCAAGAGACCATCAGAAGAGGAAGCTCTTGGCTAGGAAGCTGCTGAAACAGGAATAGTGGAGCCAAGGCTGCAAGAACAGGAATAGATAGTCTGGAAGTAAAAATGAGCAGAAAACTTATATTGTCCTATTTTGACTCTAGCTGCTGTAAACTAAGAGAAATTCAACAGTCCTGGTCCAGTGATTAAAGCAAGACCATCTGGATAGAGACTGACTCCCAAACACCAGTGCCAGCTCACACATCTTTAGTAAATATTTGTGGATGGATTGCCCAACTCATCCAAGATCTCTACTGGAAACATTCACTGTTCTGGAACTATAGGAACTGCTGAGCTCAAGGAGTTTACTCCTGCATTTTTTGAGCCAGTTTCTTCCTCACTCCCCCTTCCAGTGGATTTTTGAGAGTTGGGAGCTTTTTTTTTTTATCAGAAATTATTGAAGAATTGTCTTTTCTTGTGAAACACCTTACACTTGGAGCTTGTAGGAATATCACCATTAAACATTTTCATGCCAATGGGTTGGAAAAAGAAACCTGTAAATCTCACCTTGTGAAGGAACAACAGTTCATTTATTTTGTGAAGAAGCTGACTGGAAAGAGAATGCTTGATAAGAAAGCTGAGTCCTTGTATTAAATATAGGCAGCTAAGTGAGTACCATGGATATCTTCAAATGGTACTTCCCACCTGCCTTACACAAAATGGCGTGGTCTGCCTCTGCAGGGAAATGTCTCCACCATCTAAAGAAGGAGCCTGGTTGACCAGCTTAGCCAAAAGCCCACCCAGGGCACCTAGAATAACTACTTTAGGATAAGAATGACCATTTAAATATTCAGCATAAAAATGTGGTATCGCAGCCTCTTTCTGAAAACCACCCTTAGCAGTGAGTAAGCCCACAGACAAAGATCTATAATGTCTTGATCCACAAAGACTACATTGAACCGGGTGATGGAACTTGAAGGAGATGCTACATCTCCTGGCTGCAGGATAAAGACTTCCTTCATAAACTACACAACCTAAGCCCAACTTCACAAGCACCAGCCTAGTTTTGACTGATGTTACCTGTTCACATACCAAAGCCACACATCATGGAAGCCTCCAAGACTACCCTGAGGATGTACAACATGGAGAGTAATCCTCAGAAATCCAAATCAGTCAATTTCTTTTCATTTTCACACATAACTTCACTTTCCCCATCTGACAGTGAGGGCACAGCTGCCTTATGCAGAGGATTTTGCAATATGTTAGTCTTGCAATGAGCCACCTTGAAAAAGGTATTTTAAATGTCTATTCCATCATGCTCCTGCTTATACTTATGCCGTACCTCTAATTATATAAATGACACCTTTATCATCTGGAGTCTTTCCCTGAAGTCCATCACAAATGCAATAAGTGTTCCCCTGCCAAGAGGCAGCTCCTTCAACAGCCCTCCAGCCCTCAGTGTGGATCTTTACTAAACACTACAGCAGCACTCTGATGGACGAACACATATAAACAGATCCATAACACATGAACATCACGTGTAAGGACTGCCCACACATCTCCACTCTTACAATACCTTGTTCTCCACTGGATCATTACGAGACCTGGAGCTTACATATCCCACGTGTAATATACTTTAGCAAGCACATCGAACATCCACAAGGAAATCGCATGTGTGAAACCAACCAATCAATAGACACCAGAATGAGTGAATAATTGATGGAAAACAGACACGCTCAAAGATCTGAGAAAGAATGTTTCTTATAAACCCTTCATTTAATTTTTGCCTATTCGGTTCTTATCTTCAAGGGAAACCTGAGAAATGCTTCAGATAAAGTACCTGGGAACTAAAACTCATAATACTGTTGGAAATGAAGAATTGGTTAGAGAAATACTACTTTTATAGCACATTTCATAGCACTTCTTATTTCCATGACTGCTAATTCTTGCAAGTTCAATTGATAATCAATGACCCCTCTCCTTTTCTCACAGGAGATACATATCTTATTGTCTGTTTTGTTGCAGGTGTCTCTGAGGTACCTGCTGCATTTTCTCTCAAATGATCTAACTGATTAACAAATTCAAAGTGTTATTCTCAGTTTCCATGTAACTCCAAAGACCTCTGGCTTCCTTTCAAGCTTGAAGAAGAGTCTGTATACTTGAAAGCTTGTCTGTTTTGACTATACCAGTAATTAAAAAAAAAACCCACCAGGAAACAAACCTCTCTCTGGTTCAGATCTTGCCTGGCTTAGGAATACTCTTTTAGAGTCAATTATATAAGATGCAATTTAACATATGCAGGTCACAGGATCACAGAATAGTTAGGGTTGGAAGGGACCCCTGAAGATAATCTAATCCAAACCCCATTCTTTTAAATGCTCAAATATATGCAAAAAGTATTGTGTAAATGTTACACAGTGTTTATCAGTCACAACATTCAAATGGTTTTTAACCATCAGAAATTAAACTTCTTTCCTTTGCAAATATTTCTGAACATGAAAACAATTCATTAAATTGGATAAAGCTGTCTGTGGCCTACGCTTTTAAATAGACTGAAAACACACATTGTTTTTCCAGTGGTTGCACTTATTTGCTCGATTCTGATCCATCTTACTCTTTCTTCTCTGTGGTTTGTTTAGTGACTGAGAAAAAGCCAAATATGGTCGGCTTGATGTTGTTGTAATGGGTTGGATAAGCTGTATTTTGATTTTTTGTGTATTTTGTGGCTGGCGGATGTGCGCAACATTTATCTGAAGCAGCTGTGGATACAAAGGCAGGTCTATCTGTTAGTTGCTGTTTACATGGGGTATCAGTGATGGCCTTGGTGGTGGCATTGGTTCCAGGCTTTGAGATTTGAGGCTTGGCAGACAAGTGTCTTCTTGTCTCTGGGGAATAGAGAAAGTGTGGGAATAGGCTCCACAGTGGGAATGCCCTGTCTTGTGCCTTTATAAAAATGCTTTTCCTGCCTGTGTTTCCCTCTGTAGAGCTATTTGTTTGAAAGATTTGTTGGTACTTAAAGAGCAGGCCAGTGTATAATGCTGTCTAATGTCATCAATTTTCTACATTTCAAACACATTTGGATAAACCTTTCAGGGAATAAATATAACACCAAAGCCCAGCAGTTGCAGCTTAAATCACTTGTACACAATGTGGTCTATTTTTTCTTAATGTATCTGAACTTGCTGTGAGGGAATTGGGCTAAATTTGCAACAGAGAAATTACGCTGCATTACATTAACAGGTTTCACAGCCTTGGGCATAGGAGAATTGGAGTTGAAATACTTTTCCCCCTTCCCACCTCCTGCATTGACTGGTGGTCTGAAAGAGAAAAGAATATCATTAATTCAGACAGTGATGAGTGTTAGTTGGCACATCCAAGTCCAGAATATCAAAAAGATGAGCAATATATAAATCGTCCTGCCCTTAAATATGGTAAAACTTAAAACATCCCTGAACTGTGCACTGTACCAGCTGATGGCTGGGATGAATCAGAGCTACCATATGGCAGGGAGGGAGTTGAGTGATGAAGCAGGAGGCTTAATTTTCTAGGCTTAAGAAGGAATGTCAAATAGTCACTAAAATAAATAAATAAATAAGTAGATAAATTGATATTGGAAACTGTCTGAGTTCAAGAGAACAGTGTTTTGAGTTGGCTACATACACAGGCATATCACACAAACACACCCAGTGTTTTTTGAATGCTGTGCTCATCTGCGCTTTTGAGCAGCCTGTCGAGCACATTGGGTATATAAATATCCTGCTCTGTGAAACAGTCTGTCTGCTGCTTATGATTCCAGCAATGATAACATGTGCTGGTTTGTTGTGGCAGGGTCACCTCAGATGCAATGGTAAAGCAAGGGGATTTCGTGGCCCATTTGGGATTTTTTGTGCATAGGGAGGAATTGCTGATGTTATTTCATTGAGACACTAGTGTAGAATATTACTGTGCCCCTTAATTTGGACACAGCCTTTGTTGGTTTAAGACGAGAGTGTCCCTTTCAGAGTACTTCACTGATGCAGCAGTTTCTGGGCTGCCCTGTGGTCAGCTATCTATTAAAAATATTAGGTAAGCCCTTTGGCATTTTGTTGGCAAATAAGTGACAGACATTTCCAGCATGTGAGGGTGAGCAGGTAGAAGAGTTTAGTCTTTTGATGGTTTAGAGCTACCTGATTTGAACTTTAAAAGAGTCCTGTCCATTCAACATCTATTAAAAGAAATAGCACTGGAGTTATCTATAATTTCATGAGGATTTATAGCCCTTCCTATTAACTATTTCACTTTATGGAAAAACCTAAATGTACCTATTTGCAATTTCGCTTTTATTGTGCAACACTGAATCACACTGATGTTGCTGAAAGGGAGTGGGGTGGATTATTTTGCTTTTTTTCCAGGGAACACGCTTCCTGAGCCTGCAGAGCATCTCCAAAAGCACTCCTCTTCCTGCTAGTCTCACAAGTCATGATGAGGAGCAGCACACTTCCCACTTTATCCCTGAAACTAAGAAGAGCATGTTGTGTGATGTCAGAAGACTTCCAGACATCCCTAACTTTGTAATCTCAGCTCATGACTTCTTTTCTCAAACCAAAAGCAAGATCCTAGGGTTTGGTTTTTTTCCCCCAAGGCTGTTGTATGAGCCAAAAATTCTGTGTTGTATGAAGCACTCTCAAAGAAAACTCTAGATTTATGATATATTTTAATTGTCAAAATGTCCCCTGTTAATGTAGGCTCATTTATACTATGGACCTCTTGAGCCGCAGGAAACAATATATTGGAATTAATTTGGGGTCTTTGTGGGGATTTTGAGGAACTCCTGTGATCCAAAGCCTCATCTTTTAATTTCTGCACAGCATGTGCACGGCGTTTGCTCCCATAAAGAGGTCAAATTAAGTCAGTAACTGTATGGGGGAGACTTGCTGACAACAGCAGTCACGAAACAACTTCCCCTGTTCCTGGTCCCTTGCCCTCACAGAACAAACCCGTACAAAGAAGAGGCAGACTGGTTTGTTCTTCTCTCAGAGAGCCATTGAACATGAAACGAACTCCTAGTGCCATGTAAAAGTCACAGACAGCACAACCGTTATTAGGGGATAATGGTCTTTTTGTAGTCAGCAATGGGCTCAGTGCTGTTTCTGCTGACTGTGAGCCCCGCAGGGTAAGGCATGGTAAGCCTATAGCACTGTCCCCAGCCTGCAAACAGAGGAATGAACCTATGACCCTCCCTCCCTTCACTGCTGCAGAAAAGCTACCTTTCTCATGTAAATGTGCCTCTTTTGTTTCCTGGTGTTAGCAGCGATGATGTCATATATTCAACCATCTCTTATTTTCCAAAGTGTATAAAGCACTCGTGAATGAAAGACACGCAGCGGTTTGAAAAGAAAATCACAACAGCCGGTCAGAATTAGAGTCCGGCATTATTAAATATTGTGTCTTGCTCACGCTACCCTCAAATGCATCCCTTTGGGTAATTGTTAGAGTGTGTGAAGGTAGAAAAATTGTCACCTCCAGAGCACTGGGATCTCTAAAATTATTATTTTTTATTTTTCTTTTTTTTTTGGGTGTGTGATTCAATATTAACTAAATTTTCTCAACCAAGATATAATGTACTGCTTGTCAATATCAGTTAAAATCATGTGGTTTCAATAGGAGAGAGTCATTGCAAGTGTTTTCTTTTGGCACCCAGCTGTGCTTTTTGATTTATTGAAGCAGGATTGCTTGCCAGTTACCATTGTAAGTAAGACCATATCCAAAGAAAACCAAAAAAACCAAACCAAAACAAAACAAAAAAGACAAGAACCTGGAAAGCAAAACCTGTGGTGTTCAATTAAATAACGTTCCTTTCTTTTAAAGGAAAAATTCATCCAGGAAATCCAGGAAATATACGAAAATATTTTGGAAAGCAGTTTAGTTTTAAATTGAAGCTGAATGGCTAATTAACCATTGGTTAAAATTCTACTGTGGTAGGTTGACTTTGTTGTCTTGCTCTTCAAGAGGGAATAGGAATCTGAAAGACGAGCGAGAAGAAAAACATGGTAACATTTCTGTAACATTTCTGTAATACAACAGGGGATTTTACAAAGCATTCCCTTGTTCTATATGCCAGGATCCAGCCAGAATTAGCATGTTCTAAAAATAATAAGAAAATCTGTTAATTATTTATGTCTGCTTACTTGACTATTCATTAGTATGTGTTTGTTGTCACTGCAAAGACAAAACTCAAAAAATCGCTGCTACCAAACCTATTCTGGTATTTTAGTTTGTTATAGCAGAAAATGGACCAGAGTAGGCACAAGCTGTAGGGGAACATCTTTTTCAGCATGCAGAGGAGAGTATGGAAAACAAATAGAGGGCAGCCAAAGATGTAATAAACAGAATTTATGAACCAATACATGTACATCAGTTGTATTTGTTAGGGCTCTGAGCCTTCAAAGATTTATGCCAGGGGACTACTTGGAGTACATGAAGTCTTTTACTATCACTGCCTGTGTTATCTCTGGGTGTCAAATTCGGATGTTGAGGCGTCAGTTGCAGAAATGAAAGAACTTATCAGTGTACAGATAGGTAACAAACTATTTTATTATTTTTTTGTTAAAAGAGTGCCTTCTGTCAACTTATACTTCTTAAAGGTAGGTCAGGTCCTCGGCTGGCACAAAGCAGTACAGCTCAACTGAGGTAAATGAGTCGTTCAGTGTATACAGAGTGAGCTTTTACTCCTCAACGAAGCCCTTCAAGGCAACGGAGAATACAGCAATCGAAATTCCTGTGCCAGAAAATACCAATCACTATGGAAAAAAAGGAAGAAACCCAGGACTCTGGGGAGAACTAAGTCAGAAGAGGATAATAATAGGAGGAAAGTAAAGATGGATTTGTTGGAATAGGACACCTATCTTGTCACAGCTAAACCTGGTCATGAAATCAGTACTCATCTGTGTGAGTTCCCAAAGATTCACATGGGAAAGTATACCAGGTAACCCCCTACCTCATGGGAGAATCAAATGCCTGTGAAGTGTGCATGATCCCACAGAGTGCAGAAGATGCAGATGAGTACTAAACTTTCATTACCCAACAGAGCTGCATAGCCATCAGGCTGTCTGCTTTTCAGAAAGATGTTGGTCTGCATTCAAGGACATTTTGCCTTTTTTTTTTTTTTTTTTCACTTTATGCAGCAAAGCCTAGAAGACACTTTTGACCAGAAAAAAGAACCTGAGACCAGATGTGACCTTCTCTCCTAATGGTTTGGGCAGTCATCCTGGATAGTCAATGCTGAGTGATGTCCAGTAGTTGGGGAATGGGTGCAGGCTTTCTAAGTAAGGGCGTCCTCTTTTTTCATTGAACGATCACTGCATAATACCATGAAAGTTAAAGTTTAAGAGCTTATAAAGTGCACCAGCTTGCATGACTTCATGTAATGATTCATTCAGGAAGTGGAGCAGTTTGCAAAGTGTAATGTTTAATCTGTTGGTTACTAGAAAGTATTAGATTACAGAAAATATTAATGAATTAATGCTCTTTTAAAAATCTTGCTTAATGTTTACTCTTCAAGCAGTGACATTTTGAGTGTTTTACATGATGCTGAGCTTTAGACTTTGAGTTGTGCTGTTCAATTGCATTTTTTTATCCACTCCAGTGGGCCCACTTGGAGAATAGGGTCTTAATGGAGGGCAAGCAATAGTTGGGCTCTAGGTCCTACTTAAGTTCATCCAGTTGTTGAAAATAACAATTAAAAACCACCAAAACAAAGCAAGTCCCACCTTACATAACATGTTTTTTCCCTCCAATCTGACTATCCATTTTTCACCATTTCTAATGATTGGTATCCAAAAAATTAATGGTAAAAAATAATTGGAACACATTCTTGCAAATGCTGAATATGCACTTGAAATATTCTGTTCCATTTATCCAGACATGATCACTGATAACAAAAGAAATGGTGTCATCTTAGAATTAGCTTTCTGATAAAGATATTTTCTGGGGATGACGATGCATTATGATAAGGCATTTGCCACTGGAAGGAATGAATTTAAAACTTCCAGTGTTTTCTGACCAAGTGGACAATGCCTGTTATTTATTGTGACTGTGCTTTGTTGATGTCAGAAATCCTTTTATTATGATATTCAGTGTAAAATGAAAGGCTGAGAGATAGCTGCAGCTCAGAAACCAGAGGGTGGAAACCAGAGTAGATGGAAGAAAGGCTGTCAGCAGGACACCTGAAATCCTAAGCTCTAGGGGCTGAATGCTGCAAAGCCTGCTGTCTATAAGGCTAGACCTGCAAAGTTAGATCTCAGCAAGGTCCAGTACCAAAACAAGCAAACGGCATCTGCCCTTTGTCATGTAGCTCACTAGAATCTATTTTTCCTCATTTTTGTGTTGTAATTTTAATTCAATTGTATGTAGTTTCAAAACCATGTATATTTTGTTACGTATCCTCTGCTATCTAAAGCTATAGTGTAGGGGAAACAAAGGAAGGATAAATGACACCTAACAGCTTCCCGAGAAAACAGTCAGTGTTTTTACAAGAAGGAAAGGGAAGACAGAGACATAAAACAGAAAACAAAGATTTTTATGATGGGCTTTAAAATAAGAATCATAAAAGTGATGATGGGAGCAAAGAAGTCAGAAAAGTTGAACCTGAAAGAGAAAACAATATTTAGGAATGACAACAGAGAAGAAAATATGCCAAGGTCATATGAAAAGGATAAACAGAGAAAGACAAGGAGCCAGGAAGAGTTTGTTTGAGCACAGCAATTTCTATCACAATCCAGGCAGATATGCAAAGAATAAGGAAGAAATGCAAGAACAAAACAAATAAATACAGTAACTAGAAAAGCACAGATGTGCACCGTTGTTTTAGCTCCACTGAAACTACAAAGCAAAAAGACGGCTTTTGAAGAACAGGTTTTTTTAAAAAAAGAACAACAGAAACCTGCCTGGCAATTCATCTGACTTGCAGAAAGTTTATAAAGAATAGCAAAATTAACTGTGAATGTGTTTCTGACCAGTCTTGATCTCTGGCGAGAATGTATGCCTGCTTTTTGCTTGAAAATGTTGTCTGGTTAAATCCTTATGCGGTAATAATTTGCTGTACACGGGCATAGAAGACTGAAAATCCTGATACACAAATGGAAGCTTGGTATTGTTTATCAGTTACTCCAGCAAACCAGAAATATTTCATGTTACACTCAGTACAAGCAAGGATGCTACATAAATCTCTATGTACTTGCAGAGTAAAGGAAATAGGTTCCAAAACTTCATGGATACACTGCCATGTACTTGGAGCTTATGATCACATTATAAGGATGTAATTTCCAGTCTACTACTTATATTATGACAAAAAGAGCAAGCTTTCCCTTTTTCTTTAAGAGTGCGATTTAGGCCAATCCCCCAAATAACTTTGGACAATTGCCTTTGAATACTGTCTAATATAGCGCCTAGCACAATGTTGGTTTTGCATCTATTGGAACAACACAAGGAATACATAACAGGCTTTCTAAGTGAAATGATAGCTTCAGTCATCTGGATACTGTTGTAAGGCTTATATTTGCGCTGCTGGTTTTCCTAGAGTATTCCTATCAAGCATTCAGTGCAAAACTTCAGACTACAAGAATAACCCAGGTACACTTGCTTGTCTGTAAGTGTGACATGTCCAGAAAATTCTACAGGTTTTTTTTTGTTTGTTTTTGTTTTTCTTTTCCCAAAGAGAAAACATTTTGAGTCCTGTAGCAATCACAGGCATACTAAATAGCCTGTCTCTGCTACTGCACAGCCCATCTCTTTAGCATTTCATATGAAAAGTTTCATCCAAGTCTCTGGGTGCTGTGTCATATCCTGAAACATCACTCAGCAGCCACTGCTTCTACCTGAACAATTCCCCAAACTTTTCATAGCAAAGACTTTATCTTCAGATATTGAGTTCCCATTTAAACAATGCATAATGCTTATTTCTGTTTCAGCAAGATCATTTCGCTTTGGGCAAAAACCTGGCCATGTGCATGGTCCCTAAACTATTAATTATCTTATGACCAAGGAGTACTGATCTTCCCTCCTCCAGAACTGTTGTTTGCTCCTGAACAGTCTAAGGTCCCGTGTAGACAGGGCATTCCTCTAGGAAGTAGAAAACACGTCTGAGAGGGCTCCATCCCAGGCAGGAGTAGAAAGCAGCAGTTGTTAGTTTCCTGGGTAGCGTCATGATGCTTGTGTTTATTGAACAAAGCAATACATGGTTGAAAATCTTTCACAATTCCAGAGTTTACAACCTCTGGGCTCACTGCTGCTTGGCTTAGTGGCAAAGTTTACACTGATGTTTCTCCTGCTGGACAGTTGTCCCTTGAGAATGCTTCTGGAGTGCTGATTACCTGCTTCAGTCTTCAGTTGACCTGAATAATTCACCTACGCCTATTTTAAACAAAGATTATGTCGTAAAAGATGGGTAGGCAATGGCAACCTAGCCTCAGACGTGCAATCCATGTGCTTCTGTTGTCACCACAGTTGTTTATTCCCCTTTGAACACACCTCCCTGGAGGTCAGATGTGGATCACATTTGCTGGGTTACGCTGAACAGTATCAAATCTGAATTTCCTGTACCCTTTCTACTTGAATCAGCAATCCTAACAATGAAGTTACCCAGAGAACCCGAGGGGAAAGGCAGGGATAAGACACAAAGCCTCATTGAGAAGGAGCTATCAATTAGCAGACACACACATTTACTATTCAAGCTGCCTTATAAAGTAATTAAATGTAAGCGGTCCTTCATTCAAAGCTTCAGGGGCAAGTAAATAAACTTAGGGGAAGCCACAGCTACTAAATGAAGACATGACATGGGCAGTCAACAGCAGTAAAAGAGTTACAGAAAATAAACTCTTTCATATTAGGCTTGGGGAGGGGGCATTGCAGTGGACTCCGAGCACAGAAACCTTGCTCTAGACTTTGGAGGTTCTTGCTCATGGCATTGTGCAGTTGAGTTTTGTTCTTAACAAAGGGCTGGGGTTATAAAACCACAGTGTAACCTCTGCAAGCTGACAAGACTTATTCTCTGGGCACAGGGTGAATTTTTCAAGGCATTACAAGTAAATGATTAGTTTACATGTTCCAATGAATTAAACTAGACTGCTTAAAAGACAGGGAAGTTTCATGGTGTGGGCATGCATAATTAGAGCAGCCATGCAAGATAATTTCTCTTTCCTGATGCCAGTGGAGGACAGGGAAATAAACCATGGTGTTTTTACCAAAGTGATTTGGTTTCATCTGGGTCAAAGCTATTCAAGTGCTCTTGTTGAAATGACAGTGGTATTGCATGATATTCCAAAGGGACAAGTTAAAATTTCATTTGTGCCAAGAGTATGCACTGCCAAGTCTTGGTGTGTTTGAGCTTTCTCACGTTTAACACTGAATTTGCTGGGCTTGATCATTGTGCATGATAACTATGGAGCCTCATGTGTTGCTTCACTTATTCTAGAGCACATAAAACAAGTTGGAGCTCTAACAGCCACTAGCTCAAATCAAAATCTTTCAAGCCCTTAGTGGGGGAATTATTTTACACTTACCCCTTGCAGTGAAAGCAATAAACAGAAATGTAGTTCATGCAATAATCCCTCTTGGGTACATCTGAAGAAACTCATGGGGTTCAGTCCCATACTGCTCTGGTCAGCAACCTCTGCCAATGCTGTTTGATGCTTTGGTTCCTTACATGAGATTTAAATCTTCAAAACTCTTCATGGGATCAATCCCAGCTGATTTTACTCATCTTCATATTAGACACACAACCTGAGATGCCCTCTAGACTCCCTTTGTTGTCAAGGAAGTTTGCTAGGTGCCTCTCTTCAGAGATTAATTTACGCATTTCCCTAGGACTGACTATGGATGAATCCTTTTTGTTTCAGCCTGGAGAACTTATTTTTGAGCAGGCAGAGACTGGGCTAGACAAAACACACCCTTGCTCTCCATTTCCCTTGTGCACTGTATTGGAAGAAGCTGAAGGCATTTCTCATTTTTCCTGAAGTCTTTCCCTTCTTCAGAGTGCTGCTTCTACAAAGAAGGCAAATCTTGAGGAGAAGCACCTGTATTCACACTTAGGTTTCACTCCAGCTGCTGGGAGAACATTGCAGGATCCTTATGCAGCATACACACGTCTGACAATATTGGGTCATGGATCCTATATTCTCTTCAGCACAGTTATATGTACATAATCCTATTGTGTTCTTTATTCTACCTTTTCTCCTGTTTCCAAAAATTTTTTCCTGCTGAAAATATTTATTTTAGGACTTCTCCCTGTGGCATTTTCATATATACTGGAAAGTTGCCATATCTTTGTTATTTTCAGATTTACAATTAGTCTAGCTTTCATCTATCTGATTTCTTTTTTTAATGTGGACTTCTGTTCTTCTACAGCACATTTTATCTCCATGAAGCCTGATTTCAGGCATATTTTCACCCTCCTCCATATTCTACAGAAGCAGCAACCTTTGCTTTTTTCAAGATGTGTTTTTAGCTGTGTCTCAAGATTGGATGCTACTTTTGTTTGTGATCAGTGCAGGAAGCAAGAAATCTCTCATGCTCTTTACTCCAGTCCAGTATTGGCTGAATTTTTAAGACTTCTCTTGCCCTCTCAGTTTTGCTTTGACTTTTTGTGATTTGTGATCTGGTAATCTAGTCCACTGAGCACTGACCTTTGTTTCCAACATGTTGAGACTGATGTCTCTTCTGCAGACTGATACCACTTTACTTTTTTTCCTCTAAGCTTCAGTCAAGGACATCTAGTAATATTTTCTGTATGACTCCACGGAAGTCCTTGGGAAACTAAGGTTAAGTCATGAGTGCTGCAAACTCCTCTCCCTCTTTATAGTAACATGGCTTGTGTGAATGTAAAGTCCCTGGACTTTTATAAAGGCTTGAAATGTTGCTTCCTTTAGTTTCATGTACAAAACTTATCTCTCAAAGCTGGTATTCTTTCTGGTCATGCAGGAAATTTTGGGGCCCACTTCTGGTAAACAGGATTGTTCTTTCTTACCTAAGGTAGAGTGATAATCAAATCCAGTGGGACAGCCTTGATAATGCTAAATTTAACAAATCTTTTTTCCTCTCAAACGTAAATTTATTTTCATACCCAAACAACCACTGGATTTCTAAGGCTGCACTGGAGCTTCTCCTCACTGCCTTCTCCCTGGTGGTTCTCCTGCTCGTGATTAGGCAGTGTTTTTGTCGCAAGCTTTAGGGTTTCATCACACAATAAAAATAAGTCTTCATCAGAGCAGCAGATTCACTAATATAAAAACCAGCCAAAAGAAATGTAAAGGGTAGGAATGTTGTTCTGTCTCCTAGTTACTCTGAGTAACACTGGTGCTGTTGTTAGTGGATTCTGGGGATAAATTTCCCAGCAAAAAGAAAGATGAAGATATTGTGGGAGGTTTCTGGCCTATCCATGTAACTTATTAGCACACCACAAGGCCTTTGACCTTCATACTTCTACACGATTTTGGGTTAAGAACCTCTAGGTGGTTCAGCTGTCCAGAGCCCCACTGAACACCAGCCCTCAGTGCCAAGTGTGCTCAGCAGCCACACAGCATCACAACAAAATCAGGGAGCCCCATAAAGCTAAAGCAAAGAAAATCCTACATTCCCTGTCACTTGGCAGAGGTGATTACCAGAAGTTACTGATATTTTTTGGCTCAACTCTGCTGCCATCATCTATGTCCATAGGAAAAAAAAAAGAGTGGAAAAACCCCCAAAGCATACAACGTTAATTTTGATCTTTCAAAACAATGTTATTAAAAAGCTAATGGCAATTACAATCTTAACATTACAGCCATAACTGTGCACATGCCTCCACCTTAAACAGAAATCACAGACACTACTAAAGCTCAAAGTCCCAGTGGTTTTTTATGACTTTTTTTTAGGATTCAAACAATTGTTTCTTTTTGTCTGAAATCCTCCAGGTCTGTGATGCCTTAAACCGCTTAATATATTTGACATGACACATTATTCTATGTCACTCTCTGTTGCACAGGCTGCTTCTTCAACTAGTACGCCTAATTGTCACAGGGGGAGAGGCATCAAGAGGAAATTCAGGAAAGGAAATACGCATTTTAATTTCACCAGGGTAGTCAGGATGTGAAGCAAGGGCAGGTGCATTGTATGTGTGACAGTCTGCAAAAGTAAAGTCCTCGTATTAGAAAGGAAAATGGACAATTTGGGGGTGGTTTTTCCACAGTCTGGGTTTTAATGATGCAGGACCAGAATACATACAATTAATACTCTCCCCAAAAAAGTCCCAAATTTTTAAGGGTGTTTAGTGAAGATAAGTGGAAATTTTTAAAAGGCAAACTCTCCCTGTGAATGCAGATATGCAGAGTGCCTTTGAAAGTGGAGCATCTTTTTCCTTTTTCTTTTTCCTTTTTTCTTTTCAATTGAAATCATGCATACATAATGGGGCAAGGCAAGTAGATGGGGTGACGGGGGTGCCTTGTAATGAAGTATAAATAAGGAGTCCAGTGCATCTAGATGGGCTGTGATATCTCTTTCATGAAATCACCGGCAACAGGGTGGCATATAGGGAGTACAAAACAGGAAATCATCAGCAGGTCTTGTTCTGTGATTTGCCTCAGCGACACCATGACAATATTGGCTGCATTCCCACAGGGCACAAATAAAGCAGCAGTTCAGGAAGCCTGACGTTAGTTCACAACAATCTGATGATACCCACCGAATTTCCCACTGCTGTGATAATGCAGCTCCAGCCAGCTGCTAAATTCCCTTCCTGTAAATCCTTTCCAAAGTATAAAGGAAAAAGTCCACAGTGAGCAGAGTCCAAACCAGACCAGTCTCTTCCATTCTTCAACCTGTAATGTATCCAGCTGGGCTTTGGAGGTGAGACTGAAGAAATTACAATTTGTCCAAAGTTTAGTATTCCCTTGTCAACCACTTATAAAGACCTTTTGTGCCTTTATGCTTCCAAAAGCTTTCAGAGGCAGGTATAGACTGGAGCAAGGGTGGTGCTGCCTCTATTACAGAGAGCATTTGGATAAGCTCTACCATATCACCCAGCAGTATACCTCATATCCTTTGCCAGGATTTTGGGGGAAACTTAGGAAGAAATCAGACAGTTATTTGCTGCTTAAGTACTTCTAGCCCCACACTTTGCCCATGTGTATTTATAGGCACTATGAACATATGATTGTGACCTACAACTGAGTGGGTTAAGCTTGAGATCGGTATGTGATAAAGATGAAAAGGAGCACTCTTACATAGTCTGAATTGATCTGGATTTATCTTTCTGGTGTCTGGGCAAGTTGGTAAATTTTTTCCTCCTTTTTTTTTCATCCAGTTACATCTGTTTGTTTTTTTCCTCACTTTACCGTATATACCGTCATGACTTGACTCAAAGTTTTCAAGATTGATGGTGGCTTAGAAGAAAAGGTTTTAAATAATACAAACTCATGAATTTTGGATATGGAACATTCAGATATTTCTAAATGACACAGTTAGGGTTTTTTTCCAGCTAAAATTTTTGGCCATTTGGAAGGAGAAATGTAGGCACATGGGCTGGGATTGCTGTCATGCCATCAACCTGTCAGATCAGCAGAACTCTGGCTTGACTCCGGTCATGCAGAAATGCCAGTCAAATGGTAGCTGCATTATAATCCATAAATCTGACTTTTAGGATTTCCTGTGAAGGTAGTGCTCTTACACAGCAAATCAGACACTTCACAAAGCACTGGACTTGAAAGGATAAAACACAAGAACATATTTCTAGCCAGAAAACACTGGAATAATATGTATGTCTGCTCTATCACTTCACCAAACTCTAGGATCACTATCAGTCTGCATTGTAAATGCAGCAATTTTGTTATCTTTGGAAATGCACAGGAATATCCCAGGCAAGTTACTGAAAGAGAGGGATTATGAAATTGTTGTGCTTTTTAGCAGGTCTGAGTGCAGGACTGTGTTTGCAGATGGCAGGATCACTGTTCAGAGAAGGCTGTTACCAACCATATGTCTAAAAAGAGCCCTAAATCCCTTATCAGGCATTAGATTATTCACTAATTTGGCCCTAAAATTTATATTTTCTCTTTGTGAAGCGCATATACTCAATACATGCACGTTTGCTACTTTTTCTTACTGGTATAGCAAACTAATATCAAGCTTAGTAACAATAATGATTTATGAAATGTAATGAATGCTACTTCAGCTTTAAAGTAAAATTGTTGCAGCAAAAATGATATTTTTTCAAGCTGGCTCTTAAATTTGAGATAAAAACCCCTATTCTCACTTGAAATCGGCATGCAAAATTCCCAGGCAAAATGAGAACAATCAAAAGTCAAGAGAAATGGGCTATTTTTGAATGATGGAACTAAAACCAGAACAAGTGTGCCAGTGTCAGGCTTCATTGTGAAAAACAGAAAATATAATTTAACAAGGGAGTGGCCAATCATATTGCTTTATTAGCTGTTTTTTGGGGGTTTTTTGTTTGTTTGTTCGGGGTTTTTTTTGTTTGTTTTTTTTTAATTTGGAAAGTTAGTGTTCCATCTTTAACTTTCAGAAAGCTATTTCTGAGAGAGCACAGTAATGCCACACAGATCGTTTTGTAGGTCTGCTCTTACCAAAATATATAGCCAGAAAGAGCTACTTTATACTGCTGGTTCAAACGCTGTTTGCAAAATTCTCTCCATCTGTCAAATGAAAACAACTCTGAATGAAATGGATTAGAATGTAATTAGTTTTTTAAATATGCATATGCACACATACTTCCTAACCGCTGTAACTGTGATGATTATCCAGAGGAAATATCCTTGTTTTGTAAAGTGTTGATTTTTTTATCTACTTAATATCCCATGTTTTTCAGGTGGGACATTTTGAGATGGACTTTGAATTAATTATAGAATGAGAGATGTGCAGAAGATACACTCTAGAGTAGAACTGGAGACCAAGACTTGGTTGTGTTTCAAATCAACTTAGATTGCCATGTGACAATAGCATACCCTGTGCCTTGACAAACTTTAAAACAAGGTGGGCATCATACATACAGCTGGACATTTTGCCCCTGAAATCACTAGCAGCTTCCCCAAAAGATCCCAAACGAATCCAGTTCAAGTTCTTAATTAATTTAAACCTAAACTCTGCATTCTGAATACAGCCACCTGATCCCAAGATGATAGTACTGAAAATGTGAAGTAACTGAAGAACAGATGGTTAAAATCCAGGCAAAATTTATTACCGTAAATCCAGAATAATCCTAAATATCCTTTCTCAGACTTTGCAGAGGTGTCCGTATTCATTTTCAGCATGATTATTGCAATTTCCAGGCTAAGATTTTCCAATACAAATGGAAGAAAATTATTGGATAAAGTTAAAATAGGCTTTAATGACCATGAAAGCACCCTGTAACTACACTGCGGAAGAACAATTTGCTATTTCTTCAAAATACATCCCAGTCTGTCTATCTGCCAACTCCCTTAACACAGAGTATATATAAATTTGTGTATTAAAAAGAAGTACCTAAGAGCTTGCTTCTGACAGGTGCTGAATGCCTGACAGAAGAAGCTCAGAAACTGTCAGCATCCTACTCAAAATAGATGATTTTCGCAGACAGCAGAATAACTGTGAAAGAACATTCCTAACCTCAAATAAATACCAGTTTACCAACTTCACTTTCTGATCTGAATTGAAACAACACAGTATTGTTTATATATAACTGATGTCCTATTGTTTTTTAATTTTTTGTATTTAATCTTTGAATTTATAGACAAAAAATTGTTAAAGGTTAAGTTATACTGTTGTTTGTTTGTTTGCTTTTATGTGCAGTTTCCCACAACCGAAACTAGGGGAACTGAAAAATTCTCATTAAATGCTTATTAATTTGCATCTTGTCCCAGAGTTAGGATTTGACTGAGATGCAATGAGAATATTTCTTTTGATCTCAAAATGGTTCAGAGGAAGTCTCTGGCTAACCAGGTACGGAAGTGTCTCCACACTGCTGCTGACCCTTTGTAGTCTGAACTAGAATCAGATATTAAGTTATTAAACAGATATTAAGATATTAAACAGTACTGATACCAATACAGACCCCTGAGGGACAGCGCTCATTACTGATCTCCCTCTGGATGTTGAGGTACTGACTGCTCTCCAGATGCAAACATCTATCCAACTCCTTATCCATTGCAGAGCCCACCCATCAAAACCATATATCTACAATTTAGAGAACAGGATGTCATGCAGGACAGTACTAAAGGCTTTACAGAAGTCCAGAGAGATGACATCTGTGGCTCTTCCCTTGCTGAGTCACTCTATCACAGAAGGCCACAGGGTTGGTCAGGCAGGACTTGCCCTTGGTGAAGCCATGCTGGCTGTCTCAAATCACCACCCCATCCTCCATGAGCCTTAGCACAGCTTCCAGGAGGATCTGTTCCATATAATTGCTTTAAAGTTGCCTTTGCAGTCATTTTACATGTTTACCAATTCAATTCTGAAATTCAAAATAGTTTTGTGTGTGCATGTATACTTGTTTTTTTGTTTGACTATTTTCGCAAACTGTTGGAAATAAACTTCAGATTGCACTGACATATCACACAATTTATGCAGAGGAAAGTATTCCAACATTCTTTCTTTTCTTCAGATTAGATACGTGTTTATTACAAAATCTTGAACTGTCTGTGTGTGACAAGGTAAAAAAGAAAATTCACACAGCTTAACACATTCTCCACTAGATCTTAGTGCTTAATTTTATGCAGATTAGCATATAAACACGGACAAATATAACAAGACACATCATTGCTGAAGGCTACTAACATTTCTGCATACATGAGAAAATTAACTGGCACCACAATAACTTTGTTGGGGAGCTATGCCCAAGTAACTCCCTGCATATTTGATTCTGAAATAAAAGTGACTTTATTCTAGAATGATTATTCCCTCCTGGAAGCAGAGTGATTATTCTGGAATAAAATTGCTTTTATTCTGGAGCTGAATGTCTGCACTGGGGAGTTATTCCAGAATAGTTAAATTATACCAAAATAGCAATAATGGAAGTTATTACAGAACCGCTCTGCTGGTTAATTTCCCCCGTGTAGAGCAGACCAAAGGTTGAGTTACACCAGAATGTATCATACATAATTATGTGAGTGATTGCTGTAGAGTAAGACAGATTTTAAAGGAAATTACTCCCATTTAAGACAACTCCTCATACTCCTCCTCCATCTCCCCCTTCCCCCCTGCCCCAAATAAAATCCCAGTTAATTAAGCCCTGCAGCTAAGAAAGTTTCAATTAAAAAAAACCCAAAAACCAGTGAATTCCAGGGCAGGACAGTAAATTATTTTAGCCAATCCCATCCAAATTAGAAGAAACTTCCACAGTTGGCACTACTCTGTTTACTGCCTCATACATGTGTCATTCATACTGTGTCGTCCTCCTTTCCACTCACAATGACAGCTATCATCATACTCCAGAAACAAAACCCTCTTGTGTCTGTTCTTACTGAGCTGTGGCCATTTCAATGGATTTCACTTTGTGTCCTGGGAAGTGTCAAACCCCAGAGTACGCCATGTGAATCTGCCTCTCTGAAGCAAATCTTGCACTTGATGCCTCATCCTTAGCTAACGAGAAATGGGGGAGGGACGAAAGAGGGAAATTCTAGCACTTACTTCGAGGTAATATAGTGAAACAAACTAAAGGTCTGTAGATATGATAAATCTCAGCTTTGTAGGGAGGCAACATGGTAAGGATAAACTTGTGGGGTTTCGTCAAGCCTCTACCTCCTGTCAAGCTTTTCTTTGCCTTTCATTGCTGGGACTGGATAGTCCCAGGACTGCTCCTGGGTGAAGTCCAGGATTTAGACTTCATTAATACTAAGACTGTTCCACACAATCAGGGCTGTGCACAGGTTCTTAAAGAAAGAAACATCCACTCGCACTCTGTTCTGTTGTAGTGTACACTGGCTGTAGCTCAGGCCCCCCTGACTCCTCAGGGGTGTTAAATGAGCAGCACTGTCAGGGGCATGATCCCTCTCTGTGGAGCTCTGGCATGGCTCGGGAAGCCTCTGAAAGATTTATATTATCTACACAGAAAAACTAGTCAGAGTAAAGGTATAGGAGGGGAGAGGTGAAGGAGAACTTGGTGATGTCTGTGAGTATCACAGTGGGGAAAAAAATATTGCTGCAGCAGGTTGCTCCTGGGTCTGAGATCTAGGTGTTTTGACTGGTGTGTCTAAGTGTCTTCCCTGCTCATATTCCGACATGGAAGCTCCACTTCCCGTGCCCAGTAGTCTTGCAGGCTATCTGGCCTTAAGCCCTTATTTTTTGTGCTGGCAACCTGCTTGCAGTATGCTAACGTTTTGTTGACACCAAATCTTTGCTGGCTGTCATTAGTTTTAGTAGGAGGAAGTTTCATTTGTGAGAGATAGTGCATGCCCACAAACATGATGCATGTTTCATTTTAGAAGTCACATTCTCATCTGCACTCAGCTGTTTTTCAAGTAATTGGATTAATCCTGAAAGACCCAAGACCCTGGGGCCTTCATGATGCCCCCAATCAGTCGTGTGTTTAAAAAATGAACCCTGGAAAGGTCCTTTGTGGCTTGGAGGCCCCTGATTTTCAGTGGTGAATTGAGTGCCCCTGTGTGCTGCATTCTAAAACTTCAGAACAGCTAAGAAAAAGAGTAGAAAATCTAGTCATATTTGTCAACTACAGTCCTGAAGACCTTGTTTTGCCGTGTATGGAGGTTATGCGACTTTCTAGCTTCCAGATGCCTGACTTCAACTCTGTAGCCTGTCAGCCTGTGAAAACAAGACTTGGGTGATTGTGCTCTTAGTCCATATCTATTTGTCTATTTTCCTCTGGTAGCTTTTGTACACTTTGATTGATGTCAGTGAAATTTGACTGAAGAAGCCAAAGTCTCACATATGCACAGCAGCACCCAGGATGGGCTGGTCTGTCAATTTGTGGTGCCATTAAAAAAAAGCATGCTAAGTTTTATTGGCGGTCTTCAGGAAATTTTTAAAATCTTGCAATTGAATGAATCCAGAGAGACCTTCAAGGACTGAATCACGTTATCTGACCCAAAGGGAAGTGGTTCAATTATTCTAAATGGGAGCTGTTGATCCCCTCGGAAATCCTGCCCATTTAGAAGCCTGATAAATGCACAAATCTGGTCCACAGTTTATGTTGAATTTCACTTCAGGTTTTTGTCCTTTTTATATTTGTCTCACCAGCTCTCTGAGTTTCACATTCCTTTCCCGATTCCTCCTCCCAGAAAGTCAGGCAAATTGCACATGGGTGTTCCCAGAGGTGTTCTAACATAACATTTATCAAAAATAGATGACCTGTGTTACAGCTTTGTCCATTATTTCTCACATAGTTGTTCATCAGGGTGATGGTAACAGAGGGTACTACTGTAGAAAACACCCACTGCTTGGCTCTCCCAGTAATCTGAGCTCAGGAAATTTCATGGTAGCTTTATGCTCCGAACAGGAAAAAAAGACTGTATTTCATCATCAGAATATTGCTTCTTCATTTTGAGACTTTGACACAACTGTATTTCAAGAAGTTTACAACCCTAGTCTTATATTAGGATGTCATAAATTTAGGGCGGTAACAACTACTTCAGCTTATTAAGTGTCCTTGCTACATATACATACTACTTTTGGGTGGTGAGGCAGAGATAATAGGTAGGAGCTCATACCACTGCAATCACACATTAAGTGATCATCAGATTAAAAGCTGACACACTAACAAGTCATAACAGAGTAACAAGCCAGATGAGGGAGGTGGCTCCCAGCTCATGACCTTGCTGAGTAGCCTTCCCAAGAGAAGGGGGATTTCTGGAACTCTTGCAGTGGTTTTCCAGCCTCTACTCCTCATCACCCTTGTGGTCTCAGACACTTTTTCTACTGCATTTTTTTGATTTTAAATTGCAAACTTGTTAATGCTTCAGAAACATTGTTTTATGAAACAATTAATTATTAAACCTTAAAACAGTTAAATAGTAGATATACTGTCTACATTTAAACTCCTTGTCGTGGAAAAGATCAGGTAAATATTTTCTGTTTCATTTACAGTGTCTCTTCTGAGAAACTCCAAGTCTGTGATGCCTTATTCTTTCTTTGACAAAATGTCATTCATGCCTTTGTTTTACATGGTCTTCCATCTCTAGTTTTACTTTATACCATTCTCGGTGATTGAGAGTCTGAACAGCCACCTCTGGGGAAACACTGAAGTTTCTTTACCCTTTTATACTTACTTAACTTGCTGATGCCAAATCAAGATAACTTGAATTACCATCATACTCCTAAACCTCCCATTGACAAGTGACCCAGCAGTTCTCATAAACTCAAAGACTCAGATTATTTGGTCTGCTATGACCTTCTACTATGACCTCCAGCACAAAACAGACCATATTGTTCATGCTTTTATTCACTGGACTATGCCTTTGCAAAAACCAAGAAACAGCCAGGAAAGCAAAGCAAGAGACTTCCTGCTAGGCATTCTCCTCCAACTATTACCCTTCTATCCATAAGCCACAGGTCTGAGGACTTTTGGGTTCTGCCCTTTAATAGCTTCTCAGTTAGCAAAACCAGATTTAAGTAGAACAGCACTCTTCCCAGGACAGATTTTGACAGATACTTGCACATTAAATGTCAAACAGAAGAGAAATTTTCTTGCTGGGGTCATTTGATATTGCATGTCTTGCGCAACGCAACTGCTTATCTCGGGTTGCAGAGGTTATTTGCTGCAGGGAAGGCTGAGAATGTCATTAGAGCACCAGTGCCCTGAGATAACCTGCAGCATATCATTAAACCATCTAATGACTCTATGGCCCATTGACCTCCATCACTCATTTGCTAACATTGTTTGTTATTTACAGGCACTAGGGAAATTACTATTGAGTTATTACTCCACCTTCCCTTGCTGCTGCCATCACAATACCTGGTGATACCCAACAGGAAAATGTAGAAAGCCAGTAAATTTGCTTTAAAGATATGGTCTGGTGTGCATGTGGATTAAGTCTGTAGGTGTATTTATTGAGTCCCCCCTGTAGTCACCACACCTGCCCCCCCCAAATCTGGTATATCACACTTGTCACTGAAATAATATTTTCACTAAGCCATGCCTTGTCATCCAGCTTTGGGTTCCACTGGCTGAAATTTTCCCTTAAAAGCATGTTATACAACAATCTGGAATGGAGATAAATCCAGTGATGGAAGAAGCTGAATACATAGATAATTGGTACTTGTACCGAAAATGTCACTTAGCCCCCAGATTCTTAAAGTAAAGCAACTGGGACTCGTAAATTACTATTCTTTTCTGCAGACGTGAAGTATTTGCTACCCGTCATATTAAAACATTTCTTCCATTAAACAGGGTATTTTCAAAGGCACTTAAGGCTATTAAACAGCTAAACTTTACTGGAACTGAAAGGTACTGGCTTGAATTTTTGTTTGTTTGTGAGATTTTGGAAGATAAGTGAAGCTAAGGTAGTTGTTTATTTAAACTATTTTGCAGTTAATATGCAATAAACAAAACTGGTGGTGTTTTCAGAAATTATTAAGCTTTCCTAATGGTTAAAGGTCTATTCAGCAAGTTAAATTAACCTGCTGTTTTTCCCAAGCATGAGCAATTGAACTTTCCTTTGCGGTAAATGAGGGCTAATGAAGAACGTGAAATACAGATGGAATAATATTCCAATCACGTGCTTGCTTGCAACCTCGCAGAGAGGGGTATAGCTTTCACTGCCTTCAGTGAATTATGACAGTACAGAACAAGGCATTGTGTACTGCTAGAATTAATTAGCATTACTGGCTCCATTTGAGGGTGACCAGATGTCCACAGCCAAAGCAGGACACCTATCTCTGGTTGCCAGGATTTCAAAAGGACAACAACGTGCAAATCAAGCTAAATTATGTTTGTACTGCAAAAATTACTTTAGCTTTTGGGATTTTGCTTTGCAAATGGGAGTAATAACATAAGCAAGTGGTGGTGTTTGTGCTTGAGAGAGTTCTGATTCTGCAGTTTTCCTTTTTAAAGCAGGAGTGAGTTTGCAGGGCTCCTCAAAGTCTCACACATCATCTCTTCTTCAATGTCACTTCTTCACCATCTGTAAAATAGGGTTAATAAATAATAATATTGGAAGTGTAACTGTGTGAAATACAAAGGAATATGTCTGGGGTACAGATCCAGCAAGAATAATCAGGCCAGCTAAGGACATTCAAGGCATCAGCTCAAATCAGTCTACAAGAGTACCACAGTTTAAGGATAGTATTGACAAGGCATGGTATTAAGTGACCAAATGGCATTTTACAAAGCTGAATAAAGGTGCAACTGAACAGAGGGTCAGTTTTTGCAGTCTAATAATACAAAACTGATCATAATCCAGGGCACAACAGCAGCCGGGAAAAGCTTAGCATGATGATAGACAAATGAATTACCGCAGCTTAATGACATCAGCAGAGCTACAGGAACTGACTAAGAGCAGTGTCCTTTGCCACCAGCAAATGCTATCTAAAATGCATTAAACTAATGCGTTAATCTAAACCACAATGAACTTGCTACACTGCAGTAATTCTATTCACTTTTTGTCACAACCCCTCCAACTTTTCACTAGGTTTTATTTAAGCTGATGCAGATTTAGTCACTGACTTCAAAACTCCAGATCCCCAACCCAGGGATTCCGTGAAGTCACTCAGTTTAATGTTGCCTTCATCAGATTCCAGAATGAAGACCATCACATTCAAATACATCTTGAAGAAATACTGACCCAACACCAGTCCCTTCATTCTCTTTCACTATGGTCAGTCATTTAATAGAAAAGCTCTCTATGGGTGTCTCTCTTTTGTTGATCTTCTCCAAAATGTAACATGATGTGCAAGTACCAAGTTCCTCTGAAATATTTTTGCAGTGAAACTGCCACCATACCCCTCCATAAAGCAAAGCTACTGTTTTTAAACCAGGAAACATTCTGATAATCAATCCCTCCTGCTTCTGAGTACAAGCCTGAGAAGAGGACCCAACAGAGTTGTTTTAGGACTTGCAAGTTTATCATGAAGATTTCAAAAGGCACAGAATCATGGTGCCTGCTAAGGCATTTAAATGATTAAGTTTTCTCCCTGTATAAAGGGTTCCTTTTAATCTGGAATAGTCTTGCTTCATTTCTCAGCCATAGGAGTTCATTAAGACTCCTCCTGATCTGTTAATAAGCCACCTATTCAGATCTCTTTATGCTTCCAAGTGTGAAACTGCAAACTCATTTTGAATGGAACACTGGCTACTTTCTCTGTTATCTTTTATATCTGCGGTTAGTGAAATCTTATCAAGAGTGGACATGTAATTAACATGAAGAATAATGGAGTAAATGACTTTCATCCAAGCAGAAACCCTGTGAAGTAGTGAGATTGCAACAGCATAGACCTTCCTTGCAAGGGACCAGTGCAAGAATTTCTTTGTAAACAGGTGCTTGCTGTAGCATCTTAAAAATATAATGGCAAAGATGTGATAAGGGACCATCTTCTGGGAAGGAAAGTGAGGCACGCTTTTGTTGCAAGTGGATCTGACTCAGCTAGTGAGCAAGACGGGAAGTGGGCTTCTTGGGAAAGAGAGCTCACATGGTGCAAAGAAGGAGCTGTGTCAAAGTGAGCTATCCTGGGCTCCTTCTATCTTCAGGAAGTGGACAGGCGTGATGAAGAAACTGCATTAGGGAAATAGCACAGCACAGTATAGATGTTATACTATTGGGTTTCAGATCAACCATGTATAGAATCACTTCTGTGGGCTCTGTGCCTGTTTGTTTTTAAGTGCCAGATGTCCTTCGAGGGTCAATTTATAAATCTGGAGAACCTGCAAGATATGGGAGGTAAGAGAAAGGTGTGCTTAAATTACTAGACCATCAGGGAGCGACAGCCCTAGACTTTACTTGTGGGTCAATATTGCAATATAATCTTGTGTCTACCAGGAAATAATGGGGTGGAGAGGTCATAAAGGACGTGGAAGGGAAAGACGGCACTCTAGTGTTCTCAAATCAAAGCCAGGCATGGGACTGGCTTCCTGGAATTTGAACACATCAGCCTGGTAAGCTTGTAAGTAGGAAAGGCTTACCCAAAACTATGTGCCAGAAATTTCTTACTCAATAATTGCCTGCAGACTGTGTCAAAACTACTTCTTGTTTCTGTCTCAGCTTAACCAAGGAGGCTAACAAGTGTGAGGCTGACCGGTCAGGAGCCCAGTAAGGGGTCCAAATCCAAGCCACAGCAATGTGAGAACAAATGATCATCTTTTAGCTGGGATTTTATCTGGTTTGGATGTTAGCTCCTCTGAATCCCATCATTAAATGCACAACAAGCTGCTTTTCAACAGTACGCTTAATAATTGGAGAGTGATGATGCTAACTATGCTCGATACCAGACTTCTCTTTGGTATCCCTCAGTACTTTACTGTTTCCTTGGTAGTCAGCAAAGTTGATGATTGTGTGTAGAGTGGGTTTGCTGAGGGTTTTATTTTTAAAAAACTTAGTAGTTATTGTCTATTTCTGTCATAGCTTTTATGGTGTTTCAGTGATGGTTTGACAATTTTTATTTTCAAATTGACAGTTCCGATAATGATGTACTACTCAGGAAATCTGTAAATCTTCTGGTGAATAAATCCTCTGTATATTTTTGTTTAATGTATTTGGCAGCATTTTAATGGATTTAAAATTACATTTATTGTTCACGATACTGTGTGACAAGGGATGGATTTCAACCACTCCTTTCCCAGGAAACACAGCCTTATTACTTGATGCAGAAATACTGCTTTTACATATAGGCTACTTATCACAATTTAAACTTGCCCTCTGACAGTGATTCACATAAACCTTATGTGCTCTGTGGCCAAACTGGGAAGCTCAGCAAGCCCTGAGTATTATCAGATTCTCATGTTTCAAAGGAAAATATATGGATTATGATTACATTAAAGCTGCTGTTCTTGTTTCCTGCTGTATCACCTTAATATTGCCCAGTCCAAGAGCATCTCCCACTGTGACCCACATGGAGCCTCTCTGTCTGACCATATCTACTCTTCACATGCCTCTGGCTGCAGCAGGGGAGGAAGGAGATGGGAGGAGAAGGGCAGGACATCCAGCATCTCTCTGCTCTTAGGCATGTCAAGGCAAGATTTTTCTGATGAGTCCTAATCATTCTGATTTGTTATTCAGATCTGGTTTTGTGTCTGAAAGTGTATTATCCTAACCTGCTCAAGCAGGCTCACCAAGCAAGCCAACATCACAGGAATATGTCATGGGAAAGGCGACGATACTGCCAACCACAGGATGGCACAGGAGCCCATTCGAGCAAATTCTCATCCAGGTCCCTTAAAAATCATTCTCCATCTTTATGTAATACCCTTCTTCATACTGAGAGCCTGCTGTGAGAGGCTTTGAAGACGGTAGGGGTCCAGGGATTGCCCACAGGATTTTTGATTAGCTCCCACAAGTTAATCATGAATCATGATTGCTTCAACCCACACTTACCTATTCCTGTCAGAGCTACTCTTAGCAGCAGTTTTGTGCTTTTCTAGCTTCCCACAGAACTGAACTGTCATCAGGGAGACATACCGTCCTTAACAGACCCTCTTATCAGATGAGTGTCTCTAATTTCAGTACCACAGCAAATGCATTCACTACACAGCTTCTCCATAAGTCATATTCCATCGGAATGGTGGCCTGTTGGGTGATCAGCCAGTCAATAGATATTAAATGGGTTTCCATGCTTTTCTCACTCTTCTTCCTCCTCCCTGACTGCACATCCAAGGGGTGCTGCCCGTGTATAACCATGGATGCTACTAATGTGTGGTGGCACATTAAACTCGGGACACAACTTCCTCTCTCCTCTCTACCTGTGGTTGCCCCATCACCCCCACTGGCCTGGGGCCACCAAGGGAAGAATGTTCACTCCAGATTCCTGTCATTTTTGTTCACCACAAAAAAAAGCCCACACCAAAACAAAAAATGCCACCAAAACCCCAGAACAAGTGAATGAAACATTTTCATTCCAAAGTGTTCCAGAAAGGGCATGGGAAGTGGCAACATTGCAATTCAGTCAGAAGATTTTATTTTAGCTTTGATGCTTTTCTCTTGTGATTTAGAACTGTCTGTCCTCAGTATTCCTTTATTTAGTGTGTGGGTGCAAGGGCAAGAACCCAGAGAAAATCCATTTTTCTCCCCTTCTTTTATTCCTCCTGGTGAAACTTGCAGAACTATTTTTGTTTTGTTTCTTTTTTTCACAAGGAGAAAAATAACAAGAGTGGCAAGAAAATCCCTTCACCCTCTAATTTGAGAAAAACAGGTGTTGGTCTGGTTTTGCTCCAGTGAGGTAAAGTGTTGTTACTGCTGAACAGAGTGACTTTTTCTCTAAAATAGAACTCTCTGATGTGAACATCATACCAGCATTACTAAAATAGAATCACATTTGTTTTCCCCTCACTCGCAGTAGCTACAACTGCCAACTTTTCTGTGCAAACAAGCCATCCTAGTGTCATACCTGGATCATGGTTTTGCAGAACCCTTTGAGACAGCTGTCCTTGCCCATTAGTTTCAAAGCATTTCTATGGTTGCCTAGACAAACATACAGTAGGGTGGCAAATGTAATCTAATCTGGCTGTAGTGTCCCAGTGCCACTAATGACAGGAAGTTACACAGGGTAGGAAACCTCTGGCTTGCAAATACTCTACCAGAGACCCTAGTGAATGTTAAGTCATGGGGTTAATTTCAGTTTACTAGAGAAATCTCTGTTTATAATACTAGAAAAGCTGATGGTAGTATTGGCCTGGATGTTCCCATTTTTATCTGTTCTTTCTCTTTCAGAGTATTATTTGCTCTTTTTTGTAGGTCAGATGATAATAATTTGCTAGGGATCTGTTAATGTGAAAGAAGGTATATATTATAGAAGCATAGAATCATAGAATCATCACAGAATCATCATGGAATCATCACAGAATCATCATAGAATCATTGATTCATAGATTCATAGAATGGCTTAGGTTGGAAGGGGTCTTAAAGATCATTTAATTCCAACCCCACTGCTGTGGGCAGGGACATCTTTCACTAGACCATTTCACTATGTCATATTTTCACTCGGTACACATCCTCACTCCGTTTTTCCCAAGGACTGGGGGTCATTATGAACTGTCTAGTTTCAGTGTATTTTTAGTCTCTTTTTTATTGTCTAAAGCTCATTTGCTCTTTTTTTAAAAAACCAACCTCTTAATATATCAGGATTCACACTACCAATCCCAGTTTCCCAGACAGAAGTTAGCAGAGGATATGAAATAAACTATATCAAAATTCAAATAGAAGCATTCATGCAAAATTTTCTAGAATACAATAATCATTAAATCATCCATGAAGACATATTGAAATTTTTAAAGAAATTATAACTTTGATGTTATTAATTGTGACTTTAAAGAGACTAATTAGAATTTTTTCTCTTTGTCACTATGACTGATGCTCTCTCGTCTTGGCTGAAAATCTACTCTTGGAAACACTACAAAATATTTTGAAGAAATAATAATACGAAGTGAAATACGGGTAAGAAAAACCAACTATGCTAAGTTTAGTGATATAATTTCTCTCTCCCATCAACAGCTGCTCATACAAGTCATGTCTAAGGAGGTCACAAACATGTGATCTGTTCCACTGAACACAAATCTTTGACTTTCTGCTGCATGCTACCCATGAATTCCTTCCCCCTGTGTTTAGCATAGTGCTGTGAGCATTTGTTCTCTTCTAGAACAGATTGCGAGGGTTGAAGAGATTCATATTTCTTGCGAACAGCCACCCATTGTTGGAGGCTACTCTCCTTCCTTGTATCCTGGTATGGACTGAAAGAGAAGTTTATTCTTGGCAGGACTCTCCTCATGTTCAAATTTTTCCACTTTCCCAAGAAAGGCTTTTGTCTCTGTGTCTTAAAATGAGAATAGTCTCAAAATTGAGATAGGCCATTATGTAATGAGATCAGAAGGAAACTCTTTCCCCTATGCTTGTAAGCTTCAATTGTCTCTCACTAGTTATTTTTAAGGTGTGTATCCTCATGACCCAAGGCAATCCATAAATTGCACATTACTAAAAGCCTTGAAATGGCTTGAGATAACAGACTTTCCTGTAACAAGAACAGACTGAAAAATTACTTCCAAGAACTTTTATAAGTTTCTGTATTATTATTTAATTATTCCATTTCGTCTATAATGGCCCAACCGCAAGACAGGAGTTCAATTGTAACTGTTTGGCACCTTAAAGAAGGCCTTTCCATCTGTATCGAGAACTTAGTTCTTTTTGCTTAACATGATTTGTCTAAAATGTTGGACATCTTATGCAAACTATTCTTTTCTCCTGTTCCCTTTATGATCTGTGGGCAAAACAACCCACCATACCTCAGTAGGCAGAATTACCTCTGTAATTTTCGCGAATCCTTGAACAAGTGTGCAAAGAGTGTCTAGCTGAGGCAAGACACCAGTTTTCAGATGATAAAATTTAGACAACATGAGTCCTATTCTAAAGGAACATAAATTGCATTAAGAATCTTCCAAAGTATTTTTAAACTCTTATTATTAAATGGTGTTATTTACTTTTGAAGTAAACTTGTCAGTGTTCTATAAAAATCTGGATTTATATGAAGAGAGTCTTCTAACACATGAGGCATTTTTCTAAAACTGGTGGGATCTTTGAAAAAGCTCTTGTTTTCCTTCCTAATTCTCCCTTTGCTGCTATTTAAAAGAGTGGTGAAAAATGTGCTCACTCTAACTTGGACAGAGATAGTCCAAACTAATTCTATGCTTTCTTTCCAAGTAGTCTGATCCAAAAATCCATTGAGGTCATTGATGTTTAAATTGGTTTTGGCCTCCAATGGAAACATATAAGAGCTCATTTTGTAGCTTCAGGCCTTGTGCTAGTACCAGGCATAAGTGCTATTTATCCTTTCCATGCATAGAAATCCAGCTAAAAGAGGCAGCCAATTATTTTGGTCCAATTTTTCATGGTCTTCATGGAAATGAAAGAAGGGAACAAAATCCACTTATTAAAACTGGCCCATCTCCATTTTATTCAAATGGGTCACAGTTCATTTCATATATTCCTAAAAAAATGTACTTCTGTTGGGAGGATAAGCAGGAATAAGATTTGTCATTATCTACAATGACATACTTGTGGATGGACACCAATTTTCAATGTACTTTTAGAATATTTTTCTTCTAAAATAATAATAAGTATGTTAAAATTGAACTTTTACTGTTTTATCCTCTTCCTGGACTACAACAGAATATTCAAGATGACTAAACCATTCCTAATTCAGTTCTGCATGATTCAATCAAACATATCCAATTAAAACATTAGGTGACAAAACAAAAAATAAGTTAAAAGATTAAAAAATCACACTTCCTCCTCTAAGATTAGCCATTTGAAAAAAGGTTTATTAAATAAAACCCAATTAATGACATAGTAAAACATTCCAAATACAATCCCTAAATGTTACCAAGATGAATGTTCAAACCTTGCCAGATGAGTAGACATACTGCTCTGGCATGGGTTTTAAAATGTAATTATAGATGTCAATCAGGGAGTCTTTATGTTTGAATACTTAAATTTTTCACTGTCTCCCTCTATCCCTCCTGCTCTCTCTTTCTTTTTTTTTTTTTTTAAATCTCCAGTGATCTTATTAAGCAATGGGTTTAAGTTTTTGAACCTATCACTGATCATAATGTTGAAATCCTAATAGCCTCAGCTTGTCATCCAAGCAGACCTCTTGCAACCTCTAACTGGATGCTGAGGAAGAAACTGCTTCTTCCTTATACTGCCTTTTCTATAGTTCTTGCATAGCTAAGTGTCTTGACTAACTTTATTTTTTCCCTAAACCCTCCATTTCTCCATCGCAGTGAGAGCTGTGTGCTGTTTCTTCCATAGAATAAATATTCAGTGGTCTAATCCAAAACTTTGTAAAACATTATTTGAAAACCGTGGTCTTGTAAGCGCATTTGTGAATGTCTTTAGCCAGTGTGTGTGCTGTCAGTACCTTTGAGACAAATTCTTTTCTTTCTTGGACCTGATTTTAAGCTGAATTTGTTTTACAAGGAAAGCTGGCCAGAGGATGAGAACTGTATTTGTGTGGCAGTATGGGAGGTTTCCAGTGCAAGGTGCTGCACTTGAGTCAGGGCAAATCCTGGTATCAGCACAGGCTGGGGGTTGGAGAGCAGCCCTGCCCAGAAGAACTTGGGGCTGCTGGTGTGTGAGATGCTGGACACGACCCAGCCATGTGCACTCCCAGCCCAGAAAGCCAAATATATCCAAAGCAGCGTGGCAAGGGCAAGGGAGGGGATTCTGCCCCTCTGCTCTGCTCCGGTGAGACCCCACCTGCAGCGCTGCATCAGCTCTGGGGTACCAGCACAGGAAGGACATGGACCTCTTGGAGTGAGTCCAGAGGAGGCCACCAAGATGATTAGAGGGATGGAGAACCGCTCCTATGAGGAAAGGCTAAAAAGAATTTGGATTGTTCAGGATGGAAAAGAGAAGGCTTCTGGTGATCTAATTATGGCCTTCTAGCACCTGAAGGGAGCCTACAGGAAAGATGGAGAGTGACTACTTACAAGGGCATGCAGTGACAGGACGGGCAGAAACGGCTTTAAACTGAAAGAGAGTAGATTATAGACTAGATGTTGGGAAGAAATTCTTTCAGAGTGCCTAGATAAATTGTGGATGTCCCATTCCTGGAAGCGTTCAAGGCCAAGTTGGTTGCAGCTGTGAGCAGCCTGGACTGCTGAAAGATGTCCCTGCCCACAGCAGGGCTGTTGGAACTAGACGGTCTTTAAGGTCTCTTTCAGCACAAACCATTCTCTGATTCTGTGAAATTTGTCCTTGTTGTTCATTAGAGCAAACAGTTAAAGAGAGAGTCCAAAGGTGTGTGGGAATGAGGAAATTCACCAGTGTACACTCCAAGAGCCCATACACTGAACATAGGTGTAAAAGTTTCTATCAAGAAGAGAAATTAAAGAGGGATATATCTGAAGGTATGACAATAGCTGGAGCAAAACTTTCCCTGAAATATTTTCTTCTTAGCGTTTCTCTTCAAATCATTGAGATTTATATGCAAGAGCTGGGACTGTGGCTTTTATAAAGCTTTGAAAAGTGTTTCAAGTATTCTTTCATGAATATTTTTGTTTATTTTTAATTTCACTGCATAAATAGAATAGACAACATTTTCTAGCATTGTCAAAAGTCATTTAGGCAGGATATTATTTTAGTGCTCTGTTTCTAAACTCAGCTATATGTCAGAGACTGCTCAGACCTTCTTAATGCTGACTGTAATTGCCGTGATGAAGTTTGTGGCTGTGTCCTTTGAAATAGGATGGCTTCCAAAAGAGGAGTAATGATTCCCTCCTGACACAGGAAAACATAAACAAATATTGCCATGATATACACCCATTATTGATGACTGTTTGTGTCAATGTTCTCTCCCTTTGTGACACTGCTATCTATACATTAAATTTCCCTCCTTTAGATCACAAAAGTATGCTCTGGTGAAATGTTACTGCTGGATATTTGTCTAGAATTGTCAGAGATTAAATCTGGTTAGATTTAACTTAATATGTTTAGAGCCACAACAGCAACCTCAACATAGATATCATATCTGGACTGCATTTTTATTACTCTTGGACACAGCTGCAAGGATCTTGGTGAAGGGCTACAACTAGGTTGGATTGTTCAGGTGCCTTCAGTCCCCTGCTCATCTGTCAGTGGTAGAAAACTGTTAAACAGGATGTCCACAGCACTAAGGAACTGAAGATTATTTCATATATGTTCCCATTTCACCTTTGAATTGAAGTGAAACCTTTCAATGCTTTCCATCTAAAGCCACAGTAGAAGAGGCAGGTCCACTTCTCTCTCCTCTGGGACTAGAAGATTAGATCCGCTCTCTCGTTATCCTTCTGGTGGGAAGTATCTGGCTTTGCCTCTCAGTTCCGTCCCCCATGTAAGATATCTATTGGTCATGTTTTGTTTTTTTTTAATGGAAACAGTTTTTCTAAAAGTTGTGTTGGGTTTGTTTTGGTTTTAGTTTTGGTTTTTTTACACATACGTGTGATTAATCCTAGTTTTGATGTGCCACAGAGGCAGGCAGCCTTCTCTAATTTTAGGTGATTATACACTGCCTACTTTTCTTCTTTTCTTGTGTTCTCTCCACACACAAATACCAACAGAGCTAAGCCATTGTAAATAAGAGTGTAGGAGCAAGTGCCTTGAATAACTGCTGAAGAGGAAAGATTTACTGCTGAATAGATGTGCTGGCTGCCAGCACTAAGACTCATTTTTCAGCTGTTCTTCAGGCTGTTAAATTATCAACAGGTGTTCCTAATAGGGGAAGTGGTACGTTGTTGATGCTGCAGTGCTGATTCATTCTCACCCTGGGTGCACCAACACACGTTCAGAGGGAGGTACTGTGGCAACAAGGTTGTGGCAGACAACCTGCTGTGTCTCTTCTTCCAGACACCACAGTTGTGCTCTCTGAATTTGCTTCTCCCAGAGGTTCCACTTTTACAGTTCTGGGCATGTGTTGGCATCAAAATAAGGGACTGGTAGAAGCCCATCACTGAGAGGCTGGTAATTTGTCTTGGAGTTAGTCTAAACATTTCAGGGAATCCATGCTTGGAGGCCAGCTTCTTGAAGATTAGATGCACAGATTGGCATAACCCTGAGCTTAAGTTAAGAAATCTTATACCCCTTGAAGCGGGGAACTGAACCTAAGTTTCCAATTTTACAGACAAGGCTCTATTTTAATGGTCATTTAAGTTTCTTTCACATATAACATTGAAAGCTCTATTAAATTTTTCATCACAAGCAGCGTCCAAATGTCGATGTCATAGAATCATAGAATGATTTTTGTTGAAAGCGACCTTAAAAATCATCCAGTTCCAATCCCCCTGGTGTGGGCAGGAACACCTCCCACTAGACCAGGTTGCTTAATGCCCTTGAACATTGCCAGGGATGAGGCACCCGCAGCTTCTCTGGACAGCCTGTTCCAGTGTCTCACCACTCTCACAGTAAAGAATTTCTTCCATATATCTAACCTTTATTTCCCTTCTTTCAGTTTGAAATATATTTTGTTAAAGAAAATTATTGTTTTCGGGATAGCCTTGGGCCATACACATATCAAAGAAAAAGGAACTATCCAAACCTGCTTGTAACTAACACAAGCCAGTATCCAAATATGCCAATCTCTTCTGTGAACATGTGAAACAGTTGTCTGAATCAAAAAAGGCAACCGGACTGCAAAACAGACTCCTTCTGATGCTATCTACCTGTGTAAAAAATCAGCTAACACTACATTATCTAATGGTCTCTTCTTGCTTTAAGACACAGATCTGTGATTGCAATGCACTTTAGGAAAACCATGGCATCACCCTATTAGAGTCGTGCTTTAGATGACTACCGATAGGCTGCCTGCATGTCCAAAATCCAAGATATCAATATGAGAAATTAGTCTCATATGTAAGGTATATTTGAACACGTGAATGGTGAGAAGGTTACTGTGCTTTAAAAAAGTGGTTTTTAAGAAAGGCCACTGGCAGCAGGGTAGCAGTGGCAGCATGGGCACTGTCTTGTGGTGTTGAGTCTGATGATTGTCCATTCAGGCCTGTATTTCCCCTCAACAGCAGCTTTTACTTTATATTTCACAGGGAGATAAGCCTAATGATCAGATAGTCAGGCCTATATCCCTTCCAAAACACTTTGTTGTTGGTACGGTATAAAACCCTGGGCATTTTCCGTATCCATATCTTACTTTGAATTCTTCTGAGTTACTGATTCTAACAACACTTTGTAGCAAGGAGTTTCACAAGGAAATGTGTGGGATGGGAGAGCTTTTCTCATGATCAGCTTTCAATTTTCCATATTTAGATTTCAATTCTTGTTCGTGAAGATTTTCTTTCCTTTACAGCACATTTGGACACTGTGGGTACCTTTTTCATTGCAGATCCTGCATTTTTATTTTCTGAAGTTAATAACATGAATGTTTGAGTCTCCTTAAAGAGACATTTCTCCACACTTAGTTAATTCCCAGAGGCATTTATCTTTGGCATATAGTTCTCTGTGAAGAACCACCTCTGAAGTAGCATTTTTAGAGTAGGTTTTCTTAATTATCTTTAAATTTTTGTAGCTGTACTTTTCTTGGATTGAGGGAACAGTCTAGCTTTTTTTTTTTTAGGATTAAATAGTAACTAGATTATAGCTTAGTAAAAATATAAATTATTCCTACTGCATATGTTACTTTGTCAACATTGAATTTCCTTTCCCATTGCAGTTCCCAGTTTTTTAGTTTGCTTATATGTCTTGGAAACTTTGATAAGGTCTGATAAAGACAAGGGAAGGTGAATTTTTTTTCATGTGATGGTTTATTTCCTTTTTCATATTTTATAACAGCTTTGGTTCTTCTTCTTTGTACAGTTAACAATAATTTGCTCTCTTCACTAAGGAGGAAGACTATATCTTGCTTCTTTGGAATTACAGCATTGACTGGGCAAAGAATGAATATTACATGAAATTCAAACGAATACATGAACATGTTTATCTGATGAAACTAATTTAAAATTGGATTCTTTTCTAGATGTAGTGTTAAGCATCAGTACCTTTTTATCGAGGAAAAAAATATTGTTATTCATCTTCTTCAAATGTTCTTTGCATTCAACTCCTTTGAAAGCTCCAGTGCCAAAATGGGGCAAAATTATAATTTTATTTTAATCTAATGTATCATTTACAGTAACTGTATTCCAATCTCAAGTCACAGTATCTATTATACATTAATCATGCCTGCATTACCATGGCATAATTTCAGTAAAAGCAGTCAGTTTCTCTGCTGTAGGTGAGGGCATTTCCACAACTCAGCTTACTTATTTTAAATTAAAACTTATTTATTAATTTCCTGGATTTATAATGCCTAAGTTGAAATAAGTACAGTGAGTCTCTGATGTTTGGTTGGTCTCTTCCTTAAATTGTTTCAACATGCTTTTAAGCTTCCTGTCACTGTCAGGAATTTTAGCTGTTAAAAATGCATTTTCACAGGTCAGACCTCTACTTCAGTGGGAATCCACGTTTCCAAGGTTGCTGCATAGCTGATATAGGCAGGATTGTGACTCTCTGGAAATTTTTAAACAGCCTTCCACTTTCAATAACATATTTGCTCCATGGGAACTGTTAAGAGATTTCAGAACTGGAAAGGCTTCAGGTGCCCACATGGCCATTGCACAACACTTACAAAAGCAGAGCTGCTCTGTGGGGCCTCCAAAAACTGAGACTGTGGTGGGCACGGAGCAAGCAGTAATTTAAAATACCTGCAATGTACAGAACACTGTATGGCAGTGGTGTCATAAACAGACACAGCAAGTACAGCAGCCAACACTCAGCTGTGTGCAACTTTGCCACGTTTTAATCCTTCCAGCCAACACTTTCGACAGCAGTTTGTCTCAGCCTGATGTTTTTATTACATTTGCCTTATATTTAAGTCACAGCTAAAATGATTAATTCAATTAGGGAGGAATTAATTCTTTGGCTTTTTTCTTTTTTTCGTTTTTTGCTGGAAAGTCTTAGCTGTTCCCAGAAAAGCTGTAGTTTTTGCCTCCGAAGAGAACTTGCAGCATGGCTGTCTGGTCCCAGAGAGATGTGTTTCAGGCAAATTTTGTGTCCAAGTTTAAAGTGTCTGGCAAATCTGCGTTAGAGTGAGCTTAATAGAGATTTCCTTGTGTGCTGCACTGCAATCCCCTGAGGACTCTCCCTGTTCTGGGCACTCACAGGGTCTGTGCGCCAGGAACAGCCAAAGGAGGGGTGGGCACATGAGTTCTGCATCTGCCCTCCAAGTGGCCCGAAAGAGGCACTTTGGCAATGCAGGGTTGAACAAAGCTTTCACAGCTACTCCTCCACAGGGCTGCCGGGGAATGCTGTGGCAACTGACATGGAAACCAGAGAGACTTGAATCCATACTTTCCTGATTTCATTGTGGGGAGCCACAATTGGGAGATGCAGAAATAGAGGAACAGGTTGTGTCCCTCTCTTATAATGGCTGCAGTGATGAGCTGCAAGGCTAGACAAAGAATTGCATTTAACATTTCTATTTAAAATCTACCCAGACTATTTCCCTCCCAGTAGCTTCAACTGCAGTTTCTTTCTAGTTCCTTTTCTCTCCCCAAAGCTCACTCAGGCCCAGGATAGGCAAAATCCGCTCCTTGGTAGTAACAGAACAAAAATCCAGAATCCTAAATGCAGAGATTTCTGCCAGGTAGTGGAAGTGCACACCACACGCTACATATGATTTAGACCCTGTCAGCATCAAAGATACTACTTTTGGTATGTTCACACCATTACCTATTAGCAAGATGTCAAGAAGTCAGAGATTTCTAAAACGTGTTGGACACATATTTTTGCCTGGATGCAGTGAATGTATCTGAACTGATAGTATCAAAGGCACTTGATGATTAGGCAGAGGGACACATAATGGCTATAATTGCTTGAAATTCTTTAAAATAGATTAACTGTAAATAGATAGCATATGCAGAACTCATAATGAGACTTGTGTGGAATAAGGAATCTGTGTACATGTGTTTGGAATGTTATGGCCACTTTGCTGGTGTCTGCCACGTGGGAGTAACATATGAATTCAAGTTTTTCTATCACACCACTTCTTCACATATTTTCTCTGTGAGTTTCTATGTGTGAGTGCATTTATGCATCTGTATCTCTCCCCGTGTACCTCCATCTGCAATGCACATCTGAAGAAAAGAAGCATTCCTATTTTTCTAGGTTTTGAGGGAATTGTCCCAGCTATCTGGCTTATCAGGAGAGAATGAAATGATAATATACAAAACAATGCCTGGATCAGCTTTATTCTATTTAGATTCTGTGCATAAAATCTGTCCATATCTCCCCTTTCCCCTATCTACCTGGGTATTAGTTAACTGATGACTAGTTAACCATTTAATTTAGTTTAGTTTCGAAATAATTTTCCCTTAAATCTCACACAATATCTATGAGTCCAGCCCCAAAGATTCCTGTATTCTGCCACTACCAATCAAGTTCACTGAATAAATCATAGCTTTATTGCTTCCAAAGCTGACAATAAGATCTATGTTCACGAAAGAGAAAGATTAAATACTTTTCCATCTTATTATACTTTTCAAATACAATGAAGCATCATGAAAATCCTAGCAGTCCTCAATGCTGTCATGCTAAATTAAGATATCTTTTTAAGGAAAAGCAGAAGATATTTGAGTAACACCTAACACAATAATTTAATTTTGTCCTTAATTGTAATAGACAGTTGCTACTTCCTGTTCCACTTTTCAAGGATGTTGTGTTTGGTTTGGGGGTGCACTGGAAGTATAATGTTACCAGGTCTGGAAAATAAAAGAAGTGAAAAACCTTTAAGTTCGGGAATTCACCTTTCCAGTTAGAAACACTTCTTTTAAATCTCTTGTATGAAATAAGTAGAGGATATCAATAAAAATGAAAGTTTCTTTCAGCTATTGGTATGAGAAGGTAGTCATAAACAGTATTAAGCGTGTGTACAGAAATACTTTGTTTACAGTTATTAAATACTCATGGATGTTTAATACCTTGTTTTAAGTTCTAAGAAGTCAATAGGTTGCTTATAATTGTGTGTAACATTTCCCACTGACATTTTCATAAACATCTATTACGCATGCTGCTCATGTTGGTAACATACCCTAAAATATCCGCTAAGCAACTATTAACCCTTCAAAAGCCTTTATGATTTTCTTTGCAACATGTAGTGAAAGCAAAGAGATCACAGTTGCCATGTGAAAATATATATGAACTGAAAATTCCAGTGAGCTGTGGGGGTAGGTATTTAGTGTAAGTTCTTTCATCCGCTTTGAACATGTTCTTTTGTCTCTGTTTTCAGTTCTAAAAAGTCTAAAGGCAACCTGTGTCAAGTAGCATCCTGCCTAAAGATACAAAGGAGGGCAGTTTCTTAGAACATTACTGTTTTTTCTGTAAAGCAAAATTTATTAACTGATTCATTATTGTAAAAGAATCACAGGATGGTTGGGGCTGAAAGGAACTACTGGAGGTCATCTTGGTCCAGCCCACCTGCCTACACAGGTTACCCAGGATCTTTTCTAGACAGGAATATCTCCGAAGAGGGACACTCCAGAGGGCTTCTCTGGGACACCTGTGCTATTGCTGTCACAGTGAAAAGAGTTTTGTCATGTCCAGAGGGTAAAAAACCACCCTGCTTCAGTTTGTGTCTACTGCCTCTGGTCCTGTCACGTGGTACCACTGAAAAGAGCCTGGCTCCGTCTTATTTGCATCATTCCTTCAGATATTTGTGCATATTGATATTGATTAGGTCCCCACGAAAATTCCCTTCTCTAGGTGGAATGGCCTCAGGTCTCTTGTACTTTCCCCATGAGAATACTCCAGTGAGTATTTGTGACCCTTTGCTGGACTGTCTCCGTAGTTCCATGTCTCTCTTCTGCTGGGGAGCCCAGAGCTGGATTCAATACCCAAGTGTGGCTGGTAAGGATCATATAGTTCAGGGGAAAGAAAACACAGTGCTATGTTTTGGGGTTTTGCTTGTTTGTTTGTTCGTTTTTTGTTTTGTTGGGGATTTTGGGGGTTTTTTGTTTGTTTTTGTTTCTTGTTTCTTGTTACAGTGTTTTGGCTTTTTAATGGTGATTTCAACTTGAAATGGATAAATTTAAAAAAATGCCTATCAGTGGCCTTTGTCAGTAGCATGGCCTTCAGCAATGATGTCTGAATGCCAAGCCTGACTCTATTTTTGCAGAGAGTTTATTTATCTCTTTATGCCTTCTATTTTCTTTTATTCTAGCTACTGCTATTTGTTACTTCTGTAGAAGCTGACCTACAGCTTTTATCTCTCTTTCTGCCCTCAGCACCACATATGCCTGGCGGTATATTGGATGTTCTTTTCTTTGAAACCTTCCCCTGTAGTACCCCTATTATTCTCATTTTGGCCTAACCCACCCCACACTTGGCTGTGTTTCTCACAACAATCCTGACTTTCTTGCCCACTGAAGTTTGCAGGATGCAATCTGGGGTTCCTGTCTGATCTTCTCAGGGAGCAGCAGTCAGCACTCAACTAAAACAAGACCCAAGTTTGCTCTAGATTTTGTTTCAGCCTTTTAGAGAATCAGTCCATGCTATACTAAACATTTCTGCTCCTGGTCTCTTCACAGACTGAGCCTGCGTCCTCGTTATGGTTGGCTGAGCCTGTGAAGGGTGAAAGAGTTTCACCCAGGCAGTACCAGTGACGAATTTTACAAGGAAAAATCACCTGTTCTGCTGTTTCTACTTCCTCTCCTTTCCATTAAAATGTTTAATCTCTTTTGTCCTTGTTTCTGAAGCTTCTGCTTCAGTTTGTCCTGTCCTCTGAATTGCTTCCCTCATTTAACTATAATTTGTGGGCCAGACTCACAGATGCCACAAATCCACTCCATACCTTTGTTTCTATCTCTGTGCTACTTTGGTAGGGACAAAGTACTGCAAGATAATAAGAACAAGGTTCACAACTCACTAAGCTTCCAATTATTCTTCCCTAGGTTTTTATTTTCTTTTTGTTTCTTTTTTTTTTTTACTTTTCCTATTCCATCCATCTGTTGCTTGTTATTCTAGGGGGTGTTCCACTTTGTGTTTTGGCTGCATTATAGAGAGCCCCAAGCTAAGGATCTTTAATACTTGTTTGGAACCTGTGAGCTCTATTATAATATGTAAATATTTAAACATTAAAATATTTTGCATAGCTCTGAGAAAATATTTTTATATTCAACATGTCCTAATTTCTCAAAAGTAAGAAAAGTACATCTTGTTGCTTTTTTAGATGTACATTCATTAGTGGGTGTAAAGGACCTCAAAGAAGGCAGATGTATAGCCAGTGCATTATTTCTTTTAGGCCCAGGGCAGACAGAACAGTGCAGACTGTGTGGAAAGTGATGGATGATGGAAAAGGAGTGCTGATTCATAGGAAGGGTGGGAAACCATAGCAATTCAACTAAAGCCAAATGATGTTGGGAAAAACAGTTTTCTAATAAGGTTTGGACATGCTTATTGTAAAGAGGCATTTCTGAGTGGAAAAACAGCCCTCCGCTGTTAATACAGGAAGTGAACAAAAGAAAAAAATGAAAAGAACTAAGATTTTCATTTTATTTTACCCTGTAACATATTTATCTTTGGTTCATTCATTTATTGTTTGTTTGGTTGGGGTTTTTTGAAGTTTATAACATGATTTTCATTCTTTCTTCGCATATTTATTCCCCTCAGTCCAACAGAGTTAATGGAGATTCTTAGTATTTCCAGTTTCATTTCAATGGGTAGGCTCGGTGGAACAAAGGATTATTCAAAATAATCAGGATGGACAGATTCTGCCCTGGCACTTTTCAAAGGATTCTTTCTCAGGGTTAAAGAAAGAGAAATATTTTGGCTGACTGTCTTCTTTAACTTCTGCCTACTTTGTATTCTTTGATATTTGGGAATTATCCCAAATGCTGTCCAGTTCTCTAAGGGGCTGCCTGAATAGGAAATGTCTCCTACATAAAGCAGTGTGGCTTTATGGGAAGAATTGCTGCTTGGTGTGTTGATGTGCTTTCTGCTGATGTAGTGGGGTTCAGCACTTTATAACTGTCACTTTGAAATTTTTCTGTGGACTACTAATAAAAATGGGGATTAGGGAATACTGCTGATCCCACTCCAAAACAAATATTCCTACAGAGAGAACTAGCATGCAGTTTGTTTGTATCTGCTAGGAATTTAAAGAAGGTGCACTGCAAATAAAATGGCAGTGGATTTACTACTAGAGGTTTTTTCACTTCTGTTTTGCCTCAACCCTGCAGGTAGTGGTACAAGATTTACAGTTGTTCCAAATATTTCACACACTGATGCTAACTAGACTGACCTCCTTGACATGCAATGAGTATGTTTTTCATCATATAAGCCAGAGTGATTTCCCTTTCTGCACCTTAATTCTTCCCTCTTAATTTTGAAATTCTCTCTCTTCCTTCTACCTGAGGTAAATATTAGTTCTATAGGGTTAAGATAGTCAAACGCGTGCATGTAAATTGGTTGTTTTCTTTGAGATATTATGAATCTCTTCCAGTTCTGTACATTTTCTTCAAAAATATTGATAAAATTAGGCTCAGAGTTTACTGGCAGTCATTGCTTCTGTACCCAAAGATGTGGAAGAGTTAAACTGCAAGCACTGCTTCTTTATCCAAGATAAAGTGGGTAAGACCTGTAGGTGCACACCAACCTCAAAAATTAGGACTTGCCATTGACTTTCCAAATGAATTTACTGTCCAACATCTCAGACACAAGCATTTAGACCTAGATTTTCAAAGGATTTCCGTGGCATTTCAGATCAGCCCAGTAAACTAGCATTGGAATTTCTGGGACTGCTATGTGGTTTTTAAAATCTATCTTCCATGTGACTTTTGCAGAAGCATTGGGTTTATTCTCCTTTTTTGTTTCCTCCCATACATAGTAACATACTTGCTGTTTTATATTAACATATTTGCTCCCGAGCCAGGGAAGGTTTGTTGTGTGCTGTTTTTAAAAAATATTGTTGCTTCGAGATTTATAATATGACTTTCAATTTGGCTTACTTGTTGTACTCCAAGTAAAAAAGAATTCCTTTTATTCCCTTGGAAGACTGCTTAATTGGGGTGTATTAGAAAATGTATTGTGTAATAATAATAGCTGTTTACATAATATGAAATACTCATAAGGATCAACCAAACCTATTACAGTCCCAATAGAAATAATATCAAATATCTTCAGTTTAAGGACATATGTCAGGCTAGGGGTTTTTGGTTTGGGCTTTTTTTTAATACTGGGGATGTTCTTGTTTTTTTGTAGGGTTTTGGTTTTTTTTTTGTTTTGTTTTGGGTTTTTTTGTTTTATTTTGGTTTTTTTTGTTTTTTGGTTTTTTTTGTTTGTTTTTTCGTTCTTCTTTTGTATGAATCATCTCCTTCTTTTCTACCATATAAAACGTTCTCCAGCTAGGCAGAACCGTACAGAAATTATTCTTTCAGGTAACTGTTACAACATCAAGGCTGTGCATAGGAAATTGCGCTGTCATCTGAAATGTTCACCAATGGGCAGCCATTTTCTCATAGAAAAAGGTCATAAAGAGATGAATAAATAATATTTAATAACAGTTACTGTGTCAGGCCTCTCTTGGGATTTTTGACACTATGATCAAGGGCTAAAAGGAGCTGCTTGGAAGGAAAGATTTGTGGCTGGAGTCCATAAACCCCACAGGTATTGCTTCCAAGAAGGTGGATTTCAACCACTTCTGAGGCACAAAGCATTTTACATTGTTTTACGTTGTCAATAGTGAAATATTTTCAAGCTATTCAGACACCGTGTGTGCAAAGATGTCTTCTGATTTAGACAACTCACTTCACTCTTCCTTGGTCAAATGCACCAAACATGGAAAACAGTGGCTTTCCAACACAGAACTTTTGAAGCACAGGCATTCAAATGTCACCTCTGATGGCCTTATCAGTGAGCTTTCATTTTAAGGATGGAGATTTCTGTATGCATCCTTCTGAGCTCCACTTGCTCTTCCTAGAAAGTAGGAAACCAACCCGTGGGGTTCTGCTGGTCAACACGGAGAGAAGAGAGGAGCTGGGCAGTGCAGAGGTGTTGGGGAGACAGGGGAAGGAAAGGTGCCCTGAAAGAGGAGGAAGAACAGATGCACGTGTTTCTCATAGTGTTTTCTGGCACCTGATACCCGAACAAACTGATGCTACTGCTGCAGAGGAAGAGTGGAAGCGTGGGCAGCTGGGACAGAGCAGACAGCAGGGTCAGTGGACAACTGTGGTGGAAATCTTGCTGCATTCTGTTCCCACCCTGTCTGAGAATGAATGCCAAGCATGTGTGTTAACATTGCTGAGCTAATTATCTCTTGGCACTATGATAGCAACAGTTTCCAACCTCATGCTGAACTGTGTGGGTTTGCCACAGCCATGAAATTGTATCAGACAAAGGGAAATTCAAATTTCCAGGAAAATCAAGTGTGCATACAAAAGTAAATCCCAGCAGGGCTGAGCAAGGCACTGGGCTTCTCTAAAGCTAGCCACGGGTGCAAAACTGTGCACATCACTTAGATTTATTCAGATCAAAAATGAAACAACAGAAAGAAGAACAATGTTGGAAGTCATACTTGAAGAATATCTATGCCTGGAGAAACTTAATAAATTGAATACTCAGTCTGGTTTTCCTCTCCAAAGCACTCGAGTGACATGAGACAAGAATTCATACTCGTGGAAAACTGTGAGATGGGAGAAAGCCCGTGATGTTGAAGTGCATAGTAGTATCTGTCAAGTTCTCGGTGAAGAAGGCTTCTTTATCTTTTCAGAAACAGCATTCTTGTGTATTGTCCCTTGAGAAAGCACTAGTTGGACTTAAATCTTGAAAACTACCTGACCTTAACACAGCCATTTCCTGAAAGAGGAAAGAATTCAAGAAGTGAAATTCTGTCTTTTCAGCAGCACGTTAGTTCAGCAAGTCTTTGGAAACGTGCAGTAAACATGGAGAACCTTTCACTTACAAGAGCTTCCCGCTGGGTTTTATGGATTTCAGTCTAAAGCTAACAGCTTTTGAAGATCCTCCTCCTACACTCTGTTCCTGTTTGGCAGCCTCTACTCTAGTCATATGGAACAAGGGATGGTATTTCAAAATGTTGTGGTTAGCTTGTACAACTCTATTGTCCATCTTCTGCACGAATGTTGCAGCAACATTACATATGGCTGCTGTCTGGGGGGCTTTTAGGAATTCAGAGTCAAAAAGATTCTGCCTTAGACTATGAGGTAAAGGCAGAAGAATGAGATCTTGAAACAATTTAACCAAAGAATTTTTGGCATATCAATACAGTCTTTTCTTGATCTGCATCTTTGGTAAGAGAAGCCAAAAAATAGAAGGATGCAGGAGGATAAATAATAATATAGAAACAATTATAAGTGCTGTTATTTATATTAGTAGCTCTGCTTTACTTTAAAAGCTACGTTCAGTTCTAGGTACTTAATCATAAGAAGGGTAATGCAGATCAAGGTTCAACAAGAATGAATAGGGGTATGGAAAAATGCTAGTGAAAAGGGTGGTTGAATAAATTTAGACTTACAGAGTAGGTGTGTGACTGCTGCAATTCAAGGTAACGCTGAAACTACTATTGATCTTAATTGAACAAAATTAATGACCAAACCAATCAAATGTGATACAATAAAAACATATAAAATTAATAAAGAATATCATAAAGGGGAACCTGCAACTGCTCTGCAGAGGAGCAACTAGGAACTCCAGACAGTAGCATGTAAGCTTGAACCCTCTGACAAAATGAATGTTTCTGCATGACATGCGCATTAGATTATGCTTCTCACGACCATCAGAAGCTTGAAGGCCTTTACAGGGCCCGGGAGAAGAATGGCCTCCTTTTTAAAAGGCAAAGAACCTGAGCTGCAGTGGGACTTCTAGAGCAGCATCGGATTGTAAAGACTTCAGGCTTCTTCCAAACACTCAGACCTTGAGGCATTTGACATCTTCTACCTGGCAGATGAGGATAAACATTATTAATTACATCTCTTTCTTTGTGGCTCCTTACGTGTGAGGTGACAGTTCCTCTCAGAGGAAGAGGAGTTTGTGCTGGATGTTTTGGATCTGCTAGGAAGCACTTAGCTTTCTGTAGTCTGGCAGAGGACAACTCCCTTCCCATTCTGTGACTCTTTCTTTGCAGGGTAGGTTGGTGTTTTTGCTATTTGTGGAGTCACATGGTGCCATTCTCAAAACCTCCCTGTTAAAGCCAAACAACACAAGCTCCCATTTGTGTTTCCAATTACACACGTGCTTTAAATCACCACTGGCAGTCACAGAGCTGACCCCTGTCTGCACCTTTCAGACACGGGTGAGGCATTGTTTGATGTCAGCTTTGCAGGCTCCTGCTCAGCAATGCACGGGGGCTCTCACTGCCCACGGCCATGATTGGAGACAAATGTCTGTTTCCTATCCAGTGATCCTAAGACAACCTACAGTAGCAGGTATGTTTTAATCAGGTTGTTTTCTGGGGGTTTGGTGCTTTCTCTTTCCATTGTTCCTGTCTTTGGTAATTGTTTCGTCCACTTCACAAATGTGGTTTTAAATTGCGAAATTCTTGCCTTTAGCAAGTGGGATATGGAGAGAGGCAGAAACTCAGTCAAAATTAGGATAGAGTTAAAAATAGAGGAAAGATGATGGTTTTGAAAGCATTATCTGGAGGAACTGTGAGGAATAAAAAATATGACTCAATCTGTATAACATTGTGTTCCATGTCAGGTAGGGCAGCTTCCAGAAATCCCTACCAAACTAACTTTTTAGTTGATGCTGTGTTTCATCATGTCGTATAGTTGTTGCATGGGCTTTATGGCAGAACGGATAGTACCCTGACAAGAGGACAAGGATTTCTTTTGCACAATGTCTTTACGTTCCACCCAATTTACCAAATTCAAATCTTTTTTCAACTTAACCGTACTCATTAATTCTGTGAGTCCTCCCATAATTACGTGAGCAGTATCATGTTGCTGATTTGAAGGAGCTCCAGTTTCGTGTTGATTGTCTGTTACCTCCTTTTCAGCATTTCTGAAAATAAATTATATCAATAAATTTTGAAGAGCTGAGGCTTGGTATCAGATGTGGTAAGTTATAATCATCCAGCATATTTTGATCATAATGAGAAAATTCAGTGCTCCTGTCATTGCTGCAAGGGATCAATTATTCTGACAGATGTACACACTCAGAAAATAGGAGGAATGAAAATGTTAGCAATATTAATTAGTGATGACTGCATTTCACCATAGGTGGATCTAAAACAAGCAGATTCCTGAGTTGCTTATGCTGGACTGTCTTTCGTCTTAAAAATAAAAAGTTCTTTTTTAGCCCCATGAAACACACGATGATGCATTCAATTTATTATAGCAAGCTCTGAAGTTTGTGACTGCTACTTGTAATCAGAAACATTGTTTTGCTTTGGTTTTCTTTTTTAAACAATATTCTGTGTTAGGATCAGGTGACTGATGTGATTCCAGTCTAGTTTAACTTGTCAGATTGTGTAATGTAACCATAGGATAAGTGTAGGAGATACATGACTGGCTTTGGCTGACTCAGAAGCTGATTGTGCCAAGGGAATTTTATAATTGTCTACCAGAAGAAAGTGAATTTTCTAAAACATTACCCAAATTTTAGCTTGGCTCTTAAGCAAACGTATTTTACCTGTAAGTCAGTTGTGTGAACACTGTCATTTCATTCCACATCTACTGTAATTGTTCAGGACGCGTCCTCAAAGGTACCAAATCTGTTTTGCTGTCATTTCACGCTAAAAATACCAAGTCTTCTGACAGTGAATTCCAAGGGTTAGGAAAGAATTTTAGAGCATTTCTTCTAGTCTGGGGGATGTGAGCAATAAGGCCTCTTGATTTTATCATTTATAGATTTGGCTCAGTCTTTTATGTAACTTCCGAGTTAATCTCTAAATTAAACAGTTGCAGTCTTTTCCCTCACAATGATCTATTGAGCATCTCTCACTTTGTCGATGGTTTTCTTTTCTTTTTTTTTTTTTTTTTTTTTTTTTATTTTGGGGTGGTATTTCCCCTT